>OZ012706.1:22965261-23375861 GCA_963942595.1 Cylloceria caligata
ATGATGTCCTTGTCCGTGAGTTTTCTTAAGCCAATTTTTCGCGGTGAATTGCGTGCCATGGTCGAATTGTATTCTACGTGGCTTTCCATACTTTGGAATGTAGTCGTGGAATATTTTTTTTATCACAGTTTATGTGTTAGCCTTTTTCATGGGATATAATACCACATATTTGCTAAAAGCATCTAAGGTCACGAGGATGTGTTTCACCCCGTCCACCGACGCTGGTAATGGTCCATAAAAATCAATGCATACTAAATCCCCTGGTTCTTCTGGGATAATCGTTTGCATTGCTGCGTAGCTCGTTTATATTGCTATTTTATTCCTTTGGCACGTATCGCAAGTTGCTAGTGTGTTCCGAGTAATTTTGGCCAGATGTGGATAGGTGAAATCTTCTTCCAGCATTCGTGAACACATCCGGGCATCAAGGTGTCCATACATTGCATGGCAGGCTTTAATTAATTCTTTAATTATGCTTTTAGGCACTATTACTCGCCAAATACTAGTTTTTGATTTCTTTTCTAAAATGCCTTCTTCAATTCAGAATTTTTTTTCTTCCTCCCCTTCTTTATCTTCATCGAGGAAATCCATGATTACTCGTAGATCTTCTTGTTCTCGCTGCATCTTTTCCATGCATTTGAGTCTTTTTGCTAGATCTCGCGGGAGTTTCTCTGCTAGCACTCCTGCGACAACGATTATCCCTTTCTTATCGGCCGATGATAACTCCTCGTCTCATTTTACTCTACTCAGGGCATCGGCTACTATATTTGCTTTTCCCGCAACATGTTCCATCTGCAAATCATAATCTTGTATCGATAATACCCATCTGATGAGCCTTATGATCGGTTTTTATGTATATTTGTGCTCCTTTGAATAATACGTTCGGAATTTTTGAAGAGCCCACACAATCGCTAGTAGTTCCTTCTCTGTCGTCATATAGCTGATCTCGGTTCCTTTCAGAGTTCGACTTGCAAATGTTACTACCTCGCTCTCACTGGTTCCGTTCTCCTCCCTAGCGGGTTGTGCGAGCCAAAATTTGATTGGTAAAGTCTAAACTGGTAAAGTCGAAAAATTCGTCTCAAGTATTGACTGGTAACCAATTTTTCCAGCATTGGACTGAAGCGATTTCGGTTGGACTTTACATGAAAAGTCGCTACCAATCAAAATTGGAGACGATTTTTTCGACTTTACCAGTTTGCAAAATCGCACAACCCGCTAGGGCTGCGACAGGATCGCTCCTAGCGCACTGCGACTCACTTGCGTCCATGGTAAGTGTGTATGGTTTACGAGTGTCTGGAAATCGCAGTATTATTTCTTTGCAGAATAATTTCTTCACTTTCTCGAACGATTTTTCCATCTCTTTATCCCACTTCCACCGAACACCCTTTCTGAGGAGATTTAACAGTGGCGCGGTTTCATGCGCATGACGGCTTGTAAACTTTGTGTAAAAGTTAATTAAGCCTAAAAATCCCCTTAATTGTTTTATTGTTTTGGGCCGTGGATATTCCTGAATAGCTCGAATTTTTTCGGGATCAGGTTTTAAGCCTTTTGTCGTCAGGATGTGTCCGAGAAATATCACTTCTTGGCGGAAAAAGTGCGATTTGCTAAATTTTATCGTCATCCCATGCTCTAGAAACCTTTCAAACAATTTTCGTAGATGGTCGAGATGTTCTTCGTGTGATGTTGACATAACTAAAAGATCATCAACAAAGTTTATCACAAAATCTATTCCCTCGAGGACCACATCGAGTGCTCTTATTAAACTTGCTGTGCTCGTTTTTAGACCAAATGGTGTTACCGTGAACTGAACATTTTCCATTATGTTGATATGCAGTATAATTCCTCGAGTCTGTATGCAGCGGTATTTGCCAAAAACTACTCGTTATATCCAGCGTTGACATCACCTTTTTTCCTCCACATCATTGGAAAATGTCCTCGATAGGTGGTGCATTATTGTAGTCATTTACCAAACAATTATTTAACTCTCGGGCATATCTTTTGTATATCTTTTGTTACGGGCATCAGTGGATTGATATAAATGCTTTCTGATTTCTGTATAACCCCGCCTTTAAGCATTCTCTCGATTTATTTCTGCACCCTCTCTCGCTGCATTAATGAAACCGCATATGAGCGATGAAAATATGGTTTTGGATCTTTTAGCAGGAGTCGATGTTCGTACTTTGTCATCCGTCCTGGAATTTTATCGAAGATCTCTCGTCTGCTTTCGACAATCTTTTTGAACTTCTCTCTTATTTCCGGTCTTAAACCTGTACATTCGGTCATTTTGTCGTTAAACTCCTCCTCTGTCAGGCTCATACTCGTTTCTCCCTCGGTAGTGTCTTTTACTGCTACGGTGGCACACATTTCATTCGGTTTAATTTCACGGAATTCCTTCGGATTCACATGTTGTCACAATCCCTCACTCAATTTCGCAATTATTCTATCTCCTACCGCTAGAATTCGCTCTTGAGCATCTATTGAAATTTTTAAGATCAACATCTCGTCGATTCCTATCAGCACTGGCCTCACTCACTTCGGCACAACTAGCACCTGCCAAACCCCTTTTGAGCCATACGTTTCTGCATCCACCATTATTTGCTTCTTGATGCGTTCCATCTCTCCACCAAACGCTCCGACGACCTGTGTCAATGTGACCGGTAGCATCGGGCAGCTCTTCAAAATTTCTTCATTCTGACGGAAAAACTCTTCTGAAATGCATGATACTTCGTTCCCGCTATCTATGTGTGTTCCACAAATGGACCTTGTAGAGCACGACTTATATTATTTACTGGGTTACTCGGTAGTTGCTCCTGCCTTGGCGGTGTTGATTCTCCCGGTCGGCTGTTTTCTGGTCCTGGGAAATATCTCGGTCGGTTCTCCTGCCATGGTGGCCTCTGTTGCCCTGACCTATTTTCCCAAGGAGGATTGGTTGGAGGCCATGGCCCGTTGTTCTGCCATGGTGGTCTTTCTCCTCTGCCCATCTGCCGTCCCGGTGATGGTGGAAATCTATTTCCGCCATTATTCGCAGGAGTTTCCCGACTCTCATATCTAATGTATGGCCCGCTGTCTGCTCACGCACAGCTCCTCTATTAAAATGTCTTTGTGGCTCCTATGACGCGTATCCCCCTGTATGACCTGCCCCTCTCTTGTAATTTAAAGGACCTGCCACGTCCGTGCTTTCCAACAGTTCTACGAATTCGTCTATCTCACGTATCTGGCGAACTCTCACTGCACTGCGCACTTCTTCGTCAAAATGCTTTGCGAGTCGACGGATTATATCCTCGTCACTCAGTTTTTCACTTAAATCTCGCGTGTTTCCGATGACGCGAGTGGCATACTCGGCTCGTGTCAGCGCTTGGCCCTCCAAATAAAACGATCCAAACTCTAAATTTTTCTTAACCTTGTCCTGCATGTCACGGGCCCAATATCTTGAGCGAAATTTTTCCTCAAATGTTTGTAAATCGTGCACTGCTCCTTCCACCACCAGCCACTAGTCGTTAGCAACACCTTTTAACGCTGTTCCGATGGTGTGTCGAATTTCGGTATCTTCAATTCCACGGGCGATACAGAATTCACGGAACTCCTTCAAAAATCTCATCGGCCGCTCCTTTCCATCCCCATTATACGTAGGAGGTTTTTGTGCCGTCGTGTATAGCCGAGTAACATTCATCCCCCCTCCGATATTCTGACCAAAATTCATAGATGTACTCGTTCTTTGTGTAGATTCTTGCAATCTTTCGATTCTTTTCGTGTGCTCGTCGGTAATCTCTTGTCTCGCACGGATCTCGGCTATCATTTCCTGTGTCTTTAACTCGAGTTTCTCCACGGTCACCTTCTGTCCAGCGACTTGTTGTTAAATGTAATTATTCGTCACATTTTGGTCCTTTTGTATCCTTTCTTGTACTTCTTTAATCTTCCGATCCATCCGGCCCTCTACCGCCGAAATCTCTCCTTCCAGCGCATCCTTAGTCGCTTCTCTCAACACTGCGATCCCGCTCAAACACTCGTCTCTCATCTCTTGCTGAGGTTTTATAACTTCCGCAAATTTTCCATCACTTTTCTCCTCCATCTTCTGCCGTTTCTCCTCCATTTTCTGCAAAAACTGCATTAAATCACCCACACTAATTGGGTCTGGTGCAATCGTCGCAGTCCTGTTTGTGGATTTTCGGTATGCTACCGCCTTTACCGTTTATTTCATTATTTGTGAACTCGTTTAATGCGTCTTCGCTTTCCTCGATCTACTCGATCTCGGAAAGTCGGTTTATATTTCTCCGATCCTTCTGTCGTTGGCCGTCCAACAGATGTTCAGCAGTTGTAGACTCCCAGAGATAAACCTGACTTGTCCCATTACCTCCTTCCTGCCGACGATGGTCCTCCAGACTCTCCATCATCCTCATTTCCTCGAGCTCAGTCGAGATATTCTGTTCGCCCCCTGTAGTCATGCTTTAATTCTTACACCAAATTTCTATGCCTTACGTGCGCCCTACCTTACCTCTGCAGTCTTTCTCATCTGTGTTCAAGTCCCTGTTCGGGCGCCAAATGTAACGGTATTTCTGACGTTATCATTAATTTTTGTCTTCCGAGGGGAAGAATTCGGGCTCGAACACGTAGATACTTGATTATAGACTTCTGTAGGAGGTATAAGTAGGGTTTATTCAATAAGTAACATGGAATTCTGCAGTGTCCGGATTTTTGGCGCCGTTGGCCGTACAAGGAATTTGCAGCGTTAAATCGATCTGAAGGTTTCGTGTTCTTCTTTATCTGCGATGATATCGAAGTTCCCCTTATGCGCTCTCGGGATTTGCGGTAAACGGCCCAACTAAGCAGAATCGAGCTCGGCCGTCTTGATCTTTCACTCGCCTGGCTGCTAATGCGCGGTCTGCTGGGCTTGATTTGCTGTTGCTGGCGCGTCGGTCAGCTAATACCCACGCCGGGTCTGTGTCCGTGTCCGCGTTATTTCTTAATTAATCGTAATAATTTCATTTTCGAGCTGTTTCGCGTTCGGGCTCTTTGTTTGTTGTATTCGTGCCATTCCCGTAAATCTCCAGTGTGTTTCTTCGTGGTAATAATACTCTTAGTTCACAAGTGGTGTTCTTTATGTGGTGGAATATGACAGTTACAGTATCTCTATTTTCCAGTGATTCTAATTAGTTATCATTTATTTGACAGATTTCTCCAGCGATCTTCGGTGTTGGACCTGGACGTTCCAGTTATTCTTTCATCTTGGTGAGTTGGTCTTTTATTTGATCTTTTTCTTATTCTCTATGTCTTGTTGAGTGATGTCGTTCTCATCCGACGCGCTTGACAAGCCTAATGAAATTGTTTCTTTCCTGATTATTTTTCTATTGGTCCTAAAATTCTAAATCAAGTTTTTCTGGGTCAGGTTTGCTGGTGCCCTCCTAATTCTACTTATTAATTAATTTTTCTAGCTTTTTTTCAAAGTTTCACTCCAAATGTCTCTCTTTTCTTGATGCGGAGACTTATTTTAGTATTCTAAGTCCCCCGTACCCTGAAATTGTATTATAATGTTCTTAGATGTTGCTTCCTTTCTATTCTCTCTTTTCCTGTTTTGCACAACTATCTTCTTTGACCGGATTTTGTCTAGAAACCTCTTGGTGCCTAGGATAAGTCTTCCGCTTTGACCGATGTGTCGCGTTAACAGTTCCTCTTACAAACTATTATACTACTTATTTCTAATTATTGTACTTAATCTTTCTTATAATATTTTTCCTAACACACTTAAACTACACTCTACTCATAGAGTTTAATGCCTCCAACTTTCTGTTCCCAGTTTGTTTTTAGAATATTTTTCTATTTTGGCACGGTCCGTTGCTGTTCGCTATTAATCTTTTTATTTGTATCGCCACTAACTTTCACTGTATTTTTTTTTATTTATCAATATTCTAACAAGTTTGATGGGCTAACTCACACCCATTTCTATTAAAATCCTTGGATTCGATATGAAATTCCTGGATTTAACAAACATTTTTACTGCTGTGCACAAGCGAGTTCTTACTTGGTGGACAGTTTTAATGGAATAAGAAAGTTCTTTCTGTTTGAAGCTGTCTTATATACTTTTTTTTCTCCTTTCCCACTCTCTTATTCTAATATCTTATGTAATTTTGTCTGTTTCAGTTGTCCCGCCACCGTGCACTGCCGTTCCCCTCATAGCTCGAGCGAGGTCAGCTGGTCGCTGACCCGCTGTTTTTCGGCAGTGAGGGAACATTCCTGATACGTCACGTCTTGTGGTGACTCACCACAGCTGTGTCTCTGGGAATTTACTGTATCCTATATAATTTACTATGAATAATTTACTGTGAATAACTTGATTTTTGAGTTAAACGTTTCTTTTTCTTATTCAGTCCATAATTCTTCATTATAGGTGACTCCGTCACAGTTGTGCCTCAGGGTAATATTTTCTTTTTAATTTCTATTTCACAATTATATGATTTTTACTCATCTATACCTCTAGAATTGTGACTACGTCACAAACCAGATCCAGAGAAAATACGGGCTATTAAGGTATATCCTGCTCCGAAAAATTTTAAACAACGAAGAGGATTTCTAGGTTCGATAAATTTCTACACGAAATTTACAAACCGACATGCACACGAGACTAGTCCACTATTGGAATTGCTAAGAAAGGGAGTGAGATGGAAATGGGAATCAACACAACAAAAAGGTTTCGATCGAGTTAAAGATCTATTCTGCGAAGCAGTCATTCTTCAATTCCCAGATACCAGAAAACCATACATATTAACAACCGACGCCACCGGATATGCACTTGGAGCCGTCCTATCACAGAAGAAGGAAGAAGGAGAAAGCGAAGTTATATCATTCGCAAGCCGAACTCCTAAGGGGGCAGAACACGGCTACATGACCACCGAAAAAGAGTTATTAGCATTAGTATGGGCCTTAGAAAAATTCAGGACATATCTACGAGGTGCTGAGATTCAAATAAAAACAGATCACAAAGCATTAATCTTCCTCAAGACATGTCCATTCACGGCCGAACCATTAATGCGGTGGGTTCTATCAATTCAGGATTATAATCTGACTATAGAACACCTCGAAGGACACAAAAATACTGTTGCTGACACTCTGAGCCGAGTGGAAGGATACGAAAGGAATAATAAAGGATTAGTAGTAATCGGAGCAACCTTGACACGCAAAGCTTCAAAAGTATTGATCAAGGAAATAAAACAGATTGCGAAAATTTAGAGAGACCAGAAAGACCTTGGGGATATCATGGAATTTTTGGAAAAAAAACAAAATACCGAAGAAGAAAAAAAATTCCGGCTACAGGAAGGAATCCTCCAGAAAAAGACCAAAAATAAAATCTGGAAGGTCATGCAGCCAAGATGTTTAGTGCGAAAATTAATCATAGAATGTCACGAACTCTATGGGCACATTCGAGCAAGAAAATGTTTTCGAATTCCCGATGAAGACTTCTCGTATCCCCACCTAGGAAAATGCATCCGATCGCTCCTGGCATGTTGTGATATCTGCCAACGCTGCAAAGTAACCACACAAACCAATTTCGCTGAAATGCAGACGATTATTCCTGAGAAGCCGGGGGACTTGATCTCTATCGACTTTTATGGACCACTCCCCACCTCAATAGGGGGAGTAAAACATATTCTCATCACCATCGATGCATTTAGCAAATATGTGGTATTGTTTCCCATGCGAAAGGGAAACACGACAACGGTAATCAGAAAGATTTTCAACGACTAAAAACTTTTAAAAATTACAAGTTGGAGAGGAAAAATATTACAAATTTCGAATAAAGTCAAACGCTGGGGTTTGAAATATCCGATAGACGGTGACGGGCTAATCAAAATCATGAACGATAACGTCCAAGGGTGGGAACCTGGAAGAGAGAGGGGATGAATAGCAGCACCGTGGGCCAAAATTAAAATAAGAGTGACAGTATAAATCAAATCAACAAACGAACAACAACGAACAAACACCATGTACAGAAATTACCCGGTTGACAACCTTCAAGGGAGCTACAAAAGGATAGAAGCTATCAGCGTCGCTGACGCTCAGAGATTTTACGTTTCTAAAGAAGACCCTGAAGGGGTCAGAGAGAATTTCATCAAATATATCGAGGAGCTACCAATGGAAATGCCAGGAATCCGCCAACTCCAACCGGGCGAAGACTGCGTAGGCCGACCAATTCTCTACCGATTCGACGAAAAATGTTATGGAGGATTAATAACAACGGACGAAACTCCCGACGGAGAATTATTACTATGGCTAGGGGACCTAGCTATAGACCAGGCCGGCAGCATCGATGTATGTTATACCCCACCGGAAGAGGCAATTTACATCGCCTTTCAGGCAATCCCTGTCGGCCTAGACCGCATAAGGCCTCCAAATGGCTTCTGGACAGAAAATGAATTAACCACCATCCGGGAGACTATCCATGGGACCAGATGGAACCTCATCATATATCCAACGGCAACGCACGCAGAGGCTAAATGGGTAGAATAATGGGGCACGGACGCACAAAGAAACGTGATCCTCCTCAGCGAAGAACTGATTCGCAGGGGAGTGGCAACCAGAGGAGACAACCCTCCACGGTTCGATTGGGGAACAGACGGAGGACTCCTCATCGACCCCCATTTCATCCTAAAGGAATCCGACGATTCAGGCTACGAGACAGAAGATCGACACTCGGAAGCAACCACTAAAGAAGAAATGGACATCGACGAATACCTACCATAAAAAACGAATAGACACAAATAAATTAAAAAACTAAAACATATAAAACCCTTAGATAAAAAGAAAATAAAAACACAAATATTTCGTCACATTAATTATGTCTACAAATTTATTTTTAGAACCTGCCACGATATACAAGCAATAGGAATTTAAGACATAGAATAAGATAGAAATATAAGCAGATGATATAAGAACAAGAATAACATCAATAAGCGAAAATAAATTAAACAGGAGCATGAAGGAATACACAAGCGATAGGAAATAAAAATGAGACATAGAATACGTTAGTAGAAGGAATAAGATCATAAATAGAAGCCATACGCAAGAAGAGATTAGACGAGAACATGAAGACATAGTAAAGGTAGACCACTAAGAAACCAAAACAGAAGATAGATAAATTCAAAGTAGAGAGAAATAATCAATAACAGATCCTCGATTCAAGGAATTCACCTCAGATCGGGGGACAATAAGACGACAAATTCGTCTTATAATTAAATATACCGCCAGAATGACTAGCCTAATGGAGACCCACACACACAAACACAGAGATCCATACCACACAGCACGCACACCTATAAAGACCAACTACCGGTACTCGAGCTATAGTTATACTAACAAGCAGTAAGGCTATAGTCTCACGAAAGGTATGAAGAACAATCTAAAAGGAACACGCTGAATCACTATAACCAAAGAGAGGTAATTAACGGGACAAATGGGCTACAGGAGATGGGCTACAGGACGACTAGCAGATATAGTTATACTCTGCTATACCGGCAGAACTTGGAAGAAGAGCAGGGAAGTCGGTATAAAAGGGCACGACATACCACAGTCGTGAGCATTCTGTTCACAGACTTTCGCCAACATCCGGAATCTACCAAAGGAGGACCAGCTAATCAACCAAAGGAGGACCAGCTAACCAACCAAAAGAGGACCAGCTAATCAACCGAAGGAGGACCAGCTGACCAACCAAAGAGAGGACCATTTTTTTTGAGAAAAAGCAGCCTTCATGTAAACCGCTCGTTCTACATGTACATCTCGATCTAGCTTCAGGAAAGAAAAGCGTCACCCGCCATTCTCATCCGGGGTAACGTCGATAGCAGTAGGTCATCAACGCTGCCAACTTTGTGTAATGAGTCGAGGCATATCGAGTAAGACAGTACTGATTGTTCTGTACACGTTGTTTTTATTGACCCGTGCGATCTTAATTTTATAGCGTAATAATCAGAGAATTGTAATTGAAGTCTCTCTCTCTCTCTCTCTCTACTCTCTTGATTCACTAACGACTCATCATACTCCGACCTCAGACTCGTGGATTGATGTGTTCATTATCGATAGCGAAGATAAGATACAATCGTTTGTCAAGTCAAAATCACCGTACATAGCAGGTCATGACCTGTTAGAACTGCGTTACAAGTTTGATACTAAACTCATAATCAATCGCACTATCACTCGCCGTGCTAATAAAAATCTAGATGTCACAGGTTTTTGTGACTCATTGTCAAATAGTTTTAATATTCCCATTCTTCGTGACTGCAATCCAAATTTAAATTCTATTGATAATTTAAGAAGACATACATCACCAAACAGTATTAATATGATTGTTGATACGTTCTCAGAGATATTTTTAAGATCTTCAGATAATTTTACACCATTACAAACTCTTCGTGTATGTCGACCGCCTGCGCCTTGGCTCTCACCAAAATTGAGAGACCGCATATCTTTAAAAAATAGATTATATACTAGAGCACGAAGATCAAACAACCTTCTAGATCTATCTATTTTCAAAGAACATAGAGACCAACTTAAGAATGATCTAAAACAAGCCAAAAATCAGTATTATATTCTGAAATTGACTGATATTACTGAACCGAATAAGGTATGGAAGACGCTAGCAACACTGGGTCTAGCTAAGTCTTCACGTCCATCTCCGCTCAACTTCTTTGAACCGGATGAACTTAATGCTTTTTATTCAACTGTGTCCAGTCAACTACCGCCATGTTCTTATAGAGAGTTTAGTACTCTGTGTTCAGTTGTTCAGTCACCACAAAATGTATTCCATTTTGCTGAAATTACCACAGACCAAGTTTGCTCCGTTATCACATCTTGCTCTAGTTCTAAGTCTTTTACGTTTGGTCCTGATAAAATTTCGCTATTCTCAGTAATTAAATCAATCCAGGCTTCATGTCCATTACTGACGAATATCTTTAATATGTCACTACAATTGTCCGAGTTTCCGAAGTGCTGGAAGAAAGCTTATCTTCGCCCATTATCCAAGATTAAAACACCCCTCTCTCCGTCTGATACGCGACCGATAGCGAATCTTAGTGAGCTGTCGAAAGTACTTGAGCGACTAGTGCACAGGCAGATTACGGATTGGATTGAGGAGAATAATATATTCGACCCACGTCAAACAGGGTATCGAAGCGGTCATAGTACACAATCTGCACTACTGCGCATATGTGAAGATGTCAGGCGAAATATAGATAAAAGGCATATTACCATCCTAATCCTATTTGATTTTAGTAAGGCGATTGATACTGTCCCCCATCTGGCACTTCTCTTGAAACTCAAGAAAATAGGGTTTGCGGAACCAGTACTTGACTGGATTTTTTCTTATCTGACAGGGAGGACACAAGCGGTGGTAGATGAGCATGGTAGTTACTCTTCCTGGCTATCTACTACCTCGGGAGTGCCTCAAGGTTCGGTCCTTGGTCCGCTACTTTTCTCGCTTTTCATCAACGACATAGGTTGTGTTCTTCATCATTCTCAACACATAATTTTCGCTGATGATACACAGATTTACCTGAGCTGCCTACCATCTCAACTAGCCGAAGGCCTGAAATTAATATCCGAAGATGTATACGCCATTGCTGACTTCGCAGCTAGTAACGGTTTGAAACTTAATATGGCCAAATCGAAAGTTATTGTACTAGGTAGCAATTCCTATTCTCGGCAATTCGACTTCAGCGCAGTATCACCCATCTCTTTAAATGATACGACTATCCCTTTTGTTAATGAAGTGCGAAACTTAGGAGTAATGCTACATAGTAACCTATCGTGGCGAACTCAAGTCAAAAATATCTCACAAAAAGTTAACTTTACCATCTACAGATTAAAATTCCATCGAACTGCGCTTTCGCAGGAATTAAGAACATTGCTGATTACTTCTCTTGTTTTCCCTCTTTTAGATTATTTTTGTCTAGTCTATCATGGCCTAACTGAAGAACTGAACACAACACTCGAACGGCTCATAAATACTTGCATTCGCTTTATTTTTGATCTCCGACTTGATACGCACATCGCACCTTATAGGCGTAGACTTGGCTGGCTTACTGTTAAATCACGACGCATCTATTTTCTCGGTATTTCTATGTACAATGTTATCGGTAAAAAAAGCACCAGCCTATATTCTAGAGTTGTTCCAAAGTCAGGGTATAATGTCTCAGCGCTTTGAGAGGAGACCAAGGTCCATATTTATTACACCTTCGTATCGCACAACGATTTATCAACAAGCGTATTCCATGTCAGGAATCTCTCTGTGGAATTCTTTACCGACAACTGTTACTTCATCGTCTAGCTTAGATATCTTTAAGATACGTCTATATGCTCACCTGTTTGACCATGTAGACTTGGTTTAATATATATATATATATATATATTTGTTACATTTTGAATTCTAGAATTTTGTATACTTACATTTTATTATTAGTTTATTAGTTTATTATACTTAAATAGTACTTATTTTGATTTGACTCGCGATATTTTGTTATTTTATCATTTCTCGGTTAAATTAAGATTTCTTATGTTTCTTATATTTTGTTATTCTATTTTATTCTATTTTTTATTTTTATTTTTATATATTTTTATACATTGTTATTCGATTTCATTTTGATTCTAATATTCTGTTACTTAGATTATAATTTTTATTTGGATTCTTTGTTATTTCTTAATTATGTTTGATTTATTATTCAGTTATTTTCTAATTTTACTATAATTAATAGCATATATTAATTATATTTAATTATAATTTCATTGTTATTATACACATGTTGCCAAAGGTTTACCAAGGCATAAATAAACTATCAATCAATCAATCTCTCGCTCTCTTTCATCCGGGCTGTATATATTAAGTTACACAGAGTTTACAATAGGGCAAATGAACTGATATCTTCTGATGGAAAAATAGACAAATATATGGTGAAAAATGATGGTAAAACGTCAGGTGAAAGTAGCAAGGAACGAAAATTATCGGCAACTGATAGTGTACAAAACAATGGGAGCGGGGCGCACCAGCATCAGTAAACATAAGGGATACAAAGATTGATAGTACATACAAGAGGGTACAAGAAATTAAGGACGAAATGACAGGGAAGAATATACTTAGAAGGGCTATAACAGAAGTATTCAATGAAGACATGGATAGAGTGAAAGTACAAATACACCAATGAATATCTTATTTATTGGAAACAATAATAAGTGGTCCAGTGAAATCTGAGATGCAAAGAGTATTAAGTATTATGCCGATGCCAAGCACGAGAACAGGACAGATAGAAAAGAGCTACAGCGGAGTTGTAAAAAAGAATCAAGAATCAGTGTTAACCATTAAACCTAAGGATGGTGTTCAAGAATTCAGATGGTAGGGTAAGTGGACTGTAAAGATTTGCAGGTGAATTAATAATCAGTACACAGGTGTTAATTACAATATCATTTATTGCTCTATCTGTAAAATGCAGCAGACATGTTACATAAATAAATCAAATAAATTATAGAAAATAAGCTATCGAATTAAGCGTATTAAAAGAGTTAATAAATGTGGTGAGCCTTTACCACATACGATTATATTAATCGTGTGTAATCGCTGAGAAGTTCCGTCACGACCGGGCCTCGCGGTGAAGCTGACGCTGGGTGCACGACAAGATGAGCCAAATGATGATGCACTGGTGTGCCGACGTCGATATATCGCTGCTGATATGATGGCTGAGTTGTGGAGACTGTAAGTCGGCAGAGTTGAACTGTGAGTCTCATTACGATGCACTTAACAATTGTGAGCACAAACGAAACACGGTGATGATGAAAACCGTGCAAGAGCAAAACGCAAGATGGCTGCGTTATACAAAGCAGCCGTTGTCTAGCCACGCAGTCATAGAGCGCCTGCGCGCAGCGCCCTGTTGCTTGGCACGCTGACCTAGTGCGAGATTTACTGCTTCTGATTGTGAGTGGTGCTCCCACTAAAAGTGGCAACAGCAAGAAGTCGCCCATGCTAGTCTGCAGTGCGCAGTCTAACTACGCGTAGCAGAATACTCAAGCATTCTCAAACAGATGGAGAAGGGAATAATTTAAGTGAAAATACAAAAAGAGATATAAAAAAAATTGAAATCTCGAAATTAGGAGCGGAAATCACAAAAATGAAGAAAGTGACGAAAAGAGCAATTGTAGTGGAAATCGTGAAAGATATGTGAGAAAAATATGAAATACAAGCACCAAAGAAAAGAAAACTGAAGCTAAAGATATTCAATGTCGACAAAGAAGATTGTGAAAAGGAACAAAATTTTTGGCAGAAAATAGTAGACCAAAATGGACTGGAGAAAAACACCATCGAGGGGAAGATAGTATATAAGGCGGCAAAGGACAATTCAAAAAAGGCGGCTGTGAGAGCGGAGGTGAATGCTGGAACCAGAGAGAAATTTATGCAGTCGGAAATCTAAAAATAAGGTGGCACATATGCAACGTACAAGACTTTATAGGCATTCTAAGATGTTTCAAGTGTTGTGGGTATTATCACTTCGCTAATGATTATACGAAAAAAGAAACCTCCCGAAATTGCGCAAAACAACATGCGACGAAGGAATGTAAGAATGAGTCAAAAAAGTATTTTAATTGTGAGGAAAAATTTAGGGTCTTTAAAATCGAACACTTGAAGTCGGGTAACTTGGCGTATGATAGTAAGTGTCCATGTTTAAAGAAAGAAATAGACAAACAAAGAGATAGAATTCAATGTAATAATATATAGCATCCAGGAAACATGAACAGGGATAGAACGAGAGTAATCTGTTTCAATGCGCTGGAATGTTTGAGACATAAAGACGAAATAGAGAATGTTTTGATGAACAAATATAAACCTAGTATAATAGGATTTACAGAAACTCATGTAACGAAGCAGATAGAGGATCCCGAATTATACATCAGCGGGTATGTATGCGTGCGAAGTGACTCAGGATCTAGTAGAACGGACGGAGTATCATTATATTGGGTCTGGGAACAAGTTCGTGGCGTCTTTCCCGATAGATGGCATCAATTGCAAATAAGTCAAGAAACACAGATCGCAGCGACACCACTAAACGCACGACGGAAAGGTGACACTTCAAGCGTTACTTTAAGTGTATAAACATCGAAATTGGTGCAGTGGTTGGGAAGTTGTTTGCGTTTGAAATTGGAGAAAAGTAACGAAAAATTGCGCTATATTTTGCATTATTATTACGGGAAAGGGAAGAACGCTGCGCAGGCTTGTGAAAAAATTGGTGCTGTGTACGGTGAACGTACTTTATCAAAATCTGCTGCGCGGAAATGGTTCACTCGCTTTCGTTCTGGTAATTTTGATGTGAAAGATGAGTCATGCTCTGGTCGTCCAATCACTGAAAAGTTGATGAAATTCTTGAAAAAGTCCAACAAGATAAGCATATCGACAGTGTCGATATTGGTATGAAGCTAGGCAGACCACAAAACTGTTTTGAACCATTTACACAAAGCTGGCTACAAAAAGAAGCTCGATGTATGGGTTCCTCATGAGTTGAGCGCGAAAAACATGATAGGCCGAATTAACATCTGTGCTGCGCTGCTGAAACGCAATGAAATCGAGTCATTTCTGAAACGTGTCATAACCGGTGATGAAAAATGAATCACGTACGACAATCGTGAAGCGTCGACGATCGCGGACAAGGGATGGTGAGCCGTCACAAGCGTTCGCGAAGCCAGGATTGACCGCGAAAAAGGTGATGCTGTGTGTGTGCCGCGACTGAAAGGGAATCGTCCACCATGAGCTACTTCCAGTTGGTCAGACGATTGATTCTCAACTCTACTGTGGACAACTAGAGAGATTACGCCAAGAAATTGAAAGAAAACCGCCTGAATTGATTAATAGGAAAGGTGTTGTCTTCCATCATGATAACGTCCGAACACACACTTCTTTGATGACCCGTCAAAAATTGCGAGAGTTTGGATGGGAAGTTTTGGTGCATCCACCGTATAGTCCAGACATAGCACCCTCTGACTATTACTTATTCCGATCTCTGCAGAACTCTCTTAATGGAATTAAGCTGCATTTCAAAGAAGCCTGTGAAATCCACTTGATTCAGTTTGTTGAAAAATCAGCTGGCGCACGGCGATCGATAATCGTCGTGCGCCTACCCGTTGCGCTGCTTTACTACGCGGTGGTCGGTTGAGGCGAAGATAGCCGAAGCATGGGCTTCGCGAAGCCGAGGATGTGCCTCATTGGCACGCCGCGTCGAGCGAGAGGATGTCTCTCTCGCTTGACTTCGGTTTCGCTCACCGGCTATCTCGCTCAACTGACTCCAGCGCCCAACGAAACTTTCATACTCGCAGCCATCTTGAGAATTCGGTACTTTTGCGACACACATCCACTGGACAGCACGCGCATCCATCGGACTTCCACGCATATTTCTCGGACATTTACACATCGGACTCGCTCAACATCTCGCTCATCAGGACTCATTTGCTCAAGGTAAGAGTTCATTGACATAATTTGGTATAAATTCAATGTCAGTGAGGAGAGAAAATACGGTGCATCATCACGTTGGCTCACTCGTGGCATGCGCTGCAGCACATGTGGCGTCATGCTCTCCTCACTTGCTTTAGCCGGTACAATTAATACAATTATACCGGTGTGGTCTATTCACTGTGCTTTCCTCCAGAAACTCTGCTGGGAAAGCGCAGTGACTACACGCAGTTCATCGGTATAGCCTCAGTGTCTGGTTGCAGTGTGCTAAGCAGTACTGATTGCGTAGCGGGTCGCACACAAAGTCACTGCGCTCAGATACAGGCATTGTACATTCTCTCATTAATTCGCTGCAATCACTTTGCAATACAGTGTTGAGTGATTGCAGTGAATTACGCACAATGTATCGCACTCAAGGCATCGGCGTGTCGTGCTGCGTAGCTGTTGCTACGCTGCACGCACCGCTGTCTCAAATTCATATTCAGCGCACAATTGATAATTGTGTGCTGCTCACAGTATAATTCTAAATTCCACTTTCCAGTTTATTTTATGTATTCACATTCAGTGTTCTTAGCTCGTCGTGCTGCGTAGCATCATTCCGCTGCACGCACCGCATTCTCATGGTCGAGCTCAGCTCACAATCAATATGATTGCGTGCTGCTCAACACTATTCACAATTCAATTTGGTTATTTATTGGCATTATTTGTATTTTGTTTAACTTTATATTTTGGTCGATTTTGCTAAATTAATTAAGTTCGGTGTCAACTTGCACTGGTAGCGCACACAACTTTTATATTCAAAATTGTATTTTTATAATTACTATGGAAGATAGAAATAAACCACTTCCTCACCATAACAGCTATGTGTCTGGTTTTATTTTCCTCGTGCTTTAAGTGAGTACTCATCCCATTTCGATATATTCGCAGATCGGTCAAGTCACACAGGACGGACTCTCAACATCTTAGTTGAATTCTCCACACAGTTCTTCAACCAGAAACCACAGAAGTTCTTCACCGATGGCATCATGGCTCTGCTCCAAAAATGGCGAAATATTGTCGATAATAATGGAGCATATTTGGATTAAATAACTTCATTTTCACACTATAAGGAAACCAGTTGAATTTTACTAAAAAAAAACGCCACGAACTTTTTCCCAGACCCAATGTATAGATAGAAGAATTAAATTTGGTATAATAGCAATAGAAAATGGCGATAAAAATAGGTGGACAATAACAGTAAAAATTAAAGGTAAAAACTATATAGGAATAATTATGGTAGTTCATCACTCACCAAATGTTAAAGTTGCTAGTTTTATTGACTTTCTTAATCAATCAAGTTGATTGATCGTTGGTTCGTTTCAATGTCATATTCATATACCCATGTCTTGTCACCGGTAATAATGCCTTCGATAACATTTTAGCCCAAAGTAAGCATTTCTTTAGCGACTGCAATGCGATGCTGTTTCTGCGAAAACTTCAGCACTGTCGGCACAAGCCGCGCTTAAACTCGTCTCGTGCCCATAACATCATGCATAACGCTCTACACTGATCCAAACGAGACACCAAGATCGGCTACTATCTCCCTGATGCTCACATGACGATCTTCGAGCACAATTTTCTCAACTTTTTCGATGTTTTCGTCAGTCACAGAGGAGGATGGACCACCGGAACGAGGCAAACCATCAACCACAGTACGGCCGGCTTTTAACTCTTTGTACCACTCGTATGCTTTTGTTTTCGACATCGTCGAGTCCCCGCAGACTACCGTTAACATTTTCAACGCTTCCGCACATGATATTTTGCTAGAAGCATAAAATTTCAGGCACACTCTTTGCTTAACTAAATTCGATATAGCGAAATTCGCAGAGTACACCAAACAATGACTTGTTTGGTGTACTCCCAAAAGCGTAGCCGTGATTTGAGTTTAATCCTGACGACGTACCTCCCCAATGAGTCACGTCTATACGTTGACCGGAAGTGATCCTCACACTCTTATTCCTCCGGTGTAAAAGGGCATCAGTGCTGGTTGGAAATTCCTCTTGGATCCAGAATTTCATGAGAGATTCTTGTAGTGCTTGCTCCTCTTGACGAAGTTGAGCATGATGAGCTGAACCAGCAAGCGGTTGTGCTGAGTTAATTGGTCCAAGTACCAGCCATCCAAAGACTGTCAGTTGAGCGATCGGCATTAATGGTAAGCTCCTGATGATATTAGGCTTGATGATCTGGCCATACACATCGACCCCGATGATGATGTTGATTGACCGAAGGCGCAGAAACTCTGAGTCCGCCTGCTTGAGCTTGAGGTGTGGCCACGTCTGAGCTGGTATTTTCACCGATGGTAACATCACCGTCAATGTTTTGAGGATGCGAGCGTTCATGGTGACAGCAGCGGCTGTGCGAAAGGAATGCAGAATGACCTGAACCAAGCCGCGTGTTTGAGCTGATCTCTTGCCACCAATGCCACCGTGCTGTGCGTAAGATTGAGCTAACGGCTCAAGGTTTTCTGCAATAAAAGTTAGTTCCGATCCTGGATCTATGAGCAGACAAAATTGATGAGTAGATACCGACGTTTTGATGAGTGCTAAAGTAATTGCGAGTAGTGTTGAGCTGACCTTGTTGAGCCCGAGATAGGGACAACTGCACCTCCTCCTCAATGAGCTGCAGGTTAAGCAGACGTACCCATTGGCGACCACCTGGATGTTGCTACTGACTCCTGGTACAGCATGGTGTAATGTTCAGCACCACACTTCTTACATTTCCTTGATGAGCCGACACGTTGTTCCGCCCTACGCAATTGTAGCACAGGCGGCTTTTCTTCACCACTTTGCAATGATCCGCGATGTTGTGCCTTCGGAATTCAGGACACATCACCACGTAGTGGTCGAGCGAGTGGCAACAATCACATGGGTACCACTTGTCGTTCCACTCCGTACGTGGTAGTGGCTTTGCGGAAGCCCCCTGGACAGACGCGTGGTGCGTTGACCTGGCTCATGCTGATCCCTTCGTTGAGCTGGCAGCTGATTTCATTTAGGATGCCTTAGTCTCGGCGCTTGATTGGCTCGGAGTGGCCTCAATTCTTTCGAGAGCTCAGACTCTGGATGTGAAATAGTCCTTAAACTCCTCGAATGGTGGAATCTCCTGCGCTGATCCGAGCGACGTATCCCAGGCTTCTCGTGTCAGCCTGTGCAGGTTCTTTGCTACATGGTGCATCAGCACACGGTCCCATAGCTTAACGACACGATTGCGATCACTTCGAACAATGAGGTAGCGTCTCGCTCTGAGGGTATGGTGATCGCAAAGATGAGGCGCCAATGATGCTATCGCCATCCTCAGAGCAAGTGTGAGCTTCGCTTCGTCCAGATACGTATTGCGTCTGAAATAGTCATAGTCGATAAATGCGACGGGCCATATCACCTCAAAGTGCTAGTGGACTTTAATGAAGGCCTTGTGGTGTTCGACGACCTGAGCCCACAATGAAGCAAGCTCTTCACATGATGTACTCGCGGAGTCCGGTGGTAGTGCCTGGTACACCATCTGTATCGCCTCGATGCAGCTTTGATGCGACTGTACCTTGAATACCAGTTCGCTTGGCAGTCAAGCAGGTGAGCTGGAGTGAGCACGCTCGACACCCTTACGATCTGTGATACGATACCCTTGAGCACTATTAATACGAATAAAATAAATATTAAAATGATTTGTTTGCATTAAAAGTATCGCAAACAACAGTGGCAGAGTTTCACTATTTAACAATCACTAGGAAAACTTAAATTTGTTAGTTTTATTTGGTCAACTCTACCAAGAAAGAAAAAGGTTGACTAACGCATAGAAAACCCAATGAAAGGTCTACAGAACCGAAATGCAGACATTCGAATCTGATTTTAATTCCAAATAACTTCAAGAATTGAATTTATTGAATTAAATTAAATAAATATGAATAAAACAAATAAATATTGTACAAAGCAATACGATACCCCAAACTGCAAGTGTAAATCTCAGACAAGTTGATTGAGGTACAGAGCCGTAGGTACGGAGCCGAGCTGGCGAGTCTCGCTGCGAGTACTGCGACAAGTTGAGCTGTTGGATCGTCCGCCAACGAGATGAGCTAGCAGAACGTCTTCCGATGAGGTGAGCTAGTGGAACGTTCTACGACGTAGTGAGCTGGACGAGAGTGCGTCCACGCACTTGACGCGTGAATCTATGCAGATACCGCTTATCCGACTTGAAGGACCTAATGTTTTAGAATTCAGTGTGATGGAGAGTAAGAGGACCCACATGATTATAAAATATTAATCGGTATGATGAGTTGAGCTGAGCTGTTGTCCACCAGTTTCGCATCGATGCAGAAGCCAAGCGCACGGTACGTTGAGCCTTGCACTGTTATGCTGATGCACTGTAACGCCGATACTTGAAAAGCAGTGATGTTTCGTCGAGATGGAGATGATAAAGTGCAGTAAATCGGCCGAGTAGAGTGATGAGAACTCCAGAGATATTGCACTGAGCAGAAAAAATACACGAAAGATAGCATCGGGGTGTGAGTCAGTGCCGCCTGGATTCCTGTGTTATCGATCTCAGGAAGATCTCTAACAATCGAATCATTAATTTTAGTCAGCTCGGGCTGCCTCCCTCATTCATTAAGAATTAATGAGGCAACCACACCTGACGATTTTTAATTTCTAAAGAATCTTAAATGTTAAGAATATTGCTGAGGCTTGAGGGATATCATCGGAATGAGTGCACAAGATTTTACTACAAGATTTGGATATGAGAAAATTATCCGCGCGCTTGTTGACGATTAACCAAAAGCGCATACGGACGGATCTGTCGCGCGAGTGTCTTAGCCTATATAAAAAAAATCCAGCGGAATTTTTGGGGGGGAACGATAACCATCGATGAAATCTGGGTACACCACCATACGCTTGAGACCAAACAACAGTCAATGCAGTGGATTGCGGTTGGGGAACCAACTCCGAAGAAGGCAAAGGTCGTTCTCTCTGCAGGAAAAGTGATGGCGATAGTTTTTTGGGATAACCGTGAAATAATTCTTATTGATTACCTTGCAAAGGGTGAAATAATCAATGCACAGTACTACGCTGCATTGCTGGATAACTTGAGGGCTACAATTAAGAAAAAACGTTCGCATTTGCCCAAGAAAAAAATCCTGTTGCACCAGGATAACGCTCGGGTTCACACCTGCATGGTTGCAATTTAAAATTAAACGAATTGAAGTTTGAATTGCTTCTGCACCCACCCTATTCGCCTATCTAGCTCCCAACCACTTTTTTCTGTTTCCTAATTTGAAAAAAAAAATTCGGGGGAAAGAAAAACAAGTCAAATGCTAAGGTGGAAAACGCTGTAAAGCAATATTTTTAAGATTTAGACCATCAATTTTTATCGGTTTTATACATAATAAATCAATATTTTTTTTTTTTAAATGTATTGTACA
Source organism: Cylloceria caligata (assembly GCA_963942595.1). Lineage (NCBI taxonomy): Eukaryota > Metazoa > Arthropoda > Insecta > Hymenoptera > Ichneumonidae > Cylloceria > Cylloceria caligata. Next base: position 22,987,164 of record OZ012706.1, read on the forward strand.
CAGTAAATATGATATATGAAATTAGACAAAAATAGCTGCTATCTCTCTACCGTTCCCTTTTGTTGTGACTTTCTCATCGTTGATTCCTTTTGTCCCGTCTTTCTTATCGAGTGTTTCCTTTTGTTCTGACTTTCTCGTGCTACATCCGTGGATATAACATTGCTGTTTAGAATTTGATGATTCGTAAAATGTGCACATAGAGATGTATGTATAGTGAAATAGAAATATTCCTTTATTTGTGAGAAATATAAAAACTATCGTTATTTAATTTACATACGGCGTAAACACCAGCTTATACCGTGGGCCCGCATCTTATCAGCTCGTTATGGTCGCGAAAATAGCTAATGCCGCGGGGTCGCCGCGGCCGCCGCCGCCGCCGCCGCCGCCGCGGTATAAGCTTATTTAAGAGTCAGCTGATCGATTTTGATAGACACTCATCGATATGGATACACGTTGGAAACATCCATGGACAGCTATGATAAGCGGTCCTACGAGTTGTGGAAAAACATATTTTGTAAAAAAATTCTTTAAATACATGCGCGAAATGACGGATGTCCCGTTCGAGCGTATACTTTTTTATTACTCAGAGTGGCAGTCCGGGTATTCAGAATACGGTGATGAAATCGAATTTCGCGAGGGCTTACCGCAAGCAGTAGACTACTCGAATGATACAAGACCTAAACTTGTGTTCATTGACGATCTAATGCGCGAGGCATCGAACAATACTGTGGTCGATCTTTTCACCAAGGGTAGCCATCATAAAAGACTTAGTGTCATTTTCATCCCGCAAAATCTCTTCCATCAGGGTCACAGGCAGCGCGATATCTCCTGAAACGCTAATTATATCGTTGTCTTCAAATATCCGCGAGATCGCGCGCAAATTCAGCACCTAGCCTGTCAGGTATGTCCCGAGAATCCGCGATTTTTGCAGGAGGTATATTTCGATGCAACAGCCGCACCGCACGGCTATCTATTATTCGACTTGAAACAATCGACCCCTGATAATTCTCGATTTCGCGCCTGTATATTTCCCGATCACCAATACCATTACGTTTACGTCCTCAAAAAGCAATAAAAGTTCGCGATGCGACGCGCGATGTACCAGTAATGCGCTTGTAATGGCGTTGCGCGGACCTCTCGATAAAAAGCAAATTATTATATTGCAAGCGCTGTGTTATCTGAAGCAAAAGCAACGACGTGCAATTTTGCGCAAAGCAGATGTAGCGCTCGTACGCTGTATATGCGAGTGTGCTCTAAACGTTTTACAGGGAAACGTGAGTCTGAATAACGTGCAAAAGAATCATCTTCGGAGGCACGCGACAATTCTTCGACGACTAGCCGCCAAAAGGGAAAATTGGAGCGGTAAGAGGAAGATCATCGTCGAGCACTGTGTCGGATTTCTCAAGTTGCTTCTTGTGCCTGTCTTGACCTACACGAGACATGGAATATGCCAGAAAGATGGTACTTATTCCTCATGATAACATACACCGTCTCGCTGGACTCGCCACTACTACAAGTGCAGACCCGTTGCCTTCCGTACAGACTACCGGTACGCTATTATCGCGCCTCGACTCTGAGCTGAGTGAAATTCTGAACTCTCACTCGTACAAGAGCGAGAGAGAGAAATGGGTAGCGTACCAGCAGGTTTTACAGCGTTATTTTCACATGATCGAGTACGATAATGCAGTACCGAATATTTCATCAAAACGAAAAATAGCAATACTCGATAGCCACGAGAATAAATCCGACGCCGTTTTAATAAACAAAGTTAAATCTCGACTCAATGACACACTTATTATCGATAGCGTGCCAAAAAAATGTTTCATCTAAAGCAATATCGTTGCTTCGCAATTTGCATCGCAGCGCCGTTGGTAAAAAAATGACATGGGATCGTAACGGTGTTGTTTCCATAGACGGCAGAAGAATTTTAAATTCCAAAATCGTTGATTTTATTAACGATGCTATGCGAGCTAGAAAACGCGAGAAACCCATCGGACGATCCCACATTGTCAAACTCCTGCGAGCGATACACGCGATACATGCCACGCGAATTTATCGACAATCCCGCTGTCCTACACGAGCCTACACCTACATCATCCTCGACACCACAGCGGCGTCTTGTTTTACCACGCGATAACAATTGTAGCAGCAGCAACAGCAGCAACAGTAGCAACAACAACAACGAGGCCGAGACCGCACACTCAAACAGAGATTTAATGCTCACGGCTGAAAACGACATCATCGAGGGGGAAGAGGGGGATGAAGAAGAGGACGAACAATTGCAAAACATCGCACAAGCAGAATATCGACCCCCCACACAGTTAGAAAAAAAAAGAATCCATTTAACTGGGCATCGCTAAGTTTATGGAAATTCTTCAAAAAATCTATTATGACACCGCTCATCTTGCTTCCTATTCTAGAGCAAAAAATTTGGCCCTGGTGGACCGAAGAGTAGCGCGAAAAAATGTTTTACCATGGCTCGAGACACAGGATTAATATAACATGCATCGTCTCGTGCGACGACGATTTCCCCGTCGTACGTACAGCGTGAGTAATATAGACGATCTATGGGAGACTGATTTAGCTGATCTTCGCTCGATAGCCAAGTACAACGATGGGTACGCGTATCTGCTTGTTGTTATCGATGTGTTAAGCAAATACGCGTGGGTCGAGGCTTTGCGTGACAAAACGAGCGCAAACATGGCCCGCGATCTCAAACGCATACTTGCACGCAGTAACAATCGTCGCCCACAGCAATTGCAAACTAATCGAGGCAAAGAATTTATCGGCGCTTGGTTTCAGCAAATTCTCAAGAAAAAGAATATCGATTTTCGCGCTGCTCGTAACCCTGATATAAAAGCCTCGATTGCCGAACCCTTTAATCGAACAATAAAAGAGCAAATGTGGCGCTAGTTTACATATACGCGAAATAAGCGTTATATTGATGTTTTACAAAATTTTTTATATGCTTATAATCACACTAGACACAGCGGAACCCGTATTCCTCCGAGCGAAGTAAACCTCGAAAATGCCTCTATAGCCCGAGACAATTTAGCACGACGTTACGAGCGTAACGCGAAAAAAATTTAAAAGCCTAAATACAGCGTCGGTGACTTGGTAGGTATCAATAGCAGCTTTCGTGAAAGGATATAAACGTGGTTGGAGTAACGAATTATTCAAGATTCAACGAATATCAGTGAATCGAGAACCATTCGTGTATATTTTATACGATCTGAATAACGAGACTATCGACGGTATTTTCTACGAGGCAGAATTATTACGAGTACGAGTGCCTCCGTCATCTGAGAAGACGAAAGAGAAGAAGAGGACAAAGAGGAAGAACGCTCGGAATCATCGCCCCTGATAAATATGAGCTCCAAGGATAGCTTGTAACAGGGTGACATGCATGAGCACGATTATATGATACGATAATAATCGATGTAACCGTATGATATTCTCGAGCATCGAGCGTTATTTCGAATAGCTAGAGGAGCACAAATAATATTTAAGAGGTCTCGAAAACACCTGAGCGACAAACTCGGTACAGGCGTACCGAGGTTTGCGGGCAATAGGCCATCGCCCCGGACAGAAAAACTAGAGCTGTCGCCGCTCCGAAATTCCCTCGCTGACGTAAACAGCAGGTCAGCGACCAGCTGGCCTTGCTGGGCGGCGAGGGGAAGGCGGTGAGCGCGGGAGCGGCGAACCGTAGAAATCAGGAAATGCGTTATATTTCGGAATAAAAGTAAAATGATGAGGTAGGGTTCAGCGGAGCGAGGGGAAGACTATAAGAGGGCCTGCGCGGAGTGGGAGCTCTCTCTTGATTTTTCGGCACGATTACGGAAGGATAAGAAATAAAAAACAGTCTGTGTAAAAGTATCAAATTGAGAATTAATTCTTTTGCGATTCACTTTGTGATAAAACACGTGAAAAAGCGAGTGCAAGTGCGTAAGTCAAAAAGAACAGCAGAACAACAATAGTTTCTGCGAGATATTGCTAGGAAATTGATAATAACCGGTGATATAGTGGAGAAAATCTCCAATCACAAGGTTTCAACTGGTTCATAAATGAAACAGGATAGACGCATAGAATATAAGAATTAAATTAAGCAAATAGTCTTAGAAAAATCGCATTAAGCGAATAGTTTTAAGAGAACCAGATTAAGCGAGTAGCAACCGAGAGAAGGAGAGCAAATCGTGTGGTTTTTAAACCAGCTCTATAGTCAGAAATTATACGTGCAAATAAGCGAAAGAAGGAAAGGAAGAAAGTGAAACGAGAGTGAGAGAAAAAGAATTATAAACAGAGTTCATACACTCTATCCACAGAGAGTCTGATGCGTGTGGCTGTGTGGGTGCGGGTAACGAGACAATACCAAGGCGTTGATACGATACCGTAGCTTGAGCCCAGAAATACCAAGAATTTATGTCCAAATAAGAGGAAATAATGATAAAATAATCGAGGGAATTCCCGAATTTCGACACAGAGGAAAAAATAGAATTAGGAAATGGAGAAGATAGAATAAGTAGAATTAAATGAGAATAAGGAGAATTAAATACATAGGATGAATAAATATGAATAAGCGAATCTCGTATCGGAAAATATAAATGATAAAGTGTGTCTGAGCGAAATAAGTGTGGAAGAAAAATAATTGTAAATAGAGTTTATACACTCTATCAAAGAAGCGAATGCGTAGCAAGATAGCTAGTAGGCGAGATATTGATGCAACCAGTATCCAGTGATACACTCTATCGAAGGAGTGAGTGCGAAGCAGAATAGCTAGTGGTATGATATATCGGCGCATCGAGTATACAGTAATACCGTTGTACAGAACGCTAACAGACTTACGAAGAATACCGAGAATCTGTGCACCCGAAATAATATAATATTTGTAGAAATAATCGCTAGAATTACGACGTTAAAATAGTCACTATGCAGAATTCGAGTGACCGTAATTAAGAAGTGTTTTTTTTTTATGAGACTATTTTCTTGGAATAAAGCCCTACTGTCAACAACTACGAAGTCTAAACTAATTAGTCCTGTGATCGAGCCCAAAATTCCCACGATAAATAAAGATATATGTTAACGATAAAATATTACCGTCACAAGCTCTTTCTTTGTCGTACTACCGAGCAACAGTAGTATGCAGTATTTTCCGAATAAAACGACGACGAAATTTATTACAAAACTACCGCGTCAGATACGCTTGCACGGAGAATGGTCTGTTTCTCTTGTGGAAATTGCTTATCCGATGACTCTTTTACATGTTCCTACTGTAGGAAATCTCGTAATTTTTGAGGATGGTAATTATGATTTGTCGGGTTCAAATCTTTTAACACCGAGATGCGCTGATAGAGACCAAGTAGCACCTGGTGTATATCGCTCTATAGACGCTCTTTTGGAGAGTATAAATAAGTTACCTCACGTGGCCGGTCATTTGCGCTTTAAATCGCTTCCGAGCGGGCTGGTCGAAGTGGCGCGCGTATGCGACGATCTACGCTACCACAACTTTCGCGTATCGCCCGCTATCGCCCGCTATCGCCCGCTATCGCAAGGCTACTAGGATTATCGGAAGATGCCTGTAGGTCAGTAAGGATAGAACCGCATTGCGAATACACAGGGTCGAGGCCTGCATCTCTCACCGGTGCTATACCGGGCAGCATGTTTCTATACAAAGATATCTGCGAGAGCTATATTACAGGCGATTTACAAACACTCCTCTTACGAGTTGTTCCCATTGGTACTGATGACTGTCAGTATGGTTCGATAAAAATTAAATCGCTTTCAACGCCACGATATATACCTCTCTTGTGCAATAATTTACACACTATCGAGATCGATATAAGAGACGAATTTGGGGATCCTATACCATTCGAGCAGGGAACGTTGACTGTGACACTAAATTTCAAAAGGTCCCACGATTGTTTACACCACTATGGATGATATTGACAGTGTGCAGTACGGATGGGGCCGTCGCGGATACGGCGGTATTAGCCATGTTTATATCGGAACACGTAATCAACGGGGACACGGTATCGGCAGCTTTCTCGGGGGCCTGTTTCGTCGAGTGTTACCACTTTTAAAGAAGGGCGCTAAAGCAGTTGGTATACAGGCATTGTGCCCTGGTGTAAACGTAGCCGGTGATATCCTCGATAGAAATATAGCTGTGAAAGATGCTATTCGCGAGAGAGCGAGAGAATCAGGCAGTAATCTCAAACGCAAAGCCTCTGAAAAAATTGACACTCTCATGCGGGGTTCTGGTTATAAAAAGCGCAAAATTTCACGGACTCCTCATTCATCGAACGAACGTGAACCACGACGTATCTCCCGTAAAAATAAAAGTGTAATAAAGAGAAAAGTAATAAAGAAGAAAAAGAATAATAAGAACAATAAGAAGAAGAAGACTCGTCAACGAACAGTTGCAGATATTTTTGGATAGCTGAAACAAGATGGCTTTTCTACATGCGCACTCGTGCGAGTGCCTTCAATCGGAACTTGCATTATTTTCACTCCCACCGACGCAAACTACTATCGAAGGCTCCAATTGGATGTATTACAAAACAATCTCTTTGCTAACAGATCATTCACCGATTGAATTTGTTATTCCTGGACAGGGTGATGAGTACATCGATCTCGCGCATATTATGCTTAGTCTGAGAGTAAAAATAACATCTCCTACTACTACGGAAATTGCCGCAGGCACATCGTCGAAAGTAAGTGCCGGCCCTGTAAACAATCTCTTGCATTCTATGTTTAATCAGGTGGATGTATACCTGAATCAAAAATTAGTTTCACCTCCAAATAATGCCTACGCTTATCGAGCATACATAGAAACACTTTTGAATTATGGTCCAGCAGCAAAAAATTCGCATCCCACGAGCGTTCTCTGGTACGACGATACTCCTGGAAAAATGGATGATATAACATCGGAAAATACGGGTTTTGTAAAGAGAAAACAATTTTTTAATGTCGAAAAAACTGTACAGGGTGCGCCATCTCAATCTGGTCGATGGAAGTATTGAATAACTCTGACAGATTTTAACCGACCAGCGTCGTACAACACGTTTCTTATAGGTTATTTCAGTACACTTTCAACCATGTATCGCTATACGCCGAAAGAACGCGCCGAAATAGTTTCGCTTTACATTGAAAATAATCGTTCAGTTGTGTCAACTCAGCGTGCGTATCGTAAAAAATATCGCGGACGTTCTGCGCCCAAAGGCGACACTATCCGTCATTTAGCTTCAAATTTCATGGAGCACGGGTCTGTAGCGAATCTCCAACATCAAGCTCGACCGCGTCCAGGTCGTTCAAATGAAAATATCGAAGCTGTTCGACAGAGTGTTGCAGAAAATCCAAATGTCTCATACCGCCGCCGGTCTCAGCAATTAAACATCAGTGGAACCACTTTGAGAAGGATTTTAAAGCAAGATCTTCACATGTTTCCGTACAAAGTGCAGTTGACTCAAAGATTATTGGAAACTGACAAGCCGCGACGCTTGGCTTACGCTAATAACGTTAGTCGAATGAAGGAAGCTGAGCCGGATTGTTGTGAGCGAATTCTGATGACCGACGAGGCTCATTTCACCCTCTCTGGCGCTGTCAACAAACAAAACTGTCGCATGTGGGGCACCGATAATCCTCATATTATTCACGAAACTCCATTGCACGATGAGAAAGTGACAGTTTGGGCCGGTGTTTGCTCAAAAACCACCATTGGACCATTTTTCTTCAGAGCTCGTGAAACTGTCAATGGGGATCGATATCGGTGGATGTTGGCACACTTTGTTTTACCACAAATGCGTGAAAAAGGTCTTAAGGAATTTTGGTTCCAACAAGATGGTGCGACATGTCACACTGCGCGCTCAACAATGGACTATTTGCGTCGGAAGTTCCCAGGACGTGTGATATCAAAGAAAGGTGATATTGACTGGCCACCAAGATCGCCGGATTTGACTGCACCGGACTTCTTCTTATGAGGATTTTTGAAAAGTAAAGTCTATGCCAACAAGCCGAAGACCATAGAGGAGCTAAGAAACAACATTCGAGCCGAAATCGCAGCGATATCGCCCGAGACGCTGGCAAAGACAATGGAAAATGCCGAAAAAAGAGCTCATTTTTGTCTCAGTAATAAAGGCGGACATTTGATCGATGTGGTTTTTGGAAACTAATCAAAATAAATTGTAATGAATCAAATTTAATAAAAAAATACGACTTTGTGAAATCTGTTGAAAATTCTCTAAGTTATTCAATTTGCTACGATCTAGAGATTCATTTTGTCTTGTGGGGGATACAAAGAATGGTCAATGCGGCTTAAAGATTCTCGAGGCATCGCTTCTCGTTCGTAGAACAAAAATAGCTCCTGGTGTGCTGCTCTCGCATGCTAGAACTCTGGCAAAATCTTCGACTAAATAACCTCTTACGAGAGTCGAGGTAAAAGCCGTTTCAATACACTCTGGTGTTCATGGAGAGACTATCGATAATATCGTGTTAGGTCAATTGCCGAAGCGTATAATTATCGGTTTTGTCGATAACAAGGCGTTTAACGGCGACTTCAGTATGAATCCATTCAATTTCCAAAATTACAAGATAAATTATCTCTCGGTAGATGTAGATGGTGCTCAAGTACCTTCGAAACCGTTGCAACCTGATTTCACGAAAAATCATCTATATGTGGATGCTTTTCAAACGTTGTTTTCGGGAACTGGAATACATTTCTTGAACGAGGGTAATTCGATCGATCGCGATAATTATCGCGATGGATACTGTCTGTTTGCTTTTGATTTGACACCCGATCTTTCGGCGAACAGCAATACACATGGGAATTTAATAAAGCACGGTAATGTGAGAATAGAGGTACGATTTGAGGATGCGCTTGCTTCAACGATAAATTGTGTAGTCTACGCGGAATATGATAATGTCCTTGAAATTGATGCCTCTCGGCAAGTAATGGTGGATTTTACCGGATAAGCGAAAAATGTGCTGATGTCGGCATAAAATTATTTCGTGTTAAGAGACGTAGAAGCGTGTCTGTGAGTAACTAATCAGTCGAACTCGAGCATCTGTACGGATTAGACGTGAATATGGATATCGTCGTGGATATACAGGAAATGCGTGGTAAAGACTCGAAATTTATTCCGAAAGAAATTGCCGTGGTAGCAGTGGATAGACCGTACTCTGCTCATTGGATCGTCGCAACGCTGTGTCACTTTGCCGAATTACCACAGCATTCGAGAAGCCAGAATAATTTTCTCTCAAAATATTTTCACGGTCTGGAATGGTACGAGGGCGATGTGAGCTGTAAACTTGCGTGAAATTTGCGAAAATCAAGACGTATCGATACTCGCGGTCACGAGAAGGTTACACTTCTTTGCGATATCACGAGTCGTGAAATTTCCAACCTGGAGGATGAGGAGGGCGCCCCATCGTACACATTTATCCCGAAATCTTTGCGAAAATGCTTCAGACACGCTATGATAAACGATACAGCGTCTTCGCATTGTCCAATGCGCCAGGCTTTCCAAATAAAAAGTTAGCTTCGCGAGCACCCGTTCAAAGAAGAATCATACATAGATGTTTGGTCAGCAAACGAAGAGGAAGAGAATAAGAAAGAGGAGAAATCGTCATCATGTAGTCGTGACACGATCGACGATGCTGTGAAATAAATTTTGCATATATATACGTCTTTCAAAACGTATCGGTCATCATTTAATCATTGACTATGTGTTCAACATGAACACTAGACAAATCCACGAGAGTCTGCAGTATCTACCACTTTCAACCGTTGGCGTATACCCGGCTGACAGAAATCCTCGTATATGGTCGTTACCTGCCGGACTCGTAGTTAACACGGATAACCACGACGGACCTTGAGAGCATTGCATCGCCATGTACGTTAACCATCATGGAAAAGGAATGTACTTTGATAGCTACGGGCTACCACCGGTTATACCGCAACATCTCGCACGACTACGAAGAAACTGCAAGTTCTATCGGTACGGCTTCAAGCAGCTACAGAATAATACGTCGGATGTGTGTGGACAATTTCGCATCGTATTCCTACATCTTATGTCGTGCGGCTTCACCATGTCGCGATTTAATAATCTCTTTAGCGATAATCCAATGAAAAACGACAGATAAGTACGTGAATATTACAATACTTTTGCCTCTCGACGATCAGACAGTGATAAAAATAAATTTAACGGCGGAGGAGTCTCCGAGCGAAGATTACCGTGTTTGCAGGGATGTTGCATACGACGGTAAATATCTGTAAAGTGATTTAAATAAAATATTAATTAATTAAAAACAAATACATCGGTTTACTGTGTCTCTTATTTTATAATTATATATAAATTATAATCGAGGTCTCTCGCTGTACGGTATCATATTCTGCGTCTTTTACTACAGAGCATTCGCTTCACGAGAAGCACAGCGCAAAGCGGTACGCACGTGCAAAACCGCTGACATTGCATTCAAAGCGCTGCACACCTAGTTATGATTCAGAGGGGCGTTTGTTATCCTCAAATGCTGTGATCACCACCAGCATTATCCGGAGTATTCAGTCTGTCTTTAGCAGTGCACAACGACGGTATGAATAAAACTCAAAATGTATCCCCAATATGTAGATGGCGAACTACCCGAAGCTTTTGTGTGTCGTGTAATATGTGATAGTAGTGACAATACAGTGTGTCTGCGGACGGAAAAAATGTGCGTAGGATTATCCGAGTTGGAGGATGAATTGGAGACATTATATATTGGTGGACTTGCCGAGAGGAGTATACCAGGTGTATGCATAAGTTTTTTCCGGTTTTTTGGTAAAAAAAAACACGTAATTTTCAGGGGAATTTAATTTTTGTTTTATTCAAAATATTGGCCATCAGCTTCTACACATTTCGCCCATCTTTCGGGTAACTTATGAATACCATGCCAGAAAAACTGCTTGTCTTTTGCGGCAAGCCATTCGTCGAGCCATTTTCCAACTTCCTCGAAATTGCTGAAGTGCTGCTCTGGGAGCGCGTGCCCCATTGATGCGAAGAGGTGATAGTCAGATGGCGCCAGGTCTGGCGAACACGGCGGGTGCGGAAGGATGTCCCATCCAAGCGATTTCAAGGTGTCTTTCACTGCTTTTGCTGTGTGAGACGGCGCATTGTCGTGTAACAAAATCACTTTGCCATGTCTTCTGGCCCATTCCGGTCGTCTTTCGATTAATGCGTGGTTTAAATTAATAATTTGTTGGCGATAGCGTTGTGTATTAACGGTTTCGCCGGGCTTCAAGAGTTCATAATACACAATACCGCTCTGGTGCCACCAGACACAGAGCATGGTCTTCTTGCCGAAGCGATTTGGCCTTGGTGTTGAAGGACCGGCTTCGCCAGGTGAAAGCCACGATTTTTTCCGCTTCGGGTTTTCAAAATAAATCCATTTTTCGTCACCCGTCACAATTCGATGCAAAAATGATTTCCTTTCGTGGCGTTGAAGCAGCACTTCACAAGTGACTTTGCGATTTTCTATTTGACGTTCATTCAAATCGTGTGGGACCCATTTACCGAGTTTATTGATCTTCCCCATTACTCGTAAACGTCTGCTGATTGTTTCTTGTGACACATGTAATGCTTCTGCTAATTGCCGTTGAGTTTGAGTTGGGTCATCATCCAATAACTCCTGCAATTGCTCGTCTTCGCATTTTTGTGGTCTACCAGAGCGCTCACTGTCTTTCACATTGAAATCACCACTTTTAAATTGTCGAAACCATGTCTCACATGTTCTAATCGATGGAGCGTGTTCACCATATGTTTCTACCAGCAAACGTTGACTTTCAGCAGCCTTTTTCTTTTCATTAAATAAGAAAAGCAATGCGTGCTGCAAATGTTCTTTTTCAGGCACAAAACTCGACATGATCACTGAACGATAGAACAAAGACGCTAGTTTTTGGCGGACTCAACTTGTGTTTGTTTGTAGGTAAATGTCAGATGAACAAAATGACGTATGTGTCAAATTAATACGCTGCGTACGTTTCGCTGGTGCCATCTGTTAGTTAAACCGGAAAAAACTTATGCATACACCTGGTATTTAAATTTGCGGACTTGAACGTTGGTGCGGCTTGTGTGGTTGTGCGGTATCAAAGGGCTTTGCGCGGTGAGATCATTGACATGGACGATGACAGGTGCTGCGAGGTGCTGCTTGTCGATATCGATGAATCGATATACGTCGATTGGCAGCAACTATTTCACCCCGAGCCACCGATTAGTGTGTTACCGGCGTTGCTCATGAAGTGTGCAGTATTCGGCCTCGATCATTTAATTGACGAGGACGGATATCTAGATCGGATCGATGGACCGCTCGGTAATGATACGCTCATCGGGATACGCATGCGTACCCCTGACGGTGCCCGCGCTCCATGGGTGCGAGTCATTCGCATTACCCGGGCTCGTAGCTGTGGTTTTTGAGTGAGTGAGTGAGTGAGTGAGAGAGTAAGTGAGTGAGTGAGTGAGTGAGAGGGAGAGAGAGAGAGAGAGAGAGAGAGAGAGAGAGAGAAAGAGAGAGAGAGAACGTGTGTGTGCATATGTGTGTGCCATGGAATATTGGAATAAATATTGTGCCCGTCACCCTGGAGAGTCGTCGCAGATGCCGCCAACACAAGGGTGAGTTAAAAATTTTATTCCAAGTATGTGTACACCTTTGCTCCATCCTGCTCTTATCTCTATTCTTCCTTGTTCACCAAGGTACCCACACCACCTCACTTGACCATCTCCACGTTACCGACACTGGTCAAGCAGAGTGGCTAGCGCGGCGGTGGAAAAGTGCGGTAGTGGGGGTAGCCGCGTGGTGGGGGAAAGAGTGGGATGGAACAAAGGTGTACACATACTACTGCCTTTCAATCACTTCGTGAAGGAAGTGCGAGGTGGTGTGTCGGTGTACCGTTATGTCTTAAATTTTTATATTTAGCCGGGCTTTGTCTTTTCAGAGTTTGAACCGACGTTCTAGCGAAGTTGAATTCTGTTGGTTTCCGTTAAATTCCTACCCGCTGGAGATTCAAACTTGTTTTGAGGGTTTTTTGTAGTTAGATTAATGTTTTTTACTAATTTTGTCATGTGTGGTTTTACTTATGCTTTGTATATTTTTTCCTGTCTAATTTTGGTTCGAAATTTGCTGGAATTGATTAATTATTGCAAATTTGGTGATTCATGATGTGTTTTTTAGATGTTCCTCCTTGATTTTTATGTTCTCGCTTTCGTGTGTTTATCCGTACGTCTTGCCCTGCTTTTAATTTGTTAATTGAGTTTTATTATATTTTGGCTTGTTTTATGTGATTATTCTGTTATTAATATTTTATCCTTGAGTGGGGGTATGTGGTGAGGCTTCATGTGAAATCCCCTTGTCGTTTCCTCTCGAGAATTCGTGGAATTTCAAGAGTTCCACTAATTCTTTTTTCGTTTCACCGTACTGTGGAATTCTTATCGAATTGCCGTCTGTGTGGTGTGGTTGGTTTAAAGGGTAAGGCCGACTGTGCCCTCTTTGTACGGTAAGGTGTTTGTTGTTGCGCGTGGTTCCGCCCGCTTTCTAGTAGGGCGGGTGTTACTACGCTGGGGTCCGGTCTGTAGTGCGTGGTACTGTTGTCTGTCCTGCCCCTTGTCTTGCTCCTGCGAGCTTCTTGCGAGCTGTGTTTGTTTTGATGGTAGTTTATTTTAGTAGGTGGGGCCTATTTCTGACGCCATGCTGTTTAGGGTGGGTACTTGCGGTTGACCGTATGTACCTACTTTCTTATTATGGTTTCCTAGTCCAGCCGGTGCTCGTCCGCACCGTGTTTGCTCATTTCGTTAATAGATAATCTACTTTTCGGGTGATTCTTTGTCTTCTCCATTAGTGTAGTCTGTGTTTGTTGGTGTGTGTTTGGATGTTTGGGTGGAAATAAGATTTATATTTTAGTAGCGGATCGCTGTAATTGCGTTCCGTTACAGTATTGTGTCGAACACTAACGATCGCTCGCCCACGGTAATAGCGAACATATCTACGTGTATCGGTTATTTGAAAAAATTTTAACAGCTTCACGAATCATCGAGTTTAACGATTTTTATTTTAACAAGCGGTTACCATTTTTTTCCCCTTCAACGCATCGGTTACTGGCGAAAACAACTTCACCAGAAAACCAAACGTAAGTACAAACGCAATTCTTCTAATTTATGTTATCTGATATTTCCGTAAATTTTTCCCTAAGCGAAAGCAGCCTGCCATTTTCCTTCCCCCTAAAACCCCTTCTTCCGCGGGTTAATTTATCGATTTAGTTTATCGAGTCGAGTGACGGTTAACGCGCACAATCAACGAGCATTCTCAGCCCTGTCCCGAGTAATTTTCCAAAAGGTTAGACTCAAAAGGTGGCTTGCGTCTTCGGTGTTTCTTATCAGGTGTGGTAAAGGGAGAATGCATTCTCCTTGACCAGAATACGGAAAATTCACGCCGAAACGCCTCACACGTTAAATTCGTCGGTTTTGTAGAAACACCGCGCGGGTTTGACGTACCAAAAATTGGGGGCTCGTGCGGGATCCTAAAAGAGTGTTCATTTTGTTCAAATTTACCAGTCATCTTTGTCGCGATTAAATTCAATTAGTGAAAATTGGATTTAAGAAAAAAAAAGTGTCATGTTAATTAGTAATTTTTGTCGCGAGTGAATTAAAAATCAAAAAGAAACAAGGTGTGATTTTATAATGAAAATTGTTCGTGTTGTTCGAATTAATTAATCGGTTCTTTCATGGATCAATTGAATTGTGAAAATTGATTTCTTAAGAAAGTGTCACTTTGGTTCGTGTTAATCGACCCGCCTTTGAAATTCGATTTAATTCATAAAACCCAACTTTTACCTTTTTACCGTGTTGAGAATCCGTCCGGGGTGACTTGGCAGCTCTGCGAATATATTGGAAAAGAATGTAGCCTCACTCGATACAGAGTGATAAATAAACCAGACACATTGTTGTTATCGTGAGAAAGCAGTTTATTCTACCTTCCACTTATTACAAGAAGTCTAAGAAATGTCAAATCTTAGAAAATATTTGTGTTCAGATAAATTTTTCAAAAAATACAAAATTGATATAAAAAATAAATACAACAAAAAACCGACAATTACAATTATAACCAAAATGACTGAATTGAATTTATTGTCAGAACTGAGAACCAGCATACAATTATACTATTTGTGTGCTGTGAGGGTTGAGAGTGATGCGCGTGCCGCAGTCAGTGCTGCGTAGCACACCACGCTAAGAGAAAAATGAGTGTGTAGAATGTGTAAATTATTCACTGCAAGCCCTCAGCAGTTTTGTCGAAGAGAAGTTACAGTGAATAAATGAGAGCACTTGCAATTGAATTGCTTGAGTGCTGTGACTGGATGTGAGAACAGCTATGCAGTCAGCACTGCGTAGCACAATACAACATAGACTGGGGATGCACAAATGAGCAGAGTATAGTCACTGTATTTTCCCAGCAGATTTTCTGGGGAAAACTACAGTGAATATAAAGCACATGCATAATTATATTAATTAAGCCGGCAAAATAAAGTGAGGAGAACGTGGTGCAGCATGTGCTGCAGCGCACGCCACAAAGTGAGACAAAAGTGCTGATGTACCGCGATTTTCCTCCTCACTGACAGTGAATTACTCTGCATTATATCAGTGTACGCTTACCTTGAGTTCTGAGTCCTGGTGAGCGAGAAGTTGAGCGAGTCCGATGTATTGTGGCAAAGAAAAACGGTCCGAGAGTCCTTTTGGTGTGTGTGCTGTTCAGCGGATGCGTTGCAAAAGTGTCTAATTTTTCAATATGGCTGCGGGTATGAAAGCGTCGTTGGGCGCTAAAGTCCATTGAGAGAGATAGCCGGTGAGCGAAGCCGAAGTCAAGCGATAGAGATATCCTCTCGCTCAACGCGGCGTGCCTGCGAGGCACAGCCTCGGCTATCTCCGGCCCAACCGAACGCAGCGTGCTAGAGGCGCATATCGATCGCCGTGCGCAAGCTGATTATCCAACATACCGCGTCTTCAAGGAGTGATTCAATTCGCGAAAATTGATTTTTTTTCTTTTTATTGAGTTTTAGTGATTCAACTTATTTCATGAAAAGTGATTCCTTCTTTCTTCTCAGTTTTTGTAAAGGGATTCAATTCATAAAATCCAGCTTTTCCCTTCTTACCGCGTTTTCCAGAAGTGATTTAATTCCTGAAAATCGATTTTTCATTTTTTATTATCGGGTTTTAATAAATCGATTTTATTTATAAACATTGTTGTAGTTGAAACTGACACTTTTATTGGAGTTAGATGATCGGTTTTCCCTTTGAAAAATCACAATTTGAGAACGTTTGATGTGGTTCAAATCCATTGATCGACATCGTTGCAAAAGTTGATTCGTTTTAGAGAGTACCCGCTATTAATCAAGTTATTTGGTAAGCCTTTTTCGTAAGTAAATTGACCTTGTGGAAATCAAATGTGGAAGCTCATATTCAATAATGCTGGGTGAATAAAAAGAGATAGAATTTCTATTGAAGGACATATACGTGGATATATATACAGGGTGGCCGATTTATCTGAAGACATTAAAATATTTTGAAAACAACGCATCGGATCAAAAAAAGTTCTAAATCAAATTTGTTCGCCTGGAAGAGGGTCATCCAATGATATCAAAGTCGACCCCTTACCCCCCTGGGGTGGGGGTGGGGGCAACTTTGAAATCGTAAATGGGAACCCCCATTTTTTATTACAGATTCGGATTCCCCATAAAAAATAAGTAATTTTTATCTCAAACATTTTTTTTCGATTCGTGATAGATGGCGCTGTAATCGCAAGAAACCTGATTTTTCCGAATATCTCGAAAAATTACACATCGGATCGAAAAAATAAAAGAACACATGTTCAATTTTTCAAAAGGCTATTCAGCGATACCAAACTCGATACACCCTTCCCCCATCCCTACCCCATTGTGGTGAAAATGGAAGTTGCTTCAAAATCGTGATTGGTAAACCCTATTTTTCTCCTGGTTTTCAATGACGAGATCCATTGATTTGACTTTATTGTTGACATTAAATTTTCTCCCACATGGCGCTGCAATCGAAAGCATGTTTTCGTTTATCAATAAGTTAACAACTACTTTTAGCGTTACCCAGGAACAACGACGTGGACGTAGTAGTTTTTTGTTCCCATCGGGGTGCTTGTCTAAACATGTGTTTTTTCATTTTTCGATCCGATGTGTAATTTCTGTTTGTGACATTCTTAAAACTTCAAATTACTAAGATCGAATCGTTGAATAAACATCAAATCATCCTCCTCCAGGAAAAACCACATTTGATTTCACCTCAAGGAAATTTTAAAACGAAATTAAAAGAATGAAAGTCTATAATTCTTCTTTGTTACAAGTAATGAAAAAAAAGTAATTCCTATTCTCTTCTCCTGCCCAATTTCTACCTTAATAATATTCATATGCATTGTTGCATGTCTCTTTGATGCGGTATACCAAAAATTATACTTGTATGAAATACATCATAAATAAGGTCAACTTGTTCAAAGGTAAGTATTGATGAGTCTATAATCCACGAGTATCCTGAGGAAAGAAGAAAAGGCTCCCAAAGGATAATCCTAATAATTTTACACTTGAAGCTATAATCGAGTCCCCATGTAATAGTCCCAGCAATTCACCTACCGAAATACCAACTCCAATTTCCCAAAAAAATTCCTCCTCTACCAGTTCGAATAAGAATTCTGTTGTGTCGACTGTAGACTCAGACTTCAACAAGTTAACCGAAACTGCCACTCATAGAGCAAAAGTAATAAAGTTTGATCAAGACAGTAACATACAATCACTCGAGTTAACTTCTGACAATATTATCATCACTCGATCTCAAGAGGATATAGAAGACGAGACACGTTCATCCGATACAGTTTAAATTATAGAGAGCAATTTTGAAAAATATTATAGTCCGGAATATAGTCCTTTACAGATCAGAGCATTTTCTGACGACGAAAGTTTAAACCAATTTACGAATCAATTGAAGGAAACGTTAAAAGCAAAGTCCCCAAATAATCTTTTGTCATTAGTCGGGTTTGTCATAAGGCCGGACGACGAGATCAACGAATATCTTCCAGTGTTAGTATAGCCCACCCCCCGTAGCGAAGACCTAGGTCGGTCAGTAAAATCCCCTGAAAGTATCGTGGAGAATTTCGAGTTTCTAAGCGAACCCGAAAACACGGATACACCTTTGCAGACCCCTCGACCGTTGCCAGCGCGATTCCTAGATCACCTTCCCTTGTCAACAAAGAATCATTATCAACTCCAAAGGAAATAATTGAGAATCGTGAAAAATCCACATTAAAGTCAATTATCAAATCCTCACATACTAAGCCTAAACATTTGGGAAAAAAATTACACCTTTTGCTGGAATATAATTTGTACACTCCCGGTTGCTCCACCTATCCCACGGTCAAAGACTCATGCCCAGACAAGACATTGAATGGAATACCGCCAATAAAAATGTTTACTAAAAACTTAATTAAATCAAACGACTCATCACCGAAAACACCTCCCACAATGGTTAATAATAATCAATCATTGTCTCTTCGAGAAGCTCTGGCTCTCATACCGAATAATATATATTATCATACCGAATAATAAAATTAATCGACGAACCTCGTCGCACCATACAGGGGCAAACTTTTGAAACAACAGAGCATCTGGGTAAATTTCTTAAAGATATTTATGCACCTACGCGTAACGTATATCAACTCCAAGGGGAATTGGGGTCCATATAGCAAAGAGAAAATGAGTCCGTTATTGCATATTCCAATCGCGTAAGAGACTTGGGAAATTTAATACTTGAAAATTATGATGCGAGCGAAGATAATACTTTGACTGCCGCATTTATTAATAACACTAAAGAAAGTCTTCCGGCGTGTTTTCTACACGGGTTAAAGCCGGAAATTGAACAACGTTTAAGTTTGAACAATAATATTAACGAATTAATTAAACTCGCGGTTCAAACAGAAAAAAGTTTAGTGTCACAGGCAGCCCTGCGTAGTGATGGGCTGAAAACTTTGGGTTCAAAGATAAATACACCTGAGGCAAAACGGGGAGTACACGTGGTAGCAAGCGAAGAAGTGTATTGCCAGCTGTGCAATAAAAAAGGGCACAATGCTAAAGAATGCTCGACCCAGAAGTCTAGCCAAGCATTGGTTGTCAGTCCACAAAATATCGGGAAATATCGAAACAGATCTGTCAAAAAACTGGACACACAGCGGACAAATGTTTAAAAATCTTTCCCCCTTTAAATAATAATAAATCCAAGTTCAAAGCCTCTTCGCTTACTATATGCCAGGTCTGTAATAAAAGCGGACACACTGCCGATCGCTGTTATAAACTTTTATCCCCGGAAAGAAAGGAACAGGGAAATATATCTGCATTTTGTCAACTTTGTAAAAATTATGGTCATTTGGCTAATAGATGTTCACGTTTCCCTCCGACCCCCCCCTAAATTGATGTCCTTGCCACAAGAACAGGTACCGCAGAATCTTCGATATCAGAATTCAAGTGACATTCAGTGTCAGATATGTAAAAAACAAGGCTATGGAGCTGTATGAGAATTCCGTCCGATGGTGTTTGACAGACCTGTGAATATGGTGAAACTAATGAAGCTTAACTCAAGACAGGGTGAAAATAAAACAAGACTTGTAGATGATATTTTGAGAAAGCGGTTTATTATACCTTCCGCCACTTAGTATACAAAATAATATAATTTGGAGAAATATAAAAGTTAAGAATAAATGCAAAAATAGGTTAAATTTAGAAAGAATAAAAATGATATAAATAAATACACAAGAAAAACGGATAATTGACAAATATATGAATAAACAAACTGAATTGAATTTTGTCTGTGAGACTTGAGCAGCACACAATTCTATTAATGGTGTGCAGTATGTACTGAGAGCGGTGTGCGTGCAGCAGTCAGTGCTGCGTAGCACGCCACGCTAGAGAGAATGTGTGCGTAAGGCGTTATAACAATTCACAGCAAGCTCTCAGCAGCTTAAGGGGTAACACCACTCTAGGAGGTCGAAAAATTACCTAATTTCAAGATTTTTTTCCGGGAAAACAACGAAAAAAATGAAAATTATGTGTAAGGTTCTTTATTGCCTATACATTAAAGTACGTATATAAATTTTTTTATGGCAATCTAAAACATAATGGCGGCTGAGCAGGTGGTTGACTGAACGCCCACCATCAATGTAGAGCTCCGCGGCCGGAAAAGTTTCTCCTCCAATTGTGACTCTGGAACAAAAACCCAAAATTTTTTCAATTTCACATACAAAAAGCTCGAGAAAGACGTAGGGATTTTTTTTAATCACTTTTTTTAAGAAACCGTGGACATTTGCAAAAAAAATTGTTTTTTTGCCTAAAAATATGCACTAAAAATGTTTATAACAAATGAAATATGCAACATAAAAAAAAATCCCTACGTCTTTCTCCGGATAATCTTGTTTGAAAGATACTGTCAAAATTTCGAGTCGATCGGTAAAGAATTGAGCGACTTATGTTTCCGGCCGTGTCAAAAAAAGTAGTTTTGAGAAAAACCCGTTTAAAGTTTTCCTTATGAAAAAATCATAGAAATTTGTTGTATACCTTAATCTGCGATGCCTGCCCCGTATACTTGACCTTCTAAATTGGTATTCTCTTGTTCTTCGTCCTTTCTAGTCGATCTGGCAGCCTGCCTAGCCAATTTTGCTGCGTCAGTCAGTCTCGTTTCAGCCACTGATACGCGGTGTTCGTCGGCTTCGCCGCAGAAATTGTAGCAATTTGGTCCGATTTTGATTCCGAGTGTTTGCATAATTTCCATAATTGAGATCATTCCGTCATTGTATACACAAATAGCAATATGTGTGACGATATCCAGAATTGTCTTACCACTAGACCTTGGTTTAGGAGCCATCGCCCACACTGTTGCGTTGAAGGACTCGTTGCTATTTTGTGTGTAGCCACCGATACACCGAGTGAGAAGATCATCACTGCTTAATTCTTCATATATTGGTTTTATTGCTTCGTATACATATTCGGAAAGTGGTGTTTTATGATGATGATTTTCCAATGTATTGGTGGCATTCATTCGTTGCCACGAGCACCACGAATCTTCACCGGGCGGACATTGTTCGTGCTGCGGGTTTTCGTCCGTAGATATCTTATGATAAAGAGTCCCCCAAATGCCGTTCCGCATTTTTTCGATTGAGTCGTGGTTTCGACGTATCGCCAGGCCGTAATAAATCGATAATTCGTCAATTAATTTTCCGGTTAATTTTCCTTTTCCTCCTAGGCCCTTTGTTTTTGTTTTTAAATTGCGTAAACGAGTTCCCATGCGCTTTTGCACATGATCAATGCATTCTTTTTTTGTAACAGGACAATCTTCATAAGGCTCAGAATCTAAAATGCCTTTAAAAGTTTAGGAATCGCCATCTCCTATATAATTGGCATATTTAACATTATACAATTCTTCTGAACGATGAAACATCTCGATCACGGCGTGGACCTCCATTTTTCCGGCAGATCTGTCATGGTTCGCATTGCACTCGTCTGCCTGTTTTTTATGCCAGTCTTTAAAGTCTTCGGTGTGTAATTCTTTTTTCCAGTATTCGCACTGTTTACAATATTTGGATTTTACTACGAAATCGATTACTTTTCCGCTAAACCAGCCGATTAGAGTTACTAAACCGAATAACGATGAAAACCCGCGTTTTCGCCCCGTTCCGTCACCAGAATAAGTGTATTATTCCATGTTCTTGTCCTTTTTCAATTGATCTGTTCTTTTCAATGTTAGCTGCAATATTCATACTTTTCTTACAAGCGGCTTCTGTTGCGATCGAAATCGTTGTTACTACCTTGTCGTAAAATGATTGAAAAATCGGCCTTGGTAAATCCATAAACGCGCAAAACTTCATCGTTCCATTCAAACCGATGCCGAGCATCCGCATTGCCAGAATAATTCTGCGATTAATTTCGTAGCTTTTGTCAACAAATGGGCAATTTGGCACTTCTTTTTTAGCACAGTTTGCACAAGAAATGACGATTTTAAAGCCTAAGCCACGTTTTTCATTTTCTGTAAATGTTACATTTGATTTACACTCTTTGCACACCACAGCATTCGAAATATCAGTAAAAACTGTAGGAAAGTTTATGATGCGGTAGCTAATAGCATTATCGACTTCAATGTTGTAGTCATCACAGGAGTCTTTCAATTTTTTTGCACTTGTACTAACTCTCGCATCGTTCGGCGTCTCCAATTCGAATCGGTTCAACGGTCGCCTACTTGATGATTTTCGTCTTTTTTCATGTCCACTGCTAAGTTTGGTCCCTTTTCGAATACGATTCACTTCACCGCCACTCATGATGCAAATTTTTATTAGTACACTGAAAAAATAGCGACAAAAAATCACAACATTTAACGAAATGCAGCGAAAAAACCCACGTGTCGTGCGAATAGTTCAATGGTTACACCAACACTGAAGATTGAACTATACTACAAGCGTCCCAAATGGCGCGTCGCGCTGAGTCTTATACCTGCTCCGAGCGCGCAGCAGGTGGCTACGGTCGGGATCAAAATTCAGGCACTTCAACGATTGTACACCTTATAAATGATGTTGTGTCTTATTCTTAAGACCCTTAGGCACCTTTTAAGCGAAAAAAAAAAATCGATTTTCGGAAAATTCTAGAGTGGTGTTACTCCTTAATGAAGAGAGGTTGCAGTGAACAAATGAGAGCACTTGCAATTGAAATTGCTTGAGTGCTCTACATGCATGAGACAAGCTATGCAGACAGCACTGCATAGCACAACACAACATATAATGAGGATGCACAAAATGAGCAGTGTATAGTCACTGTACTCTCCCAGCAGATGTCCTGGGGGAAAGTACAGTGAATATAGAACACCTGCGTAATTATATCAATTATACCGGCAAATTATGTTGAGAGGAAACGTGGCGCGACATGTGCTGCGATGCCCGCCATAAAGTGAGACCAAAAAATGTTGATGTACCGATGAGAATCCAACTCCTCATTGCCATGGAATTTATGGTAAATTATAACAATGCACTCGTACCTGATTTTGAGTCCTGGTGAGCAAACGAAGGTTGAGATAATCCGGTTGAGAGATGTGAAAATTGTCCGAGCCTTCCAAATGCGTGCGCTGTTCCGTGCGGGTTTTTACGTAAGTGTCAAAATATCCAATATGGCTGCGGAATATGAAAGCGTCGTTGGGCGCTGAAGTCAATTGAGAGAGATAGCCGGTGAGCGAAGCCGAAGTCAAGCGAGAGAGACATCCTCTCGCTCGACGCGGCATGCCTACGAGGCCCAACCTCGGCTCTGCGAAGCCCTGCCTCGGCTATCTCCGCCCAACCGAACGCTGCGTGCTCGCGCACAGCAACAGGTCGACGCACGGCGAATATCGATCGCCGTGCGCCAGCTGATTATCCAACAGGAGCCCATATCTGTCCATTTCGCAATATTAATCCGTAACCGTTGATTAATTATCGATTTGATAACCGAAGGAATTTTGATAATAATAATGTTAGACCCACAGAGATAGGTAGGGAGTGTTTTCATTGTAAACAACCTGGTCATTTTTACGAGAATGTCCCGTCCGACGTATTAAAGAGAATGAATACGAAAATTCGGGAAACGGCGGCGGTCTTCCGAGTACGGGTGCGCCTGGGGAGATCCCACAGAGAATGCATCCGATCCATGTAATTTCTATCACAGCCGAGAATCCCAATCGCGAGTAGGCCGAATCTTTAATATATAACTGCATCGAGAAAGTAGCGTCCCGATGGTTACGGTACCGGCATCGGAAATAAAATCTCCTGTCACTCTTATGGTTGATACAGGAGCCGGTCGGAACATTCTAAAGAAACAATTTATGAGGGAACACATCTCTATAAATTGCGGACACTTTCTGCAACTTAATGTAATCACAACAAATTCAATTTTTACTTTGGGTAATATTAACGTACAAATTTTCGGACGTTTCACTACTTTCCATATTGTAGACAATAACTTCCCCATAAAGAAAGCTGTTATATTGGGTTCGGAATACATCGACGGCAATCGCGTGAAAATTGATTACGAAAAATGAAGAATATAAGAATACCATTTGCAACTCAGGAAACTATTGTTATCTCTGTAGAGTCCACCAAATTGTGCTTCGGGAGAGTAAAAAATTTGGATTTACGCGAAGGCTATTTGCCTCCCCTGGATGCAGGTGAATGTATAAATATAGAAAGCGGGTTCGTCATTAATGATAATGGTAAAGCTTACATTTACGTAACTAATAGCAATAGGCATACGGTTCAAGTCCAAATACCAGTACTAGAATTAGTGTCTTCGGAGGAACTAATTCATAGCACAAAAATAAAGGATCCTAGTAGATCCTAGTGGAACAAAGGAAAATAATACCGAGCTTTCCAAGGAGTTGGGTAATTTTTAAATGAAAGACAATGTAAAAGGAAACAATCAAGAGGATTTCTCTCTGCCAGGTAAGATTGAGCACCCGGTAAAGACAATACTCCGCAGAGATACTGAAAATTCTTCAGAGAATATTTTGAATTTTATGGAAAATGTAAAAGAAGAAATAAGAAATTGCATGGAAATAATTAAAGTTACTTGTGAAACTGGTTTGGAAAGAAATATATTGTGTACGAAGGATTGTAAAGTAAAAATAGAAGGAGAATTTGAGAAATTGCAACACGAAGCTCTAAGTCTCACGGAAATCTGCACGTCGAATCTAACTGAAAATAGCACTTGCATGGAACCTGTAAAGATGAATGTACCTAAAAAACGTTGTCCATCCGAATTCGATAGAGACGGAAAGAAATTGTGAGTCTCGCCGACGCTTCACAGGGGTGACTGTGCCGATGAAACGGGCAGCGCTCGATGGATGTCTGAGGGACCTCGATTCAGAATTTTTGGGAAATACTGTGCCTATGGAAAGGACAGAATCCTTTCAGTATTGTAATAACAGTGTTCACGGAAAAAGTGTTGCTTCTTTAGATTCGATAAAAGCAGAGATACCAATAGGGTATAAAGGGTTTAATAATGATGATTTTAATAAATGCATTCACAAAGAAAACGTTGTCTATCCGAATTCGATAGCGACGGAAAGAAATTGTAATAACTGTGAGTCTCGCCTACGCTTCACAGGGGTGACTGTGCTAACGAAACGGGCAGCGCTCGATGGAGGACTGAGGGAGCTCGATTCAGAATTTTTGAGGTAAACTGTGCCTACGGAACGAACAGAATCTTGTGAAAAAATTAATAATCGTGTTATTGCTGAAAGCGTTGTCTATCCGAATTCGATAGAGACTAAAATATCAGCAGAAAATAAAGTCAATTGTACAGATTGTGTTGAAACATCGCAATTAATAATGATGAAAGAAGATAAAGAATTTTGTTGTCAAGAATTTGTTGAAACCTTCGTACCTACGAAAATCGAATGAAATCAAAATACCAGTTTAAAAATTTGTGAATTATTAAAGAATGTACAAACGATCTGTACCCTCGAATCGTCAAAAGTAGAAAGTATTAAGAATGATAAAAATAAAGGAACAAGTTTCGAAACCCAAAAGTATAATTCAAAGTGGTATAAATTCATGGACGTTTCTTTAATACAGAAACTCAGTATATCAAATATTTCTCGCAAAATCATGCCTTTTATACGCGAAAGATAGTGTTACACGATATCTGAAGCTGTAATGCACGATCGACTTGATCGAATCAAAGAATTATTAAGATTCGACGAATTAAGTAAAGAAGAGAGGAAAAGTATTGACACCATTTTAAAAGAAAGCTCCCATTTATATCAAGTATCAGGAGATACGTTAACGTGTACTACTATATTGCAACATCGAATTCCTACAATAGACGATTTTCCTATAAATACGCGAGGCTATCGGTGGCCTGAGTGCACTAAAGAGGAAATCGGGAAACAAATTGAAGATATACTCGAAAAGGGAGTAATCATACCCTCCACTTCATCATACAATTGCCCTGTATGGGTGGTACCTAAAAAAGCCGTCTCTCAAGGTAATAAAAAATGGAGAGTAGTATTCGACTACCGATCATTGAATGAAAAGACAGTCGCTGATGCGTATCTAATACCAAATATTAATGATATATTATACCAATTAGGAGGCGCACAGTATTTTTCAGTTTTTGACCCAGCGTCGGGATTCCATCTAATTGAAGTTTCAGCTGAAGATCGTCATAAAACGGCCTTCACTTCTTCACCACGTGGTCATTATGAGCTAAAGAGCCATGGACCTCACGTTGAGTGGGATCCTCGGGAAAGGCGTATTTGTTTATTTGAACGACATTGTTATTTATGCTTGCAGTCTCAACGAACATGAGAATATATATCGCAAATTGATAAACGACTAGAAGCCGCGAATTAAAAATTGCAACTAGATAAATGCGAATTTTGAAAAAGGGAAGTCGCGTATCTGGGATACATAATCGGGAACAATGGAGTTCGTCCCGACCCTAAGAAATTAGAAGTAGTACGTGAATACCCTGTGCTTAAAAATATAAAAAATATTCGACAATTCTTGGGACTAACAGGATATTATAGGCGGTTTATAGAAGGATACGCCAAGATTACGAAACCTCTGACATCTCTCTTATGTAAAGAAAATAAATTCGAATGGAGACTTAAACAACAGGAGTCATTTGAAATATTGAAAGAAAAACTTTATACAACTCCAGTCTTGCAATATCCTGATTTTTCTAAACCGTTCATTTTAACTACGGACGCGTCGGGTTATGCTATCGGTAGCATCCTCTCACAAGGAGAAATTAATAACGACCATCCATGCGCCTACGCCTCTAGAGCTTTGAGTGAGGTAGAAGAAAGATACGATACGTATGAAAAGGAAGCATTAGCTATAGTATATCCTATACTTCATTTTCGGCCGTATTTATATGGGCATTATTTTACAGTAGTAACCGACCATAAACCACTGCTATGGTTTCGACGGGCATACGAATACGATGTAGTATATAAAGCCGGGAAAACTAATGTTAATGCTGATGAGCTTTCGAGAAATCCAGTTGAAGAAACAACCGCGAATGACGGTATTTTTATTATTCAAATAAATCCCGTAACTGGGAATCGTACGAACCCTAAGCATCAAATGACGGATGCGGAGATAACTCGATTATTAGAAGAACAAGCTGACGATGATAAGGATATTATGGAAAGTTACCAGGATCATACATTATGCAATGATGAAATAGAGGAATGTAATTGGGATCGGGAATCTGTTGACTCTAATGAGCAGCCTACGGAACTTATTTTTCCACATGGGTCACTCAGAATATCATCCGACCACGAAACATTTCAGGCGCATATACAAGACGAGGTGGATTTACCTAAAACTTCGGTAAATAACTCAGGTATTCTTGAGCCTATAGTATATCCGGAAACATCTACAAGCAATACCTATTCGAGCCACGAAGAGTCGACCGATGAAATTATACTCGACGTTAATAACCCACGAAACGAAACGAGCGTGCTAGTCCAGAGAAAACGTACCCCTAAGTCTCTCGAAATAAGCGATACCGATTCCTCGAGTGACGAAGAACTCAAACTCAAAGCAACAAAAACTAGATTACCAATCGCATCTACCGCTCGTGAACTTCCCAAAGGAAGGATTATAGCCTCCAACATTCAACAATCGCGCGATTCATTCCATACTCGTAGAGATAACCTGGTTTATTTCGTTTCTACCAAATGTGAACCTATCGATACAGGAGCGATAGCACTCCGCGATAATAACGATTTTTCTCTTTTAAAAAACTTAAAGTTGAAAAAGCCTCAACCAATCGCAAAACGAAGTAATAGATTCAATATAGCCCTATCAATCACCGACGGTTCCGGTGAAGGACCCACATTAATCTTAGGAAACATAGTAGAAACATTTAAAAATGCTCGTCATTTAATCGACAAATTATCACTCCAAACTATTGGTATCGCAAAATCAGATGTTATCTTGAATATACCTTGAGAAGATACAGGGTGCGCCATCTCAATCTGGTCGATGGAAGTATTGAATAACTCTGACAGATTTTAACCGACCAGCGTCGTACAACACGTTTCGTATAGGTTATTTCAGTACAATTTCGACCATGTATCGCTATACGCCGAAAGAACGTGCCGAAATAGTTTCGCTTTACATTGAAAATAATCGTTCAGTTGTGTCAACTCAGCGTGCGTATCGTAAAAAATATCGCGGACGTTCTGCGCCCAAAGGCGACACTATCCGTCATTTAGCTTCAAATTTCATGGAGCACGGGTCTGTAGCGAATCTCCAACATCAAGCTCGACCGCGTCCAGGTCGTTCAAATGAAAATATCGAAGCTGTTCGACAGAGTGTTGCAGAAAATCCAAATGTCTCATACCGCCGCCGGTCTCAGGAATTAAACATCAGTGGAACCACTTTGAGAAGGATTTTGAAGCAAGATCTTCACATGTTTCCGTACAAAGTGCAGTTGACTCAAAGATTATTGGAAACTGACAAGCCGCGACGCTTGGCTTACGCCAATAACGTTAGTCGAATGAAGGAAGCTGAGCCGGATTTTTGGGAGCAAATTCTGATGACCGACGAGGCTCATTTCACCCTCTCTGGCGCTGTCAACAAACAAAACTGTTGCATGTGGGGCACCGATAATCCTCATATTATTAACGAAACTCCATTGCACGATGAGAAAGTGACAGTTTGGGCCGGTGTTTGCTCAAAAACCACTATTGGACCATTTTTCTTCAGAGCTGGTGAAACTGTCAATGGGGATCGATATCGGTGGATGTTGGCACACTTTGTTTTACCACAAATGCGTGAAAAAGGTCTTAAGGAATTTTGGTTCTAACAAGATGGTGCGACATGTCACACTGCGCGCTCAACAATGGACTATTTGCGTCGGAAGTTCCCAGGACGTCTGATATCAAAGAAAGGTGATATTGACTGGCCACCAAGATCGCCGGATTTGACTGCACCGGACTTCTTCTTGTAGGGATTTTTGAAAAGTAAAGTCTATGCCAACAAGCCGAAGACCATAGAGGAGCTAAAAAACAACATTCGAGCCGAAATCGCAGCGATATCGCCCGAGACGCTGGCAAATACAATGGAAAATGCCGAAAAAAAGCTCATTTTTGTCTCAGTAATAAAGGCGGACATTTGATCGATGTGGTTTTTGGAAACTAATCAAAATAAATTGTAATGAATCAAATTTAATAAAAAAATACGACTTTGTGAAATCTGTTGAAAATTCTCTAAGTTATTCAATACTTCCATCGACCAGATTGAGATGGCGCACCCTGTATTATCACACAAATTCGATTATTTTTTGCACAGAGTGAAGTAAAGGTTATTATTTGTAATGGGCTAGACAACCTCGCGTAGAAGATCAGGTTAAAGTTATTGAAGAAATGCCCTCTTCAGCTATAGGCGGACACAGAGGTGTCAGCAAAACGTACAATAGAATCCGTCACGAATATTACTGGAAAAGTCTAAAAGCTGACGTTCAATTATATATTTAACGATGTTTACAATGTCAATTAAGGAAACTAGTCTGCGTAAAAACTAAACAGCCAATGATCATAACGGATACTCCTGCCATCGCTTTTGATAAAGTTGCTATGGATATAGTAGGCCCTTTACCGAAAACCAAGTAAGAGAATGAGTATATTTTGACCATTCAAGACCAATTAACAAAATATTCTGTGGCCATTCCTATACCTAATGCAAAAGCAGTAACTATTGCGGAAAAATTTGTCGAACGTTTCATTTGTTATTTTGGATCGCCTAAGGCAGTGCTTACTGACCAAGGTAGCAACATTTTTAAGTAAATTTCTAAAGCAAATAGCGAAGTTATTTAAGATTCGGAAAGTTAGAACCACCGCTTTTCACCCCTAATCTAATGGATGATTAGAAAGGTCTCATCACGCACTTGGGGAATATCTCAAGCAATTTACAACGAAGCAAAGCGATTGGGACGAACCGGTTGAAATGGCTATTTATAATTACAATATAAATGTACATGAAGGTACAAAGCACACACCCTATGAAATGGTGTTCTGAAAAATAGCCCGAGTCCCCTCTGGGATGTCACCATCGGATATGGAGAAAATTGCTACATACGACGACTATTTAACCCAATTAGTAACGCAAATTCACGATATGCAAGAAATTGGTCGACAAATGTTGATTAAATCTAAAGAAAAATTGAAACAATATCAAGATCGCAAAATAAATCCAGTTGAATTAAAAATCGGCAAACCAG
Organism: Cylloceria caligata; assembly: GCA_963942595.1. Lineage (NCBI taxonomy): Eukaryota > Metazoa > Arthropoda > Insecta > Hymenoptera > Ichneumonidae > Cylloceria > Cylloceria caligata. The sequence goes on from OZ012706.1 coordinate 23,017,486, forward strand.
TTTTTTTGTTGAAAGGACCTAAACCTGGAAAACTTGGTGACCACTATACTGGTCCACATGAAATGACAGCTAATTTAATAAAAGGCAATGTACGTATTAAGCTTCCAAAAAGAGACGCGATAGTGCAGTGAAATAGATGAAGGAAATCAAAAATTCCATTGTAGATTCTATCTTTAGTGATTGTTGCTATAGAAATATACAATAAAATAAAATAAATAAAAAAAGGGCTAAATTAAATAAAATTCGATTCAGGAATGATAAAGGTTCATTGAGAAATATTTATTCAATTAGTAGAGTATTAACGCTATATTAACAAAACTAAGAATAATAAAGATTTGCCTCGCTATAAAATTAATCAGTTACATTTATATGGTAGTATTAAGTTGCACTCAAAAGAATAATAAATTAACAAATGAAAAAGAAAGAAGAAAAAAAAAACATTTTTTAAAATTAATAATCCATATATGCTTTCTTAATAAGTAACGATAAGAATATTGATAACAAGAATTAAGTATAATTTTGGGAAACATGGTATTTCACTTAGACCAACCGTGTGGAAGTATTACTATTGAGGAAAGGTCTGGCTTTTCAGTAGTTCCAACATAGACCCTAAAACACAGTAGTATTCCAAAGTAAACAAACTGGACTTTTTACTTTAAGGACGGACAGGGAAACTCTGGGAATTACCACGACGGATTTGAAACCTTGCAAAAAAATGATTACAGGGGTAATACTAATAATACTTCAATAGTACGATAGAAATATAATGATAGTATTGATAATAAAAATAAATTTTGATAGATAGTACTATAATATGATGACAGTAATGATAATAATGATACAGTAATGAAAAGTTTCACCTTTTGGCCGGAAGTCTACGCGTTAGATCCTATACGATTAGCTTCCGCCGGATTTTTCTTTTCGGGAAAAGAAGACGAAGTAACGTGTTTTCATTGTGAAATAGTGATGGTAAATTGGGAAATTAAAGACGATCCTTGGGAACAGCACGCTTTTTGGTACCCAAGTTGTCGCTACCTGAATATGACTTTGGGGATCTCCCACCCACTTAATACCCAGGTAGGTCTCTGGCCACGTCTAGTCCACTGCCTCGTAGTCCTACCTTGGTCGGAAACACTTAATTTGTCATCTTTGTCAGTAACGACCACTAACGACACGATACTAGACTTCGACCTATGTCGATACTGCCGACTGCGGCCTGGTGAAGGTATATTTATACCTTGCCTACACCGTAATTTGTGTTCGGGGTGTAACGGAAACGAAACAACATGCGATATATGCCATTTAGAAGTAACTCACACTCTAATATGCACTCCTACTAATGATTTAAAAGAAACAAACCAACACAAATTAGAAATTGCATGCGTGCATTTGTCAACATTTTTTACTACAATATTTTGACATCCACATTTATATTCTTGTTTCTCCTTTTTATTTTTCCAAAATTTACACCTTATTCTCTCTTATATACATCGAGAAATTACAAGATAAAAATTGAGAATTAATATCCCCCCTGGTTAATATCTCCCCTGGTTGATGGGACGATACACTTCCCGGAAGGGAACAGGAACGGAAGAGAAATTCTAATCCCAACGATCCCTCATTTTCCACCCATCTAGAATAAAAATATGAACATTAAAATTAAAATTGTTAAAATGTACGTATATCCCCAAGTAAGTACGAGGGTGGTTTGAAAAGTCCGTGCAAAGTCAGAGAGAGGGCACTACTGCTGCCTATCGAAGTTATTTTCAGTTAGTAGCATCTCTTAGAAGAACACACACCAAGTTTCAGCCAGATTGGTTCATTTCTTTGTGTTTGGCGTTCGTTTGAATCGAAGAAGTCGAAAGGTTTTCAAAACATGGACGAAAAAGAATTTCGCGTGTTGATTAAACATTATTTTATGAAAGGCAAATCGCCTCAGGAGACTAAAGAGAAGCTTGATAAACATTATGGTGACTCTGCACCTTCAATTAGAACAGTTTATAAGTGGTTTCAAAATTTTCGGAGTGGCCATATGGACACAAGTGACGCTGAACGTTCTGGACGCCCTGTTTCGGCCACTACTCCAGAAATCATTGATAAAATCCATGATATGGTGATGGATGACAGAAGAGTGAAGGTGCGTGAGATTGCTACAGCTGTGAGCATCTCGAATGAATGGGTACATAATATTTTGCACCAACATTTGGGCATGAAAAAATTATCCGCAAGGTGGGTGCCGCGATTGCTCACGATTGATCAAAAACGAAATCGTGTGAGGTGTTGCATGGACGGTTTGCAGCTGTTGCATCGGAATCCGCAGGACTTTAAGCGTCGTTTCGTGACTGTGGATGAAACATGGATACACCACTACACTCTTAAGACCAAACAACAGTCCAAACAGTGGGTTGGCAAGGCGGAATCTGCACCAAAAAGGCGAAGACTATTCCTTTGGCCGGGAAGGTTATGGCAACTGTCTTTTGGGATTCGCAAGGAATAATCTTCATTGATTATTTGGAAAAGGGTAAAACTATTACAGGCGCATATTATTCATCGTTGTTGGACCGTTTGCAAATCGAGCTGCAAGAAAAACATCCACGATTGGCCCTTTTCCATCACGATAACGCACCAACTCACACCTCAGCAGTTGTGGCCGCAAAACTGATGGAAGTAGGGTTCAAACTCATTCCACATCCCCCCTATTCTCCAGATTTGGCTCCCTCGGACTATTACTTGTTCCCCAACATGACGAAATGGCTGGCGGGAAAAAGATTTTACTCAAACGAGGAGGTGATTGCAGAAACGAATGCCTATTTGACAGACTTGGACAAATCCTATTATTCGGAAGGGATCAACAAACTAGAGCATTGCTGGACGAAGTGTATTAGTCTAAAAGGAAATTATGTTGAAAAATAATAATGATCTATCCTAAAAAATTAAGTAGTTTTCATTTTTGCACGGTTTTTTTAAACCGCCCTCGTATTATAGCATCAACACAAAATAACCATAATTTTTCTTACTCATTACTCAAGAATCTTCTCTGACGCCGCCTCCAAGAGATAGTCTCAAAAGCATCAGATTCTTCGGGATATCCTTGCGACATCCCTGCCAGCACAATTCCCAATATCTCTACTGTCCAAAATTCCTTCGCCAGGATCGCCAACCATCTCCCATCAATAGCATAATGTTTCGGGACCCACAGTGCTGCAGATCCCACATTTAGCCATACCGACAGTGGTCCCATTTCGAATAATCGTCGCAAATTAAAAGTCTCAACTCCTACGAGAGGTGTTTCTTCCCACCTATAGCAACGAATTCTAATTTTTTTAAACTTATTCTAGACGACATTCAAAATAATGGCGATTACAATAATAAAATAGCTGTGTTCTAACTCAGTTTCATGGATAAATTAATCACATCTTAACGAGGAATATTAGCACACGTCATCGCACACTCACCCTATTTAATTTAAATGAACCAACATACGTCGTAAAGATTGTACATAATCCTTCCTCGGCACGGGAAATTCACCGACTGGAAATCGATCACCCAAAAACCTATCACCATGATATTCGATCAATGAATCGATATAAATAATCAAGATACGACGTAAATTATAGTCCAATGAAGAAGCCATTTCCCAAAAGACTGAGAGATCAAAGGGGGTAGTGTATATATATATATATATATATATACTAGCTGATTTACCCGGCGTTGTCCGGGTACACAAACAAATAGATAAGACCTAAGGAAGGTCACTCGATATATCTCACACCTTAAAACCACCCTGACAAAATACCCTTTATCATACCACTAAAAATAATGTGGTTTTTAATAACATTTTTTAAATCCAATTTAGCTGTTATTCCCCGTATGATGTGGCACTCGGGCAACGCCGGGTAAATCAGCTAGTAAATAAATAAATAAATAAAGAAGGTTGCCGTCGCTACCGCAGACTTCGAATTATCTTTAGATCAGTGACCAGAAAGACGACGCTGACAAGGACTACGACTATAGATACGATGACGATGATGGAGTCGATGACGACGACGACGATGAATTAAATTTTGAATTTTATTAAACTCCTTCTACGACACTACTACATGTCTGTATAATTTTGGTTTGCTGTATATGATCAGCGTCGTCTTTTTTCTCATCGTCTCCATCATCGTCGTCAGCACACAAAAATATTATTTAATTTTTTACTTACAATAACTTCTCTTCAAATATATCCCTTGGAAACACTATTTTCTTTAAAACGATTATTTCTCTCGCTTGCTCGCTCTTTTGCTCGGACTCTCTGTTGCTTGTTTGGTCAGCAATTGCCGTTTGACAGATTAATGCTGTCGACACGAATGTAGCCACAACGGACAAAAACATATCACCGTGAAAAAGAGATATATAGATACTCTAATTATAAACATAAACAACGTTCGAAAGCAAAAACCAAGATTCTAGCAACAGAGGCTTGAGCTGGACATGGTATTTATTTAATTTTTTAATTTTTCAACCGAATCTGAATTTGGCCTTTTAAGGGCTATTTAGGACAAAATACTGAATTATATTTTGCAGTAAAACCGTAAACAACATTCGTAAGCGAAAATAAATTCAGAATCTTATCATGCTTGACAGAATTTGAGAAAACGCAAATTTGTATTGGTAACCTTTGCAAGGAAAATTGAGAAATATGCGAAAAACAACCCTGTACACTCCCTTAGGGATAGAATTTAAAAAAAGCGTTAAAACACTTTCTACAGTTTCTAACCCTTTTACACCCCCTTAGGGGTGAAATTTATAAAAATCCTGAATTTGGTTTTTAAACATTTGTATAAGTAACATTTGCAAACAAAAACCAAGGCGATATCTTATCGTGCCTAAGAGATATATAAGAGAAATACGTAAAAACATATTTAACCCTTTTACACCCCCTTAGGGGTGGAATTTACAAAAATCCTGAAATTGGTTTTTAAACATTTATATGAGTAACATTTGTAAGCAAAAACCAAGGCGATACCTCATCGTGCCTAAGAGATATTAAGAAATACGTAAAAACATATTTAGCCCTTTTGAGCCCCCTTAAGGGTGAAATTTCTAAAAATCCTGAAATTTGTTTTTAGACATTTGTATGAGTAACATTTGCAAGCAAAAACCAAGGCGATATCTCATCGTGCCTAAGAGATATTGAGAAATACGTAAAAACATATTTAGCCCTTTTACACCCCCTTAAGGGTGGAATTTCTAAAAATCCTGAAACTTGTTTTTAGACATTTGTATGAGTAACATTTGCAAGCAAAAACCAAGGCAATATCTCATCGTGCCTAAGAGATATTGAGAAATACGTAAAAACATATTTAATCCTTTCACACCCCCTTAGGGGTGGAATTTTTAAAAATCCTGAAATTGGTTTTTAAACATTTGTATGAGTAAGATTTGCAAGCGAAAACCAAGGCGATATCTCATCGTGCCTAATAGATATTGAGAAATACGTAAAAAACATATTTCAACCTTTTACACCCCCTTAGGGGTGGAATTTCTAAAATTCCCTTCTTAGTGAGCGTCTACGACACGAAGGGAATATATCCCTAGAATTTCAAGTTTCTAGGCCCAGGGGTTTGGGCTGGGCGTTGATGAGTCAGTCAGGACAAAGCCTTTTATATATATATATATATATACACTATATATATATATCAATCTATATAACAATCAAGATACGACGTAAATTATAGTCCAATGAAGAAGTCATTTCCCAAAAGACTGAGAGATCAAAGGGTGTAGTGTATATATATATATATTATAAAAAAAAATTCATTTGTCCGATTCGGTTAACGCGGGAAGTTTAAATTAAAAATTCACCTTACTTTTTGAACACAGTAGTATATATAAAGGGTGGTTAAATTGTAAGGGCCGATGTTGAATGTGAACCACACCTAAACGTCAAGTTTTTTTCTGCATTTCATTTGACATTTCTCAATTTCAGACTAACTCAATTTGAACCATGGAAAGATACACAATCGAGCAACGCGTTAAAGTTATTCAGGCTTATTATGAAAATGGGCTTTCAAATCAAAATGCATATCGTGCACTTCGTGATTTTTTCGGTCAATTTAATCGTCCAAATGTGCGTACAATCGGCAAAATCGTGCAAAAATTTGAGCAAACCGGGTCTGTAGGAGATATTAAAACACCAGTGCATGCTCGTACAGCTCGTACTGCAGAAAATATTGCTGCTGTTCGCGATAGTGTGGCTGAAGAGCCGTCCACCTCAACTCGTCGTCGTGCCCAACAATTGCACCTCTCACGCGCGTCGTTGATGAACATTATGCATAAAGACTTGCATTTACACGCTTATAAGGTGCAATTGACTCAATAACTAAAGCCTCTTAACCATACCAAACGTCGTCAATGGTCAGAATGGTGGCAAGAAATGGCAACAGTGGATGATCAATTTTCGAAGAAAATCATCTTCAGTGATTAGGCACATTTTCACCTCAGTGGATTCGTCAATAAGCAGAATTGCCGCATTTGGGCGAATCATAATCCAAAAGTGATTGTCGAAAAACCGCTGAGCATGCTGAACGCAACGGGGAAGCTATTAGAAAGGCTACTAAGGCCACGCCTGGTGAGTGCCATCGAACAAGCGGGAGATCTCTCTCCACGACAGTTCGGATTTCGAAAAGGTCGATCCACTCTAGGAGCCATAAAAGAAGTCGTGAAAGCGGCACAGAGGGTCAACTCGGCCTGCCACGCTGCCCGACCCATAGTCCTATTAGAGACATTAGATGTGAAAAATGCGTTTAACTCAGCCCGATGGACAGACATCCTGGATGCTCTCAATGGAACTTTTAAGACCCCGAACTATCTACTTCGCATGATAAGGGATTACCTGAGCGACCGTCACCTGGAATACGACCCCGGAGAGGGCATCAAGACCAGGCTATTGACAGCAGGAGTTGCGCAAGGGTCTATCCTGGGGCCGGATTTCTGGAACGCATTGTACGACGGCCTCCTATGTTTGGAAATGCCGGATGACGCGTTCCTCGTTGGGTACGCTGATGACGTTGCTGTCGTCATAACAGCCCGGACAGCCGAACTGGCCCAGCTGAAATTGAATCAAGTTATGAGGCGAGTTAACAAATGGATGGATGAGCACGGACTACAGATAGCCCTAGCCAAGACAGAAATAGTGTTACTAACCAGGAGGAGAATCCCCACAATAATAGCGATGAACGTCGGTACAGAGCTAGTGGAAACAAAGAACGCAGCGAAGTATCTAGGAATAACTCTGGATGCTAAACTTACGTACTGGCCACACATCAAAGGAGCAGCAGACAGAGCAGTCGCTAAAGTGGGCAATCTAAGCAGGTTCATGAGGAACCTGGGAGGCCCGAGGCAAAGCAAACGCAGACTTCTGATGTCCACGACGCACTCGATCCTACTGTACGGAGCGGAAATATGGGCTGAGACATTGCAGGTGGAAAAGTACCGGAAGCGTATGGCCAGCGTACAACGGATCGGAGCCTTAAGAATCGCAAGCTCGTACCGCACCGTTTCAGAGGCAGCAGTACTAGTGGTAGCGGGGGTGATACCAATAGACCTGTGAGCACTCAAGCGCAAGAGGATTTACGACCGAAGCACAGAAGTAGACAGGAGACAAACAGCAACAGAGGAAAGGGGTCGTACATTACAGGTATGGCAGGAAAGGTGGGCCAACGACACAAAAGGAAGGTGGACATACAGAATAGTGAAGGAGCTAGCTCCTTGGATTAACAGAGAATTCGGTGACGTCAACTTTTACCTGATGCAATTCCTCACTGGCCATGGCTACTTCCGATCGTACCTGCACCGTATGGGGAGGGTGAGAACGGCAGCCTGCAAATACTGTGAAGCGCCTCGAAACGATGCAGAATACACGATATTCATCTGCGACAGATGGAACGAACAACGAAGACAACTCAAAATGGAGATAGGTCAAATCAAGCCTGACAACGTAGCCGCAGTGATGGTTAAAAGAGAAAGTAACTGGATCGCAGTGACTAACTTCGTTGAAAGCACGTTACGAAAAAAGAAAGAGGACCAGTGCCTGAGCGACTAAACGACGGGAAAACCTGTAAAAAAGGACATCACCACAGGAAATAAGGAGGCCCGCAGTACAAACAAATGACGGTGAAGTCATAAAACGGAAAAGGAAAGAAGAGGACGCCAATTGGCAAAATAACAAAACAGGCCCGACCCGAAGTAATGCGAGAAGCGATTCTGGGCCGGTACCCTGGGAATAGGGGGTGGTTTTTCAGTTTTAACAACAACAACAACAACAACAACAACAAACCCTCCCAAGTGTGTCGCCTTGCCGCGGCGGGGGGGCTTGCGTTTCTGCAATGAACTTTGGAGCTCGGCCGGCGAGGGCTCTGGCCCCTGGCAGGTCTAACCTTGCTGGACAGGTCCAGGGGGAGCGGGCAGACTAAGAACATACAACATCAAAAGCTACGGTGGAAGGCATCGTGCCCACGGCTGCATGGCCGCAATGATGTAAACTAAAGCGGTCGCGAACGATCCCTGCAGGGCACCGGGTGGAACCCTGCAGTATTTACACCTTACCTGGACAAGGCGGCTCTGCCTAGGTGGACATACATTCCGACCTACTCGTGGGATGAATATGGAGAAACTTTTAAAAGAAATTAAACCTAAACAGAAGAAGGAGATGGTAAAAACATCGACCGAGGAGGAGCTCAGGACAATCGGAGAACTCGCGACGGACTATATCGGGGGAGAGTCGAACGATGATAGCTTAGCGAACGTGACAGAAAATGTAAACCTAAGAAAGAGAAGTAGACTTCAATCATATTCGTCAACAGGCACCGAAGATCGATCCCTACATCAGACGACAAAGAAATTAAAATTCAGAAAGAGAGAAACGACACAGCCACGCATGGAAGAGGGTAAAACGGTTCCACCTGTCATCGGAAATATAAGGAGGCATCGAGAAGAACCTGAAACCTCCTCATTCGACGATGACAATAAGAACGAACCCGATTTGACAGAGTTATTACAACTCATTCATGAGACCGCGACGAAAATGGACGAAGCAGCGGCAATACAAAAAAATATGAATATGACAGTAAAAACCGGCATAAAGACGATTCTTGAGGCCGCCGACGCTGCGCTAAACATGCAAAACAGGACAGCCTCGAAGGGACGAATGATGGCAGACGACCTGACAGAGACAGAAACGGAGACAACGGAACCGGCGACGCGACCGACGAAACGAAAACGGGAGGCGACGAAGACCACACCAGAGGTCCGGCAGAAGCAACCCCCGAGAACGGAGGAGGCCGAAACCTGGACAACCGTGAGGAAACGAAAAAAGAAAAAAAAAACAACGGAACCGAAAAACAAAACGGACGAGACGAACGTACCGACCCGGGCTGAAAAGCGCAGACCGACCCCCAAACATAGGGGAACGGCTGTACTGGTCAAACCTGGGAAAGACAACACGTACTCGGACATCGTACGGAAAATAAGGACGACGGTCGACCCGACGAGCAGTCATGTACAGGTGATGGCTCTAAGGAAGACCAAAGACGGACGGTGTCTCATCAAGATACAGACAGACACGGACGGACGAGAACAGTTTGAGCGCGCACTACAGGACTCGGTTGGGGACACGGGCAATGTAAGGACCGTGACTTCTAGGGCGCAACTGGAGATCATGGACCTGGACTGCGTTACCACCGCGGAGGACGTGATACGGGCGCTGAGACGAGAAACGGGACGAGACGGCGACTTTGGTATCCACATCTTCGGCCCGAACCGGGCCGAGCAGTACATGGCAGTCTGCGACCTCGAGACGCGGGAAGCCGAGGTGCTGCTGGACCGGGGCCGGATCGGGATAGGATGGGTGCGATGCCGACTACGACAACGATTGACGGTGACCAAATGCTACAAGTGCCTGGGCTACGGACACACAAGGACGAGCTGCACGAACGCGGATCGGACAAACAACTGCAGGAAATGCGGCGAGACGGAACATTACGCGACGGACCGTAAAAACAGACCGGCTTCCCCTCTGTGCTCTGAGGCGGGGCATGGGGACGTAACGCACCTTGCGGGAACCGGAAAGTGTGCGGTATTCCGGGCTGCGCTGGAGGAGTGCAGGAAGCGGGCCGGAAGACGGACAGAATAGTTCAGGGAAACCTGAACAGGAGTAGGATAGCAGACATGCTACTACCACAGATAGTTGACGAACATGACGCCGACATTCTGATCCTGTGCGAACCGTACAGGAGAAGAACGACACAAACGTACATTACGAACGAGACAGAGACCACAGCTATCTGGATAAGGGGCGCTGCCCAATCTCGAATAGTTAGCTGCGGTGTCGGGGACGATAACGTCTGGGCAAGGGTCGGCGCTGTCACTTACGTCAGCGTCTACCTGACACCCAACTGCGCCGCGGCGGATTTTAAGAGGAAAGTAGCGCTCCTTGAAGACGAAATCAGAGATCTGCCTGGAGACGTTATTATCGGGGGCGACTTCAACGCGCGGGCAATCGAGTGGGGAATGACAGCAACGAACAAACGTGGACGGTTGCTACTGGAGATGGCTGCAAAGCTGAACCTGGTAGTAGCCAATACAGGAAACATACCGACGTACAGACGACCAGGGTTTGGAGACTCCATCCCTGACGTCACAATGACATCGGACGGAATATTGCCACAGATAAGGCAGTGGCGGGTGTTCGATGGCTATACGGCCAGCGACCACCAATACATTGTCTTCGAAGTGACAAGACAAACGGCGACGAGACGGACGAGGACCCAACACCCCCCGCGGTGGAACCTCAACAAACTCGACGTACAAAAATTTTCGGAGGAGTTGGTGGTAGCACCAGCACCGATAACAAAAATTCCCCCTGAGCTGACTGGCCGGCAAAGGGCGGAAAGACTGGTGGACGAGACGGCCAAACTGACGGACCGGCTGTGCAAAAACACAATGCCGAAACGACGATATCGACAGAACAGACAGCCACAATACTGGTGGACGGACGAAATAGCCGAACTACGAAGGGTCTGCTTGACAAGCCGACGACTAGTGACGAGGGCTGGGGGAAGACCCGAAAGGGAAAACCTCCAAGCCAAATATAAAACAGCACGAAAAGCACTGACGAGCGCGATACGAGACAGCAAGACGCGTTGCTGGAAGAGGCTCTGCGAGGAGGTGGATCAGGATCCCTGGGGTACTGGTTACAAAATCGTGACTGGTAAACTAGGAGCCCGGGTACCACCAGAACTCAAAGACGCCGAATCCGCACGACGGATCGTCGACGGCTTATTTCCTACGCACCCGATACGGACAGACGTTACAGATGACACGGACACACCGGCAGCCCCCATCTTCACGGCGGAAGAGCTCACTAGGGCATCCAACGCAATGAAGACTGGTAAAGCACCGGGACCGGACGGAGTACCGGCGGAGATTATCCGGCTGATGGTCAACCTGAGGCCGGAGATATTTCTCGACCTATACAACACGTGCTTGACGACGGGGACGTTCTGCGGCCGGTGGAAGGCGGCAAGGCTGGTTCTTATCCCCAAAGGTAGGGGCGACCCCAGCACGCCGTCAGCCTACCGGCCGTTGAGTTTACTTGACACGACGGGTAAACTCTACGAACAATTACTGAGACCAAGACTGACGGACGTGATACAGACCAGCGGAGGCCTTTCAGACCTGCCGTTCGGCTTCAGGAAGGGTCGATCGACGATTGGAGCGATCGAAAAAGTGGTCGACTCCTTCCTGGACTTAGACAGACATTGCCACGCAGCACGACCAATCGTCCTGCTGGCGACCTTGGACGTCAGGAACGCCTTCAACTCGGCTAGGTGGGTCGATATCCTGGAGGCGCTTGAAAGCAACTTCGGGGTTCCGACTTACTTGGCTCGGGTGGTGGGGGACTACCTGAAAAACAGACAGATTACGTACGAGACAACTGAAGGACCGGTGACAAGGCAAATCACCGCCGGGGTCGCACAAGGGTCCATACTGGGACCAGATTTTTGGAACGAACTGTACGACAGCTTGCTCAGGCTGGAAATGCCGCTCGGCGTACTCCTCGTTGCTTACGCTGACGACGTGGCGGCGGTGATCACCGAGCGATCTCCGGATCTGGCACAACTAAAACTGAACCAGACGATGCGACGAGTGAGACGTTGGATGACGGATCACGGACTACAACTCGCGACAGAAAAGACAGAACTGACGATCCTCAGTAGAAAACGTATACAGACGAGACTTCCCATGTGGGTCGGGACGGACGAAATCACGGCCGGGGGGGAAGTCAAGTATCTCGGGGTAACTCTAGATACAAAGATGACCTTCTGGCCTCACATACAAAAAACAGCTCAGAAGGCGGCCGAGAGGATAACATCCTTAAGCCGCCTGATGACAAACACGACTGGACCGAGACCGGGGAAAAGACGACTTTTAATGGCGACGGCCCACTCGATCCTCCTTTACGGCGCAGAGATCTGGGCAGATGCCCTGAAGACAAAGAAATACTGCCACGCGATGACGACGATACAAAGACAGGGTGCGCTGAGGATCGCCTGCTCCTACCGAACTGTCTCTGCACAAGCAGTTTTGGTGGTGGCCGGCGTAATTCCCGTGGACCTTCTAGCTTTCGAGCGAAAAAGGATCCACGAGAAAAGCGCGGACATAAGACGGGAGGATGCGGCAATTGCGGAGCGCAACAGGACGATACGGACTTGGCAAGACCGATGGACAGAAGAACGTACAGGCAACTGGACGAGACGACTTGTAAAGGACCTGAGACCGTGGATCGGAAGGAAGTTTGGGGACGTAAACTTTTACGTTACCCAGCTCCTGACCGGACACGGCTACTTCCGAAGGTACCTTTGCAACATGAACAGAGTACTGACGCCAGACTGTAAGTACTGTGGACACGAACGAGACGACGCGGAACACACATTTTTTGTGTGCGACCGCTGGACAGGACTCCGACTGGAACTGGAGACGATTGTTGGCAGCATCACCCCGGACAACGTTGTTCAGGTGATGCTCCACTCGACAGAATGGTGGCAACTAGTTGCCACCTATACAGAGACGATACTGCGACGAAAAAACGTAGACGGCTGCCTCACCTAACCGAACAGACGGACTGACGTGACGCGACAAGTTACAGACAGCAAGACGAACGGACGAACATGGACAGAACCCCCAGCCAGAAGTAATACCAAAATAGTTCCTGGTCTGGGGGAGGGCAACAAGGAGAGGGCGGTTTAGTGAGTAGGCCTACTTTTTTGGGAGTCCCACATACCCCCCCAGTTCAAAAGACTGGGGGATATCCGTAAAAAGGATTCCGCAACTCCTTGTATAAAATAATAATAATAATAATAATAATAATAATAATAATAATAATAATAATAATAATAATAATAATAATAATAATAATAATAATAATAATAATAATAATAATAATAATAATAATAATAATAATAATAATAATAATAATAATAATAATAATAATAATAATAATAATAATAATAATAATAATAATAATAATAATAATAATAATAATAATAATAATAATAATAATAATAATAATAATAATAATAATAATAATAATAATAATAATAATAATAATAATAATAATAATAATAATAATAATAATAATAATAATAATAATAATAATAATAATAATAATAATAATAATAATAATAATAATAATAATAATAATAATAATAATAATAATCCCGTGTCGGGTTTGCTAGTCCCGCATTGGGCGTCTTCCCGGGTGGTGGATGGGGGAACGCTCTTTAGAAATGAAGAGTACCGACTTGTTCGGGGTGGACCAAAACCAGTTTACACACACATATACAGTACTTACGAACATCTACATTAACACAGCCGAATGACATGCCGCCGATGCGAATGATCGGGGACTCTATGAACGGGTTACCACGAAGAAGCGAATGTTCAGGGTGCTTTATAAACGGGCACGCCTGAAAAAGCGAGTGAGTGGGTTCCCTATGAACGGGCTCTCCCAGAATGAATAAACCGGCAAAAATGTCACTACAATCGGATACTCACAACACGCACACTCAATACGAAGTGATGGCTGTGGAACCCGGACGGTCACTCTCCGTTGAGGGCGGTCTTGGCGCGGGGCATTAGAGGGTATCCCAAATAAACCAGGCTCGCTGCTCCTAGGCCGCAGGATAGTACAGGGGCCCGGGTCCCCTTAGGCAGGTGGACCTAGCTGCCCTATCAGCTAGTGTATAATCCCCATGCTGTTGTAGTACCGGGTGACGCCCGGATAGGGCCATGCCGCAGCAACGGGGGGGGGGGGGGGCTTGGTGAGGCCAAACGAATCCAAGGTTCGGGCTGAGCTACAGCTGATCCGCGAATGCCTCGTAAAAATGGGAGAGAAGACTCGCGGGCAGAGAAGTATCAGCACGGTGATCACAACCAATATGGCCAAGATAAAGAAAGCCGTGGACGAGGCATGGCATGAATGCGACAAAATGCATGTCCTCGGGATGGTCAGAAGGAACGGCGCGGAAGGTGAGACCAAAACACCACAGACGAAACGAAAACGAGAGACCACGGGGTCGAGCTCGGAACTCACATCAGCCAAAAGATCGACGGAGGGAACCGAGACCACCCCATAACAGACAATCACGAGGAACCAAAAACAAAGGACGACGGACGCACAAAAACAAGTGTCAAAACGTCCACCTCAGTGACAGCGACGAAGACGGTGCAAACGAGAAAGGTGGGCCGAGTAACCCAGAGATCCGGCGTTGGAGCGGTCCTCATTAGATATTTACACGGAAAGACGTACGCGGACACACTGTGACGCATGAAAGCCGTCGACCCAGCCACCGACAAGGTGTAGGTGAACGGCTACCGAATGACAAAATACGGAGGTGTTCTGCTCCGCGTCGAAAGCGGAGCTGAGGACAGGCAAAGCTTCTAGGACAGGCTCCGGTAAGCCCTAGGAGAAGACGCACAGGTACGAGATATGACCTATTGGACCTGGACTGTGTGACAGACAAAGAGGAAGTGACAATGGCACTGCGACACGAAACGGAAATCACGGGGCACCCGAAAGCTCACATCTTCGGCCCCAATAGACGTGAACAGTGTTTAGCCGTTTGTGAGATGGAGGAGGGCATTGCACGCGCGCTGCCCAAGGGCGGCTCAAGATAGGATGGGTGAACTGCCGCGTCAGAACAAGGACGACCGTGACCAGGTGCTATAAGTGCCTTGGGTACGGTCACACTTTGGACAAACTGCAACGGACCGGACAGCGACTGGGCTGTTGGAAATGCGGCAAGACGGACCACTTCGGAAAGGACTGTAAACGAGACTCGACGTGCTATCTGTGCACCGAGGCGGGACATAAGAGTACCGCGCATGCACCGGACACCGGTGCGTGCGCGGCCTGCAGAGCTGCGCTGGAGGAGTGCAAGACTAAGACAAGAACGTGACAGTGTTGCAGGGAAACATGCACAGATGCGAGAAGGCACATCTCCTGCTCCCTCAAATCGCCACTGAACACGACGCTGACGTATTGATACTAAGCGAACAGTACAGGGACATGACGATTCCGACGTGGTTCCGAAACGACGCGGGCACGTCGGCCATCTGGATCAGGAACACTAAAGTCCGGGTTCTCGGCAGCGGGGCAGGCGAAGACTACGTCTGGGTGAGGGTCGGCGGTCTGACTTACGTCAGCGTCTACCTGACCCCGAACTGTTTCGCTACGGCGCTCGAGGACTAGGTGGACCGACTGGAGGATGCTTTGAGGGAACTGTCGGGTGACTTGGTAGTCGCGAGCGACCTCAACACCGGAGTGATAGAGTCGGGAATGACATGGACCGACAGATGGGGACGACTGCTGCTGGAAATGGCAGCGAGAACGAACCTGACAATTGCGAACACGGGACACGAACCGACGTACATAAGACCGGGGGTAGGCTGCTCGATACCGGACGTGACCATGATCTCGGATGCTATTCTGCCGCTAGTGAGGCGATGGCGGGTGATCGATGACTACACGGCCAGCTATCACCAGTATATTGTCTTTGCGGTGGCGGGAACCACACCGACGAGACGCAACAGATCGGAGCGTGCACCGCGGTGGAACACACGGAAACTGGACAAGGACAATTTCGAGAGGGAGCTACGGAAAGCAGTAGCACCCGTAGAGGCCGTACCGGACGAACTAGTAGGACGAACAAAGACCGAACGACTCACGGACGAGACAACAGAACTGCTGAAACGGCTTTGCGAGACCCCGATGCCGCGCAAGGCCACCCACCATAACAAACGAGCGACGTACTGATGGATGGACGAGATCGCCCAACTGCGGCGACTGTGCATTACGGCAAAGCAGAGAATGTATAGAGCGCGGGAAAGGAATCAGCCGAACGCAGCCGCTCTTATTACACAGTACAAAACGGTACGAAACACGCTGACATACATCATAAAGGATAGTAAGAAGCGTTGCTGAAGACAGCTATGCGAGGAGGTGGACCGGAACCCGTAAGGCCCGGGTTACAAAATCGTGACCCAGAGGCTAGGAGCTCGCGGTTCGCCGGAACTCAAAGACGACTATGGAACGGATTGTCCACGGACTCTTCCCGACTCGCCCGACGAGGGAGGAGGTGACTGACGCAGACGCGACGCAGGACGCCCCCGTCTTCACCCAGGAAGAGCTCATTACAGCTACGACCTCTCTGAAGATAGGTAAAGCACCAAGACCGGTCGGCATACCCGGGGAGATCTTACGGCTGACGGCCCGCTTTAGGCCTGGGATACTTCTCGGGACGTTTAACCAATGCCTCTCGACACGCCTTCTGCACGCGCCGGAAAACGGCAAGGCTGGTTCTTCTTAGCAAAGGAAAAAGAGAGCACGATTCGCCGTCATCCTACAAACCACTAAGCCTTCTGGACACGTCGGGAAAGGTATACGAACTTTTACTGAGACCACGACTGACGAAAGCGATAAGGGCGGCCGGTGGCTTATCGGATAATCAGCACGGTTTCCGCAAAGGGCGATCAACAATAGGGGCAGTCCGCAAAGTCATCGAGACCTTCAGGAAGACGGACGAAGCCTGCCACGCGGCAAGACATCTGTCCATATTAGTGACTCTGGACGTGAGAAACGCCTTCAATTCGGCCAGGTGGGGGAACATCTTGAAGGCGTTGAAAGACGTCTTCCGGATTCCCCCCTACCTTGGGCGGATACTGGGGGACTATTTTAGCGACAGATACATCACGTACGAGGCGAAAGAAGGACAGGTAACCAGACGTACCACCGCGGGGGTCGCGCAAGTATCGGTACTTGGACCTAACCTATGGAACGTGACTTCCGATAGCCTGCTGAGGCTGGGGATGCCGCGTAACGCATCACTAGTCGCTTACGCCGACGACGTGGCGGCAGTGATCGTAGAACGCAGTGCAGATCTGGCCCAGCTCACACTGAACCAAGTGATGAGGAGAGTTGACAAATGGATGACGGAATACGGACTGAGACGAGCGCTAGACAAGACGGAAATCGTCACGCTGACCAGACGACGTATTCCGACGATCATACCGATGATCGTCGGGACCGAACAGGTGGGGACAAAGAAACGAGTTAAGTACCTGTGGGTGACCTTTGATACGAAGCTGACCTTTTGGCCCCATATCAAACGGACAGCCGAGAAGGCGGCGAAAGACGTTTCGCTCAGCCGCCTCATGCCTAACGCACATGGACCGAAACCGTCCGTCTCTCCCCCGATATAGCCCGTCACGGGTTCTCCGATTGTCCCAAGCTCTTCCCGGTCGATGTTTTACCAACTCCCTCTTTTGTCTATGTTTCATTTCTTTTAAAAGTTTATCCATATTAATCCCACGAGTAGGTCGGAGAGTAGGTCCGCACAGGCAGAGCCGCCATGTCCATGTAAGGTGTAATGTGAGATATTCACATCTAGGGACCGTGAGATTACGGGATATGATAAAATATAATCAACGAAATTAGCAGGATAGGTCGGACTAGCAAGCGATGAGTAAGAGAGGGTCAATATATAACGAAAAGAAAGGCAAATCGACAAATAGTTGTGAATAAAAAATGAGGAATCATAACAAGAGCGAGAGATCCGAGGACGAGTGAGCGAGAGACTCTTTATTACGGTAGATTTTAAAAAATTACAACGAGAAGATGGGAGAAGGGATCCAACTGCGACGAGGACTATAAAAAGGCCTGCGCGAGGAGAAGACTCTCTTAGTCTTTTTAGCCCAAAAAGTGAAAGTATCGAGGTATAGAGAAAGCGAAACATTGAGATCACTGATAAATTATCAAGAGTTATTTTCGATATTGGAGTTTGGAGTCCGTGTTTCATGTGTACATACAAGTCAACAAGTGGGTGGAAACGGAGACCAAGCCGAGAGGAAAGACAGGCGAGATATTCACAGAAAGTAGACAATAATTAGACCAATATTTTCGAAATTGTTATCGATTAAGTTTTGGCTAGGTTGTAAGAACTAGGATTAGATCCCTAAAAATAATTAGATAGGATCGGGTTAAGAGTTATTTCTAAGAAGATAGAATTCAGAATATATTGCTAAGTGTAGAAAATGAATTGAAATTTAATTAGGTCAGCGGTACTGAAAAAAGTGGAACCAGGTCACACAGCTTTAAATCGGTAGGCGAAATATTGATAGCAAGTGAGAGTGAGAGAGAGAGCACGCCAGATAGTGAACCTTACGTAGAATAGAGAGGGACAGAGGTACGAGCGAAACATCGGCTCGAAGAGCGAAGCAGGCGGGCCTGGTGGTTTGCGTGTGTGTGTGTGCATTGAGCATTCCACTCCATACTCGCGTCCAAAATAATAACAGAAATTGAGAGCTAGGAATACCGAGAGTCTATGTACACGAAATAAAATAAAAATTGTAAAATAATCATCAGAAATTACCGAATTGCAGTGCGTTGTATGGGCTATTGGTGGCCAGATACTGAATATTGACATTCTCATAAAGTTGTTTCCGTCAATAAACCTTACAAGATTTTTATGCATGTTTTCCAAGTTTTTAAGAGTGTTCTAACTTTTGTTTCATGCACATTTTTTCTAAGTAAAAAAAAAAGCTGCATGCCCTTGTCCTTTAAAGTTATAACAACAGTATAATCTTCTTAGATCTATTTGTTCTTCTGTAATTCTGATCGATTTAACGGGGTATGTTTCATATATAATAATTGTTTCGTTCTGATCCATCGCTACCTTAACGCCTGTACATTGCCAAGCTGGATATTTTTTGAAATCGAATACAGTTCTAGCGGCCATTCCTTTTTGATGAGATTTCCTTCCTTGGTGTTAGTAGAACAATCTGGAATATATTAAAAATGATGAGTTTTCACTCACGGCAGGTTGCTAAATGACCAGACTGACAGATGTTGGTAGAGAAAGTGATTTATTCTACCGTCGCACTACGCAATATAGAAAAATATGTAGAAAAAATTCAAACAAATATAAAAATGAATTAAATTAATAATTTGGAGAAGCACACAATTATATTAATTGTGTGCAATTTCTTTACTTGTGTTACAATTATCTTTACTTGTGTGGTGAAAAAGCAGGGTGCAGTCAGCGCTGCAAATGACGGTAAAATGAGAGGTTGAGGATGCACAAATGAAAAGAAAATATTCACAGTACTTTCCCAGCACGTTTAGTTGGGGGAAAAAACAGTGAATTAATAAGCACACACGCAATTGTATTAATGGAGTGGGCAACGTGTGATGTGAGAACGTGGTACAGCCCGTGCTGCAGAGCACGCCACAGTGTGAGACCTTTATGTTGATGTACCGCTGAGATTTAGCCTCCTCACCGTCATGGAATTATGACAAATTGTAACGATGACCTCTTACCGTTGATTTGAGTCCTGGTGAGCACGAAAATTATGAGAAGATTCGGTGAAAAGCGGTGAAAAGTGCGATATGTGCACAGATGATGCGCTGTCTAAGCGGGTTTTCACAGTAGTGTCAAATTCTTCAATATGGCTGCGCTTTCCAAAAGCGTCGTTGTGCGATGCTGAAGTCAAGCGAGCGAGCTAGCAGGTGAGAGATGCCAAAGTCAAGGGAGAGTGAGAAGACCTCTTGTTCAAGGCAAGGCTTAAGGGACTTAGTTAGGATGACATGCCGACAGAGCGCGCAAGCCGATCGCGAGCGTAAGCGAGCTCGGCTATCATAATACTACCTATCTTCAGTTCAGTGCTCGCTCGCGTTCCTTTTCTTTGTCCGCCATAATCTATCAATAAAGACGCATCGCTATACTTTAATTCGCATATATTTGTTGCTCGACCCTGCAATCCTGCTACGAAATAAATAAGAACAACACCTCTCGCTTCAAGCAGCATGCCTGCGAGGCGCGGCCTCGGCTCTGCGAGGCACTGTCTCGGCTACCTCCGCTGTAGCCGAGCGCAGCACGCTACCCAGCAGCAACAGGTCGACGCACGGCGAATATCGATCGCCGTGCGCCAGCTGATTTTCCAACACTTTTCTTCATACATTTTTTTTTCTATGGGTTACTTAAACTCTAATTTCGCTCAAAATTATAACATAATTTCGATTTGACCAGTTTTTGTGGTTCTTTACTAGCAAGGTAGGATAGTTTGGCGTCCCTCTCCTGTTATGCCGGTACCGAGTAATTGGATTGATCGGTAGTCGGTATAATATCAGGGGTACAAATTGAAAATGCGGGTTTGATAACAGATGGCGTTACTAACGCTATACGCATCAGGCAGTACTGTGACTATGTTCATGTCAAAGCTACGTCTTATAGCTTTAATTTTCAGTATGTGTCAATTTGTCGCAGTGTCAAATTCATAGTTTTTTTGAGCTCTCAATATGTCGAGTTTCGTGCCAACAAAACAGCATTTGCGGGAAGTTTTAATTTACTTCTTTAATTTAAAGAAAAGTGCTGCTGAAGCACATCGATTGGTCTCCGAGGCTTATCCGAGTCATGTTCCATCGGTTTCAACGTGCGAGAGATGGTTTGTGCGGTTTAGAAGTGGTGATTTTGACGTTGAGGACAAAGAGCGGCCGGGCCAAGTGAAAAAGTTTGAGAATGCTGAATTGGAGGCAATACTCAATGAAGACTCGTGTCAAACTCAACAAGAGCTCGCAGATTCATTGGGAGTGACACAACAAGCCATTTCCCATCGTATAAAAGCCCTCGGAATGATCCAAAAGCAAGGACATTGGGTGCCGTATGAGCTGAAGCCGAGAGACGTCGAGCGCCGTTTTTTTGCATGCGAACTGCTGCTCGAACGGCAAAAACGGAAGGGTTTTTTGCATCGCATTGTCACTGGTGATGAAAAGTGGATCCATTACGATAACCCGAAGCGCAAAAAATCATATGGTTACCCCGGCCATGCATCATCATCGACGGCCAAACCAAATATTCACGGCGCCAAGCTCATGCTCTGTATTTGGTGGGACCAGCTGGGTGTGGTGTATTATGAGCTATTGAAATCGAACGAAACCATCACAGGAGCACTATACCGAACTCAATTGATGCGTTTGAGCCGCGCACTCAAAGAAAAACGGCCACAATACGAGCAAAGACACGACAAAGTAATTTTGCAACATGACAACGCTCGGCCACATGTTGCAGCGCCGGTCAAAACATACCTACAAACGCTGAAATGGGAAGTCTTACCCCACCCGCCGTATAGCCCAGATATTGCTCCTTCCGATTACCACCTTTTCCGATCGATGACACATGGCCTAGCTGACCAGCGCTTCCATTCTTACGAAGAAGCCCAAAAATGGGTCGATGACTGGATAGCAGCCAAGCCGGCCGAATTTTTTCGCGACGGTATCCGTAAATTGCCAGAAAGATGGGAAAAAGTTGTGGCTAGCGATGGACAATACTTTGAATAATTCATTTGTTACCATTTTTTCAGAATAAACGTTCAAAAATAGAAAAAAATCCCGCATTTTCAATTTGTACTCCTGATATTAAAAGTTATTATTTTTTGGGATCGTTTGCCGATAAGGAGATGGATCTCGAGTAAAATATGGAAACGCGAATTTATATAAAAGGAAGTATTTATTATAAGCAACGGTAACTTTCCGTTGCCTATTTATATATCAAAGTAAGAAGTACAATAATGCGTTGTTTCGAGTATTAAACGAGGAACCAACCGTTCTCTTTTCAATCTAATTTAATACTGTCTTTTCGTAAAGCAGTTGCTAACTGTCTTCAGGAAAATCCCTTAATTCGCAATTTTAGCGTTAGCCTTTCGCCCGAACGCCAAGCGAGTCGCTCATGCTGCGTCAGCGTTCTTGGGGTCGTTCATACGATCGGGCATTGGACTTCGTTTCTTGTCTTGAACGAATTCCAATGTTTCGTTACTATGGAATATTCCCGAAAATACTAAATACGGAGTGGAATATTCCGCGGCACAACATCCCTCCCACCTTAAAAGAAAAAAATTTTTCTTTAAAAAAATTTTTTCTTCGATTGGTTTCTCGTTTGAAGTTATATAACAATACAATAACATTTTTCATTTTTTCATTTGTAACGATGAAGTTTTTCCTTTTGCTTCTTATCGTTTTTCGTGCCGAGCGAGTCGTTCTCGGTTGGGGGGACGGGTGCATAACCTGGCCGGCTCGAGGTTGATGTTTACCTCGGCTGTTGCCGGGGTCGTTGCCTCGCTTGTCCTTGTTGGTGTTCGGTTTCGTTGATACCTATAACATTTAAACAGAACATAGCCAACCAAGGCTATTGGTGCTACTGCACCCAGTGAGTAGAAACTCATATTGTGGATGTGTTGCATCCCGTCTCCGGCAGTATTGAGGTTGTCCAAGATTTGGTCGGCTCGAGCTCCGAGCTTTTGAAGCTCTTCCGGGTCTCGCAGCACGCTCTGTAATGGAATTGTCCTCTCGGTCTGCGTAGGGGGTGCCTGAACTTCAATTTCCGTTAATTTTAAATAGAACGACGGGAGGTAGTTTTTTCGGATGATCTGCGATGTTCGCCCGATGGTTTTGATGCTGAAAACTCGGGCGGTTACTATACATACGCCTACCAAAGCCAGTATTCCCGTATTATTTAACATTTTAAGCCGAGTGGGATTTTTCCCACAATTTCTCTAGGGTTGGCGCGACGTATAGCTATCACCCTTGCTCTTGCATTAGGACGATGAGGGGATAGGTTAGTTAGATAACCCTTTTCGCGCATTTCTCGCCGTTATCTGTGTCCATTTTCGCTGTAGGCCTTTCTGTGCTCTATTCAGCGTTGGGACTAGATTGTCTACGCGTGCCTTCTTCGTCACTCTGAGGCTCATTAACATATGTATATCAACCGAATAGAGTGTGCGCGGTATTCTTTTTACACTCTACGCCGAACACTATCCTGTGTCAGTATTATTACGCTATACATTTTTCGTGGTGCTTTTCTGGCACGGTCACAGTATTCCGTCCCCTCCGGATTGCGTAATGAAATGGTTTTGTTCAATATATTTTTCCGATATGTATACGCTCTTTTTCCAGTTGATAAAATTGGGTCTCCTAAGACCTCTTCTATTTTATTGGAGCTCCCTACCCTGCATCCTGAGGGGCTCCTTCCCACATTTATTTTCTAGCTAATATTTAGTTTTAACTAGCTATAAGTATTCAAATTCCTCAATTCCTGAGCTATTAGTGCTCGATAAAGAGCTTCAGGCGGTTTGCGTGCACCGCCTGGATTTTACGTCCCTTCCGGACCACGTAGTTGACGGGGAGGCTCTTATCTATTATTTCGTGAGGACCCATCCACTTCGGGGTCTTGGCGACCGCCCCCTTCGCACCGTCTCGTCACGGAAGAGTACGCGTTCGCCGACGCGGTACTCCTGCACCTGTGCGCCATGGTCATATGTAGTCTTCGACCATCTTTTCGCGCCTTCCAGGTTGTCTCGTGCTACAGTCCATGCGGCGCGTAATCGCTCGCGTAACTCGTGGACGTAGTCATCGTAGGCATAAGTGCTGCGTGGTTCTTATTTCACGGCGGTCGGCAATTCGGCCTCGCGTCCGTACACCAACACGTGGGGCGACAGTCCGGTCCCCGTTTGGAGTGGTGTTGTACGTGAACATCGCATACGGCAGCCACTCGTCCCAATTTCCTTGATCCTCATTTATGAAATTTTTCAGATATTCGCGAGGGTGCGATGCGATCTTTCTAGCGCGCCATTTGATTCCGGATGGTAGGCCGTCGTTTGTATCTTCTTGATTCGGAGCAGTCGACATATCTCTTTGAAGGTCGAGCTGAGGAAGTTCGTGCCTTGATCCGATAATATTATTTCCGGTGTCCCGTGCCGGCAAATCAATTCTTCTACGAGCGCCTTTGCTACTGTCGAAGCCTCTTGGTTCGGCAGTGGAATCGCTGCGCTGTACTTGCTAAGTGCGTCTTGAATCGTAAGTATATATTTTTTCCCGTTGACGCTTTCCGGTTGCGGTCCTACGATGTCGACCGCAACTTTTTCAAATGACCTCGATGGGTTGTCCGTTACCACCATCGGCACTCGTTCCCTTTTCCTGATTTTATTCTTTTGACAGGATTCGCAAGACGATATATAATTCTCTAGATCTCTTCTCAGGCCGGGCCGGTTGTATTTGGTCCGAATTCGATGTAACGTGCGCCGTATACCTTGATGCCCTCCTATGGGGGTGTCGTGGTATTCTCTAATTATTTTCTGGCGGTCATCGGCAGAAGGAGTGGCAACGCCACTGCGGCGGTCGCTATACTCTTTTATCGCGCTGTCTTCATCCGCGCTGCAGGAAGTTCGTGGGCTACGGGCCCCGCCGTGCCTCGCTTCCTCAGCAGGCCTTTGCGGTGCTCTGTCCGCAGTTTCTTCGCTCGGTGTGCCCACCGGTAGCTCCGCCGTTGGGTCGCTCTCTCTCTCGAGCGGCCTTGCAACGTTTGCCTTTCGCGGCCTTCCGCACTTCGCGGGTCCGCCATGCTGTGCTGGGCCCGCTCCATCCTTGTTAGCGGTGCTCGCAGTCTTACCAGTGGCTTGCATTGCTTGCTTGCGTGGTCTGCCTCTTCCCCGACCGCACGGCTTTTCGGCGGGGCTGTGGGGTTCAGTAGAGCGTTCTGCGGGCACGCTGCGAATCTCTCTGTCCTCTTCTGGCGCATGGGCCAGCGCGGTCTCTCTCTCTGCCGCGTTGCTCGGCTGGCCCGCTGTATTCTTGGCTCTCCGCTTTGTGCGGCTGTCCGTACTCGGGCGCTTGCTGTCCTCGTCTCTCTCGCGGGCGGGCTCGACCTCTCGCTCCAGCGAGCTACCATGGCTATACGGGGTATCTTCGGCCGTCCGCTTTGTGCGGTCATTCGTTGTGCCGAGTTGCCCCTTTGTGCTGTCCTCTTTCGACACACGGACTTCGTTCTTCGCTCTTACTTGGGCCCTCGTATAAGGCATATTCGACTTAGCGCATCTCCATTCGTATTGCGGTTTCCTGCCTTGTACTCTACGTTAAACTCATGTTCCGCCAATTTAATTTTCCAACGCATCAATCTCGAACCTGGGTCCTTTACTCCGAACAGCCAGGTGGGCGGTTGGTGGTCCGTCACTACTGTGAAACGGGTACCTTAAATATATGGCCCGAATTGAGCTAGGGCCCATATTATAGCGAGTAGCTCTTACTCCGTGTGTTACTATGTCGACGAGTTATAGTGGTTGCCTTGGGTATCCTCGACTCTCCGCTTTGTGCGGCCGTTCGTATACCCGATTGCGCTATCATTCTCTTTTTTGTGGGACTTTCTGTCTTGTCCCACTTGGGCTCGTGTGGTCGCATATGTGCGACTAAGAGCATCTGCAACAGTATTTCTTTTTCCGGCTTTCTGCATTTTACCGGACCCATGCCCCGATTTTACAATCTTCCCAGGCAAGGGTTGCGATCTTAGGTCCTTCGATACGACCTTAAAGGGTGCGCGATCTTGCACCTCGTGCCTGCGCTGTCGCTTGTTCCCTCGTAGTTGGAATACACCGTTGTATTCGCACATCATTCCTGCGCGAGCTGCTTGATTTTCACTGCTGGGGGGCACCAAGTCGGACTTCCGTTGGCGCTGCGCAAACCGTTTGGCCTTCTTCCCCGTGCTCTCTGAGCTAACGCGCAGTGCCTTGACCTGGCGGCTACGTACGGTCTTCGCTATCTCCAACGGCTCGCATGTCACCGTCGGCTGTTGCACTCCCCCGTCGTGTTTAGGAACATTTCAACTCACTCTTTTGGTTCTTGACGGTGTGACACGGGGTCTCTCTATGATGCCTCGGCCGATCCTACTCCTTGTAGGTAGTCTGACAAATTTATTTTTCTTGGCGGCATCCATGTTAGGCCCGTTTCCGGAAGGAAGATTTATCTCTGTAAGCAGGCCTATGTATTTGCACGTGGCGGCAGTTCTACTGCGTGGTGACGAATATATCCTCGTCGCGCCGTCCCTTAGCGGCATGCAGTGCCCATACAACTTGAGCATCTCGCCATGCAGGATGTCCGCTTTATGCTGCTTGATAAAGTCCATGCCGAGTAATCCGTTGACCTTCAACGGCACATTGTTCGGAACTATGTAGAACAAATGCTCTACATTTAGAGCCGGTGTCTCGAGTACAATTTTAGCTATCCCGAGGGGGGTGAATTTTTCGCCCGCCACACCCTGTAATTCCACGGAGCACCTGCTCACCATGGTCTCGGGCTTGAGACAGCCTTCCTTGATTATGCTGCACTGCGCTCCGGTGTCCGCTTTGAGGGTGAGTACCCCGGTCGTGGCCAACGGTGCATCGATATCGAAGTCGCTGGCGGTGGCACTCGACGCCGGCAGCGTTACTTATTATAACTGCTGCGTCGTTTTCCTCCTGCGCGCGGGTCTCTGATGGGCCGTGAGTGTATCTATTCTCATCGTTTCCAGCGGGCTGGCATCGGTATTCGATCGACTTGCACTTGCATTTACCGTGGACCTTTCATTCTTGCCCCCTGAGTCCCTTGGACGTTGGGGATGCTGTGAAGACTGGGCAGGATCGCTTTTGTTCTGTGACAATCTTTTCCTGCAGTCTTTCCACATGTGGCCTCTTTTTTGGCAATAGTTGCACACGACGTCAACGTTGTGAACGGATGTATTCTCGCTGGGCATCGGTAGGCTTACTCTTCCCGATCTGCGGGTGCAGTCTCGAGCCACGTGCCCTGGTTTCCCGCAGGTGAAACAGTTCTCGTTCTGCTGGGATGGTGCACCTTGGGACCTTCTGGGGTGGCTTATTGCTCCACCAACCCCTCCCTTTGGCTGTACCATGTTGGTTATCTCTATGGCCCCTGCCACAGAGTCATGCAGCGTTTGGTAATTTCTAGCACGCACCAGCACTTGCACCTGGCCGTGCAGGCCGTTTTCGAAGTTGGCCTGTGCGCTTCGTCGGGTGACACTCTCGACGGTGATCCTCTGATCCTCTGTTTGCAACGGCTCGCAGAGTATTTCGGCGATGTCTACCGTGATCCTCTCCGTCCTTGCCGCGTAGGCGGCGATGTCCTCGTTCTGTCCCTGCCGGAGGGAGCTGAACTCCATTTGCAGCGCGGCCAGGGACTTCCGTTGTCCGTACAACGCTTCCAACTCGCTCCTTAGTTGCGCCATGGTGCTAATGGTTTTGTGCTGCAGTTGTCTCGCTGCTGCACCCTCTAGCTTACTCATGACTATTAACTCCAGTAGAGTGTCATGCTCCTCTTCTGCTACCCTGCGGAATATCGTCTCGCAAGACTTTAAGAAGAGCGGCAAAGCCTTCGAGTCCTTGCCGTCGAACGTTTTTACCATTTTTATTCCGAGGCTGAGGCTGAGCATATTTGAGGGCCTCTGCATCTCTTCGATCCGCGTGCGTCTCGGGGGCAGTGCGGGGGGCGGGATGTCCTCCATCCCTGCTCCTCCTAACCGTCGCTGGAGCTCGGCAATTTGCTCTCTTAAGGAGTGGATGAGCTCGTACTCGTCCGCACCAACCTCGTTCAGCGTGTCGGTTAAATTCCGTCTTGCCGACGGCGTTTCTGCCTCCCTGAGTTCGCGATCAAGTTCGCGTTGGCCTCGATCGTGCTCGCGCTGCAGCCTTTCATACTGGCGTCGCGCTCTTTCCATGTCACGTTGGCTTCGGTCGACCGCCTCCAACCGATCGCGTACTCTCGCTGGTACCGACCGGGCTGTCGCACCGGTAGCTGCTGAAAAACCCACACGATCTATGGTTCGCATGTTTTCTATTTCTCGCTCGACCATGTCCTCGGTGATGCGTTCAGGCGTTTGCTCGCCAGTGGCCATATTAAGCAAGTCGTCGCTAACGTTGCTGTCATGATCCCCGAATGACGCACCCCTACGTGGGTTTACGCAAAACTGGGCCGTCAGTCTGTCCGCCAGGGCCCCTTGTCTGGACGAAGGGATTCGCCCCGACGGCGACAGCTCGAATAGCGCCCTGCGCGCTTCGTAAACTATGTCCCCTACGACCGCGGCTAATCCAGCTGTGGGGTCTACCTCTTCGCCGGGCAACGTCGTCTCTAACGAATTGCCCCTATTTCTTGGTCGGGCTCCTCTAGGATCTGACATATTTGCTAATTTCTCGGCGAACTCTACTTTAAAATATTCCCACAAAAGAAATATGTATCTAGTGGAATATTTTCCCAAATATCGGTTCTACGCTGGCTTTAGTTTATCGGCTATATGTATAAGTATAATGTAACCGCCACTTACAGATAGATGATCTGGAAGATTGTCCTTTCCATACTGTTGTTCTCGGGTGCCGTTCCTCCGGTGCTGTAGACCTGTTGTCTCGTAGCTTCCCTCGAAGGCTGGTCCAGTTATCCTCCCTGGTACCGTTGACCCGTATCTCCGTTGGTTCCTGGCTTCTTCTCGAGCAGCTGCTTTGCGTACTCGGCTGCACACTTTGTACGGTTTTCCGCTTTGACGTGACACCGTCAATCGGGACTTTAAACGGTTGACCGATACGTCACCCCGCACCGACGTTCACTTTGCGTCTTCGCGTTAGATTAGTCGGGTTTTCACGAACTACACTGGTGTCCTTGCACGCGTCGTAGTCGTCACTTCAGAGTATTCTCAACTTTGTCCAAAACACTTTTGTCCTAATAAATCACGAATCACTTAACTTCGGCAGATCCCACCGCTGCCACCAAATGTTATGCCGGTACCGAGTAATTGGATTATTTGGTAGTCGGTATAATATTAAAAGTTATTATTTTTTGGGATCGTTGCCGATAAGGAGATGGATCTCGAGTAAAAGATGGAAACGCGAATTTATATAAAAGGAAGTATTTATTATAAGCAACGGTAACTTTCCGTTGCCTATTTATATATCAAAGTAAGAAGTACAATAATGCGTTGTTTCGAGTATTAAACGAGGAACCAACCGTTCTCTTTTCAATCTAATTTAATACTGTCTTTTCGTAAAGCAGTTGCTAACTGTCTTCACGAAAATCCCTTAATTCGCAATTTTAGCGTTAGCCTTTCGCCCGAACGCCAAGCGAGTCGCTCATGCTGCGTCAGCGTTCTTGGGGTCGTTCATACGATCGGGCATTGGACTTCGTTTCTTGTCTTGAACGAATTCCAATGTTTCGTTACTATGGAATATTCCCGAATATACTAAATACGGAGTGGAATATTCCGCGGCACAACATTCCGATTTTGATGAAACTCACGTATGTTGTAGAGCATCGAAAACTAAAATACAAGTATTTTTTTTATCGGCGGAAAAACATTTCTAAGTGGTGAAATCGCCCTTCAAAGTTAGGCATGTCGAGGGGTGATTATGCAGTTTCACCCAGAAGGCGCCAACCGATTTTAATTAAACAAAAACCAAAATACTCCTCATTGAAGACAATAAAAATTCCACGTGAAATTGAAGAAAAAAATTCATTTGCAGGGGTGAAACTGCATAATCACCCCTAACTTTGAAAGGCGATTTCACCCCTTAGAAATGTTTTTCCGCCGATAAAAAAAATACGTGTCTTTTAATTTTCGATGCTTTACAACATACGTGAGTTTCATCAAAATCGGAGGGGGACACCAAACTATCCTTCCTTGTAAAAAAAATGGGAAAACCCGTTATGCCACGCAAGTTAAGCATACATCTCATCTCATTATAATTTTCAATCGACGCATCGTTGCACAAGACAGACGTATTTAAAAAACATCGATCCACGGTTCATTAAAGGCGCATTCTAACATATGTATATTAGCTACCTGAGATTAGAAATGTGTAAAAGGTCGATATGAGGGATCTTATTGCAAAGTCAATATACAATATATCGCTGGTATTAATTTTAAATATGATGTATGATCAATGCAATCGGCGTGTAAATTAGTGTTGAAACTGTATAGCGTGCTTGTTATATGTATTGCGTCCGCGCGCAGCGGGCACCTCTCGAATGTTTCCGAACCTCTCTTTATGCGTTTAAACTGCCGGCGTTCTTATTGATTAAGTCAGTCAAGAAGATCACCCTTCATACGAAAACGAACGTGCAATTAATAAAGAAAAGATTTGTATACGCTACAAGCAAAGGTGTTTATTAAACTTTATTCAAGCGCTCTTCTCCATCCCGACCTATCACAGAGAATGGTAATCATACCTGAATCCGTTGGCTTCAAAATAAGTTTTTGTATTTTCATGCTTCGTCAATCTTGACAATTTTTTACAAGATGGAGTTTGATGGGACAGGATGTTGGCACTGTTGGAAGGAAAAAAACAGTAGACGCCGTTAAGCCTAGTGCATAGTTCAACGAGAAGTAAGATAGTCTCATTATTCATTGAGTCGATGCCCGCAGGCATCTGGTAGATCGATACTTTATATCGATAATAAAATATGGCTGATAGCACCACCTACGAGTATACAGCGCGGGAGTTTTCATGTGAGTTTAGACTCTTAACGCCCCCACATAATCGAATGAATGAAACTCTTTTTAAAGTTTTTTTTAAAGTTAGTTTTGGTCCGTAGAACCCTATGGTTAATATATCCGCTGTCATCTCCTCGGTTGGTACGAATTTGACCTCGATTGTAACTCTTTCGATGCATTCTCGTATGAAAAGGTGCCTGATATCGATATGCTTCGTCCTGGGGCGATAATCTGCATTTTTGGTGAGTTCGATGGCTCCCTTGTTGTTACAACAACTTGTGACCGCTGATGACACTGCCTTAGGATCTATTTACGAGGTTAGTGACCATATCCACAGTGATTCTTGGCTTGTGGAACACGACGTTATATTGGGCCTGGGAAAAAGTTCGTGGCGTTTTTCCCGATAGTTAGCATCAATTGCAAATAAGTCAGGAAATACAGATCGCAGTGACACCACTAAACGCTCGTTGGAAAGGTGACACTTCGAGTGTTACTTTGAGTGTATAAACATCGAAATTAGTGCAGTTGTTGGAAAGTTGTTTGCGTTTGAAAATGGAGAAAAGTAATGAAAAACTGCGCTATATTTTGCAATATTATAACGACAAAGGGAAGAACGCTGCACAAGCTTGTGAAACAATTTGTGCTATGTACGGTGAAGGCACTTTATCAGAATCTGCTACGCGGAAATGGTTCGCTCGATTTCGTTCTGGTAATTTTTATGTGAAAGATGAGTCACGCTCTGGTCGTACAATCACTGAAAAAGCTGATGAAATTCTTGAAAAAGTTAGGAACATATCAGCAGTGTCGATATTGGTATGGAGCTAGGCATTGACCACAAAACTGTTTTGAACCATTTACACAAAGCTGGCTACAAAAACAAGCTCGATGTATGGATTCCTCACGAGTTGAGCGCAAAAAACATGATAGTCCGAACTAACATCTGCGATGCGCTGCTGAAACGCATTGTAATTGAGCCATTTCTCAAACGTGTCCTAACCGGTGATGAAAAATGGATCACGTACGACAATCGGGAGCGTCAAAGATCGTGGACAAGGGATGGTGAGCCGTCACAAGCGTTCGCGAAGCCAGAATTGACGGCGAAAAAGGTGATGCTGTGTGTGTGGTGGGACTGGATAGGAATCGTCCACCATGAGCTACTTTCAGTTGGTCAGACGATTGATTCTCAACTCTAATGTGGACAACTAGAGAGATTACGTCAAGCAGTTGAAACAAAACGGCCCGAATTGATTAATAGGAACGAATTGATTAATAGGTGTTGTCTTCCATCATGACAACGCCCGACCACACACTTCTTTGATGACCTGTCAAAAATTGCGAGAGCTTGGTTGGGAAGTTTTGATGCATCCACCGTATAGTCCAGACGTAGCACCCTCTCACTATCACTTATTTCGATCTCTGCAGAACCCTCTCAATGGAATTATGCTGCTTTCAAGAGAAGCCTGTGAAAACCACTTGATTCAGTTTTTCAACCAGAAACCACAGAAGTTCTTCACCAATAGCATCATGGCTCTACCCGAAAAATGGCGAAACATTGTCGATAATAATGGAGCATATTTGGTTTAAATAAATTTATTTTCACTCTCTACGAAAATCAGTTGAATTTTACTAAAAAAACGCCACGAACTTTGTCCCAGACCCAATATATTTTGCTTCTATCGTTGACAAAGCCACCGTTTTTGCTTTTTATTTTGCCATGATATAGGCCTACCTTGGAAGTTGAAAATGCTTCCCGTGATCGAGTGTCTGTCTGCTTCATTCGTCCAATCTGCGTCATGGTAGCCCTCGATTTTAGGTTACCGTCTTCGTTATAGACCATTTTTACCGAGAGTGTTCGTTTCAGATATCTGAATATTCGCTTAATTGCGGTTCAATGAATCCTCCTTAGGTTGTCACAATATCGGCGAACTAAGCCCACTGCGTATGCAATGTCGGGCGGGGTTCCTTGACTCACATACAGCAGACTCCCTACAGTTTCTCTGGATGGGATCTTCTCATCTGGTCGGTTTCTGCTTTGCTCATCAGTTGATCAACTTCGGATATTTTTTTATTTGGATCACACGGCGTCGGTACTGCCTTGAAATCCTCCTTGGGTTGTCAGAATATCGGCGAACTAAGCCCACTGCGTATGCAATGTCGGACGGGGTTCCTTGTCTCACATACAGCAGACTCCCTACAGTTTCTCTGAATGGGATCTTGCACATCTGGTTGGTTTCTGCTTTGCTCATCAGTTAATCAACTTCAGATAGTTTTTTATTTGGATCACACCGCGTCTGTACTGTCTTACAGTCGGTCATGCCATATTTCTCCAGCATCCCGCGGATGTAGGTTTCCTGGTCTATGCGGAGCTGTCGACTTCCTCATCCTCTTCAACGTTCTCTTCACCGAGTGATATGGTTATGGATTCCTTGGTCAGTTCTGGGGTTTCCTTTTCCTCTTAGTGGCCTCCTTCCAAAAACACTACGCTCCTTCATTTTATTACACGATATGTCTTCGACTTTATCAGTCTGTAACCCTTTGTATTTTTGTCATATCTTACAAAGATGAGCTCATGTGCCTTTAGATCCCATTTTTGTCTTCGCTCGTTCGGTATTCGTACGATCGCTTTGCACCTAAACACTCTTAAATGCTTTGAGTCCAGTTCATGTGCAGTCCATACCACTTCTGGGGTTATGTTGTCGATTCTTGAGGCTGGGGACCTATTGATTAAGTAAACAGCTATCGCCACGGCCTCCACCCAATAATTTTTCGGTAGATTTGCACCAAAAAGCATACTCTTTGCTTTTTCTACTATGGCGCGGTTCATTCGTTTCGCAAGACCATTTTGTTGCGGTGTGTAAGGAACGTTTCGCTGATGTCTAATTCCGTGGTTTCTTAAGATTTTCTCCAATTCTCGATTTACGAACTCACGTCCGTTGTCTGTACGAATAGATTTTATCCATTTTCCTATTTGATACTCCACCGACGTCTTGAACTTCATGGAAGTCTCTTTGATCTGGTTTTTCTCTACTAGGAAGTAATCAAACACTTTTCTACTGAGATCATCGATCAAAGTCATGAAGTACTTGGCTCCTTCGATGGATGCGATTTCCATTGGTCCACACAGGTCAGAATTAACGGCTTTCAGTATTTCACCTGCTCGTTTACCTTGTTTCGGGAACGATTGTCTCGTGATTTTTCCTCTGATATATTATATGAACGGTTTTTCTTCATACAGCGTAGGGTCATTCCTGTAGAGAAATTTTAACTTAAGGATATCATACTTCAGTAGCTTAGATGGCCAAGCCTTCGGTGCCATAGTTCCGCCGTCGATTTCTTTGCTGTGTAAAGAATTCTTTTCTTTGCCGTATTTAGTTTGTAGATTCCGCCCTCCTATGACAGGGTTCCAAGATTTTCTCCTTCTTCACTGTTTGAGAATGCTTGAGCATTCTGCTATGCGTAGCTAGACTGCGTACTGCAGGCTAGCATAGGCAGCTGCTTGCTGCTGCCACTCGCGGCAGCACCACGCAAAAGCTGTAAATCTCGCACTAGGTCTGCGTGCCGAGCAACAGGCCGCTGCGCGCAAGAGCTCTACGACTCGTTGGTTTGACAACGGCTACTTCGTATAACGCAGCCATCTTGCGTTTTGCTCTTGCATGGTTTACACCGTCACCGTGTTCGTGCGTGCTCATCAAAGTTCTGTGCATCTTAATTAAAGTTCTCATCGTTCAACTCGGCCGACCTACAGTCCCTACAACTCAGCCATCATATCAGCAGTGATATATTGACGTCGGCACACCAGTACATCAACATTTGGCTCATCTTGTCATGCACCCGGCGTCAGCTTCACTGCAAGGCCTGGTCGTGACAGATCTTCTCATCACTTGCACACGATTAATACAATCGTTGTGTTTGTGATTGATTTGATTTGAACATTTGACTGACTGATAGCAGATTAGCCATGCTCTCTGGGACATACAGTGCATCTAATTAATTTAATTAATTAATTAATTATTAATCAATCATCGGTCGAGTATATGTTATTATTAAATTCTGATTTTCTGCGACAATCTCCGACCACTTGTCTTCTACTAAGATGTATATTTGGCAAATCGCAACTCGGGGTCTGAGTCAGCGTTACCTAGATTGATGAAAAAATATAACCACAGCCCGGGATCGAACCGGGCTGTGGTCATATATATATTTTTTCATAATTTCTTTAGAAATTATAAACCGTCATTTGTGGTTGCTTCATTAATTCTTAACGAATGAGTGAGGCAATCAGAGTTGTCAAAAATTACAGATTCGATTATTTGAGATCTTTCAACCAAAAAAGATCGATAACGCAGGAATCTAGGTAACGCTGACTCAGACCCCGTGTTGCGATTTGCCAAATTTACATCTTAGTAGAAGACAAGTGGTCGGAGATTGTCGCAGAAATTCAGAATTTAATAACATACAGTGCATCACCCGCCGTGATTTCTTGTATACCACTCTGCGTATGGATCTGTAAATCGATATCACCTAATGACATTGCTGACATATCTAAGCTGTTCGCCTTTGAGATATCTTTTCCTATGTACTGTCTCGGGTTTCGCATTTGCTCGTTTGTCCTTATGATGTGGTTCGATGCATATGAGTCGACGTACAAATCTTCACTGTTTACTCCGTTTGATGTCACATAGCTCCAGAAAGCTTTACCTCGATTTGTCGTGGGTTTCTTCTTACCTTGTTTGTTCGATGTCTCTTGTTCGGTCAGCTCTACTCTGCATTTGGTCGCTAAGTGACCTATACCTCGACATCGGAAGCACCGTACAAGTCCTTCGACTTTCCTCTTGATCCCTTCGTGTAAAACGCTGCCTCGCTAATCGTGCTCTTGATCATCTTCGGATCTTTGATTTTCTGTAAGAGCTTGGTTTTTATCGAGTCCACCGTTATTGAAGTACCTGAGTTTTCTAAGCCCATTATTATAAGGTGGTAGTTATCGGGCAGTCCTGCGAGTAATAACGTACCGACCCACTCGTCAGGCACCTTGAAACCAACACTGTTCAACTTGTTCGCTGTGATAATAATGATATTCTGTAACATAGTTACAATCACGAGCCTGCTTTTTTATTATTTCGAACGGCTATAAGAGCCTAAATATTATTTCGGAAGCACCGAGGACGCATATGTAATATCATCGGTACAGGCGTACCGAGGTTTGCAGGCACTAGGCCACCGAACCCGGAGATGTGACAAAAACTAGCTACGTCACACCTCCGGAATTCCCTCGCTGCCATTATAGTTCGTGAAGATCTGTCAAGAACTGATACAGGGAGAGGCGGAAGAATAGACGAGTAAAATTAAACAGGCACAGTATCTCTCCCAGGAGATTTATATCGAACGAGTTTCGGATAGGTTTAAGTGAATGAAATTAAGTGAATAGTTCTAAGTGGTTTAAGTAAATCGATCTGAGATGGTAAAATTAATTGCATAGGGTTAATTAAGTAGAATTATATAGCTTTAGGGTGAGTAGAATTAAGCGGGGATAATCAAGTGTAGGACATTGATTAAATAGAATTATGTACGTAGTGTTTAAGAAAAAGAATTAGGTCGCATAGCCTTTAAACTGGCAGTATAAATAAGAATTGTATGAGCGTACGAGTTGAAAAGAGATAGTGAGTGTCAGTGCGATGAGTGAGAGTTAGAGAGTGTTATAGATATAAGTGGGATAGCGAAAGAGAGCGAGTTCAGCACATTCAGCGATGGTGTGTGCATCGAGCGTACGGCTTAATACCAACGTACGAACCAATAATAGATTTTCAAGCCGGGTGTACCGAGAATCTATGTAAACGCGATATACGAAGAAGAATACTGACATTTGCATTTAAATTGCTTTTGTTAATAAACCCTATTCTCACCTACCTAGAAGTCTAAAATTAATTAATCCTGTGATCGAACTCGAATTTCCCATAAGAAATAAACATTATTGTTAACGATAAGAAATTGCCGTTACAGACCATACACTCCTCAACAATTTTGCAATTTTCTAGCTGCGTCGTTGCTAAAGTTAACTATCCGTGTCAAGAGATTAATTATCCGTGTCAAACCTGAGTTTTTTAATGTGACGTACAATTTTTCCCAAACTTCCTTTGCGGTAGCGCATTCTTGGATATGTACATAGTTTATCGGCTCCACTGATAAAATGAGTTTAGATTTTGCTTTTGTTACCTTTTTGTGTCGATTATGTACACTGGTTGCCCGATTGGACACAGGTCGTTGCACTCCAGCATCGCATGCACTTTAAATTTTCATGAGGGAAAATTGTTTTTGCCTTTCAGCTTCTCATCGAGATGCAGTCCTGACTCAGATTTCACCATCATTGTTGGAGAATAATCTTTTCTTTCGACGTTGCACTTTTGCACTTTTGGGGTAGGTCAGCACGTCCTTTTTTCACTTCTCCTCGCACCACAAAAAAGCTACGAGATTAAATATCAGGAGTACAAATTGAAAATGCGGGATTTTTTTCTATTTTTGAACGTTTATTCTGAAAAAATGGTAACAAATGAATTATTCAAAGTATTGTCCATCGCCAGCCACAACTTTTTCCCATCTTTCTGGCAATTTACGGATACCGTCGCGAAAAAATTCGGCCGGCTTGGCTGCTATCCAGTCATCGACCCATTTTTGGGCTTCTTCGTAAGAATGGAAGCGCTGGTCAGCTAGGCCATGTGTCATCGATCGGAAAAGGTGGTAATCGGAAGGAGCAATATCTGGGCTATACGGCGGGTGGGGTAAGACTTCCCATTTCAGCGTTTGTAGGTATGTTTTGACCGGCGCTGCAACATGTGGCCGAGCGTTGTCATGTTGCAAAATTACTTTGTCGTGTCTTTGCTCGTATTGTGGCCGTTTTTCTTTGAGTGCGCGGCTCAAACGCATCAATTGAGTTCGGTATAGTGCTCCTGTGATGGTTTCGTTCGATTTCAATAGCTCATAATACACCACACCCAGCTGGTCCCACCAAATACAGAGCATGAGCTTGGCGCCGTGAATATTTGGTTTGGCCGTCGATGATGATGCATGGCCGGGGTAACCATATGATTTTTTGCGCTTCGGGTTATCGTAATGGATCCACTTTTCATCACCAGTGACAATGCGATGCAAAAAACCCTTCCGTTTTTGCCGTTCGAGCAGCAGTTCGCATGCAAAAAAACGGCGCTCGACGTCTCTCGGCTTCAGCTCATACGGCACCCAATGTCCTTGCTTTTGGATCATTCCGAGGGCTTTTATACGATGGGAAATGGCTTGTTGTGTCACTCCCAATGAATCTGCGAGCTCTTGTTGAGTTTGACACGAGTCTTCATTGAGTATTGCCTCCAATTCAGCATTCTCAAACTTTTTCACTTGGCCCGGCCGCTCTTTGTCCTCAACGTCAAAATCACCACTTCTAAACCGCACAAACCATCTCTCGCACGTTGAAACCGATGGAACATGACTCGGATAAGCCTCGGAGACCAATCGATGTGCTTCAGCAGCACTTTTCTTCAAATTAAAGAAGTAAATTAAAACTTCCCGCAAATGCTGTTTTGTTGGCACGAAACTCGACATATTGAGAGCTCAAAAAAACTATGAATTTGACACTGCGACAAATTGACACATACTGAAAATTAAAGCTATAAGACGTAGCTTTGACATGAACATAGTCACAGTACTGCCTGATGCGTATAGCGTTAGTAACGCCATCTGTTATCAAACCCGCATTTTCAATTTGTACCCCTGATATTAGCGCAGTCGTTTGTCGCCGTTTTTGTTAGTCACTTTTGTGTACTGATTTTCGTTGTCACCCGGACCCATAACCTGATGGGACAGGGTGTTGACAGGGAAACACAGTAGGTACCGTTAAA
This sequence comes from Cylloceria caligata, assembly GCA_963942595.1. Classification (NCBI taxonomy): domain Eukaryota; kingdom Metazoa; phylum Arthropoda; class Insecta; order Hymenoptera; family Ichneumonidae; genus Cylloceria; species Cylloceria caligata. Next base: position 23,056,259 of record OZ012706.1, read on the forward strand.
AGTCACCGAGCACACGTGACGAACTCATAATCGAGGGTAGCGCCTCTCGCGGAAAAAAGAAACATTGTAGCTAGCGTCGCTTTTGGCAAGTGTGTCAACCAAGGCATCTAGCAACAAGTAACAGTTGTCGGTATTACAGGATGTAAGGATTACTGTGGCGGGCCATGGTACATGGTTGCCCTGGTCGCTTTGATTGATCATCTAGTTCCCAAGTATCGTTGATTCTGCGCCGAGTTGTACCCCACCAATCAATGTGGCCGGGTACAGTAAATATATCAAATTCGTTGCACATAAGCGTGTTGAAAAACAATGCGAAATAAAATTCATCATTTATAGTAAGGAGCGTAGATTATTTATCATGACTAGGGAACTTGCATGCATTTGAAATCTCTATATTTCTTTACCGGGCTCGAAAGTAGGATGAAAAAGAATGAATTTTCCAAGGCAGTTTTTTTTCGAGCAATAGTATCGCTGCAAAATTTTCTTCTTTTACATTTATTTTTCTCGGTACATTTGAATGGGCAGCCATATTGTTGGGTTCGTCTATCAACGACACCATTGTCACGTTCAGGAACACAGGAACTATGCTCCGCTGTACTCAATTTGTGCTCCGGAGCAGAGCTTGCTCGAGCAGAGGAATATGTAAATTTAAACTTTGACAATGTCACCAATGCTTTACGGCTTAAATATTACCTCCATACTTCAGTTATAAGTGCGAAAGAGATAGGCTAGTATGGCGATCACGGCGGAGTAAAAAATAAGCAATACATCTGTGTAAGTATGGAGGTTTATCTCCATAGTATCTCCTCGTATAATTGTTAATTCGATTATTTCGCAATTACGATTGCGATCTTTAAAATTGGAAAACCGGTTTCCTCTAAGGCAAACCAGAGATGACCGAATACTTCCTTTCCCAGTGTGATTTTTCATCTTGTAGATAGTACATCTACCACTTCCGGTAGTTCTCAGGCGTCAAATATTGAGCCCTACGTTGAGCAATATCCACGGGACGACGGATTATTATAGCTGACTGGAAAAGATTATCGCCCGCGAATAATATGCTGTTCACTGTATACTCCGTCCACGTTGAGGAACGCAACAGATGTGCAGCTGCAATAGTTGCTGCAGCCATTGCGGTACACTGCTATCCTCGAGAAAATGCTGAAAAAATATTATCGCCCTGGTGGTATGAACCTCGAACGATAAATTTACCTGTTTGTAGAGCTAAGATTTCCGTTATCTGGATACGTGTGATGTTTAAATCCCGGAAGTATACGCCACCTACCACAAGGTGTTGATCCCGCGAACTACCTGTAGACCCGTTTTGTAATAACGTATAAGGCCAAACAGACCATGTCGAGCGTCAACCACCACAAGTCCATCATCTGTCCCGCGTGTACGATAACATATAATAAAGTATGATTATCCAAGATATCATAACGTGTGCAATTATTTAGAGGCAAATGTCTCAGACACTACAATACGGTTCGACACTAAGCGATTGTCTTCATCGGCCGTCCATTTCTTCCAAATGATATTCGCATTTATCAATCGTTCTTGATCAAACGAAGATTGTAATCGATAACTCCCGCGTATTCCCTTCCCAGTTTCAACACCTTCACTATTTTCCGTTGCGTAATCAGCGCGATGCCTATAAGAAACACCCGAAACGACGAAAGGAGCAGTTAGGTTTACGGAATTGGTCGCCATGGTAAGGTGTTAAGAAATGAGAACGGTTAGAAAATGGGGGGTTCAGTTATGGAAGCGTGTACTATGTTACGTCTTGACGTAACGTCGCGTTTATCTTTTTCATTTCGATTACGTTAAAGTTCTTCTGTTTTAGTTTCGCTACAGTAAAAGTAACTTCCCACATTTTCCTTTTATTTTCGAACCTCTTAAGAGGAGAGGAGAGCGATTTTAGCGACGGAGATCGGAACAGGGTGAAGATGCGGCCCTACCAACCGTCTCCCGGGAAAATTAATCTTGTAAAGATAGAATTTTTCAGCGCTCTCAGTCAAAAGGCAAACTTTCAAACCATAGGATCTACTGCGCAGACCCGGTTATCGATTACCATTTATGGATCTATGATTCAGCGCAGCCTTACCCTCAATCCTAAACCAGGGGCTCGGCTAGTCGCCGTCGGGGCGTTGTTGGTCATAGGGGAGCGGTTGGAGGGAACGCTATCAGGTGACCAAGCGACCGCACGCTTTCTTCTCGCTCTTGCCTGAAATCTTCTCTCTCTCTCTCTCTCTCTCTCTCTCTCTCTCTTTACAAAGATGATGAAATCACGAACAATTATTAACTGAGCGAAACAATTAACAAAAGTGGAGGAACTGTTGATTTAAACGAAACAGTTATAACTATTAAAGTGTTCACACGAATACTGTAGGTAAAATATCAGCAGCAAAAAGAACAATTATGCTTCCATATGGAAACTAACCAGGGCTGTCACTCGAAAACGAGTACAACCCACATTGAATTAATGAGCTTACCAGGTATAGTCGGGTAATAGAAAAAAGATCAGTATATCAGGATTAATTTCCTTTTTTCTCTTGGGATTATATTAAAAAGTCTCTCGTGAATACTGGAATTTATAGTAAAAATACCATCATAAATATATAGAATATGTTATGCATATATACAAAGGATAAAGGAAATATTAGGATTAATTTATGGTAAAATAGCAAAAAATAGACAAAAAAAACGAGAAAGAGATGAGACTAAAATTGAATTGCAATCAAGCTTCTCCTGCAGGAAAGCGAGGCTGGCCGACTCTCCACGCAGCGATAAACGCCTTGCGCGAGGTCTGAACAGCGATCTAGCCGACTTGCGTACGAACGAAATGTACGAGTAACGGAGTTAGGCGAGTCGCTCTCAAGTAAAACACCTTCTCTCTCTCTCTCGCTCTCGTTTCTATAGCACGAGAATAATTGTCTAACTAACAAGTAATTTAAGAAAACTTATTAACTACAAGTAGAGTAATTATTAATTAAACGAATAACCAATAATGATTAGATTAATCCATAATTGAACAAAAATATTTATATTAATAAGAGATTAACGCAAAAATCAGCTTGCATACGACGAGTTAACTACAGAATCTGTAACATAATTATTACTAGTGGTTTGATGTGAAGGTGAGTTCGGTACAAACGCTAAAATTCTGAGCCATTACCATAGACACATCTACATAGAAGCGAGCATAAGGATATTACCTAGACTAAGAAACTCTATCGAGAGTAGGCCAAGAAGAGGGGTGGTAAAAATCACCTCATTTTCAGGGGAAAAACGCCTCGTGCGCGTTCCCTCACCTTATCGCGTGGTCCTCTGTGTATCACATCGCGTTGACAAATCAGAGCGCGCCATACCGATGCACTTGCATAGATCTATAGCTCTGCATGTCGAGAAGCTACTCTGCGAAGTAAGGGGAATGAATACGTGTATGGTTGAGATAGACTACGGGGAAATTCTTATAATCAGGATAGGGTTTTATCCCTTCTTTTCTTTTACGCGCTTGACGACAAGAATTTTCGACGCTCAGGAGCCCTATAAAAGGCCGCGAAAATCGGCCGGCGACACAGTTTCACGGGTGATTAAAGGACTAATCACTAGCCAGGCAGTCAATAAGTCGCCCGGCAGTGAGTTAATAGTCCGCAGGAGTTAAACTTACTTTTCACGGGGAGTCAAATTAGTCAGTTTCATGGGGATCAAGTAGTACACTTCAATAGTTTTTCACCGCGGCTCAATTTCACAAAGTATAGTTTCAAGTAGTACAAAGTACGAGTACAGTACTTATAATTATTGACGCGTGCGAAATCGGGAATATTAAACGTGCAACATTCGACTGCTCATGTAGATTTATTTCAATAAATAATTATCAATACGCACCAACGCCTACGTTCGATTTTGAGTTTGTCCGACTACACCAGTCTACGTCCAAGCAACGTTCAACAGCAAGAACCACAGCAACAAACAACCGTAAGTACAATTTTCAATTACCAATTAAAGTGAAACCTTGCTCCGCGTGAAATTGTCATTCAAGTCCCACCCCATTATTCGTGAAGTGATCATCCCTAACCAAGATCAAAACGCACTCCAGCCCTATCCTGAGTAATTTTCCGCAAGGTTAGACTCAAAAACGGGCTTGCGTCTTCGGTATTTTCTCGTCGGGTGTGGTAAAGGGAGGATTTATTCCCCTTGACCAGAGCACGGAAAATATACACCGAAACGTGCATCTATGTTAAATTCGTAGGTTTCGTAAGATAGGCCGCGATTTTGACGTAACAACTGTACTGTTTGTAATTTTTTAACCTTCATTAAGCATTATTAAGAACGGCTATTAACCACGCAACAGTGTCGATCTAAATTAGTTTCATATAGTGAAATTATTCGTATGCGGTAATACGGTGAAAATAATCACGATTTTGTACACAATTTAAATTTAATTAGCACATATTTGTTCAGTAATTAAAACCCACACATGGGTCATTCTCGCCTGTTGTTTATTTCATTACACTATTTATTATCAATATACTGCTTATTTATATATACTACTGTGTTCAAAAAGTAAGGTGAATTTTGTTTTAAAATAAAAAATTTTTATTTATTCTTCCAAATCGATTTCGTTCCCCTCAAAATAATCCCCCCTAGCTACAATACACTTATGCCAACGTTTTTTCCAATCTTTGAAGCATGCTAAAAAGTCGTCCCCAGGTATAGCCTTCAATGCGCGTAGCGATTCACGTTTGATCTCTTCAATCGACTCAAAACGATTTTGCCCGGAGTGGTCTCTTGAGCTTTGGGAACAGCCAGTAGTCACACGGTGCTAAATCAGGCGAATACGGTGGTTGTGGAGCGACATGAGTAGAGTTTTTGGCGAAAAACTCACGAAGAACCAAACGCGAATTTTGGCACCAAACGCGATTTGACTCTTCTGAGGCACAAATGATCCTTCAAAATTGCTTGCACTGATCGAATTGATATTGCAAGCATGTCGGTAAGGTCTCGAATTGTTAATCGACGATTTTCGAGCACCAATTCCTTGATTTTCTTGATGTGTTGCTCATCAATTGACGTCGATGGTCGTCCAGAGCGTTCCAAATCATCAACACGTTCTCTCCCTTCTTTGAAGTCTTTGTACCACTTGTAAACATTTTTCTGTGACATAGTCTCGTCACCGAAGGCCTTTTGTAACATTCGATACGTTTCAGCGGCGGAAATTTCATTCCGCAAGCAAAATTTAATAGCACTTCTTTGCTCAACAAAATTCGACATCGTAAAAATCGTCAAATTCACTTTTCTTTGTTCATTAAACCAAGCGTGAACTAAAAACTAATGATGATATTGATATGTAATTTGTCACAGATGTCGCTAACAGTTCTACCAACTTGAAAAAAAAAATCATTTGTCCGATTCGGTTAACGCGGGAAGTTTAAATAAAAAATTCACCTTACTTTTTGAACACAGTAGTATATATATATATATATATTCTCGACAATGAATTGTTTAATAGACATTCTTACAAAAAATCGAAGACATGTAGCAATGGACACGAGTGACAAATATGAGGGGAGGTTTCGAGTGTTGTATAACGGACTTTTTCGAATTGTAATTTAAAGGGAAAAACCAACTTCTTCTGGTAATGGCCAACAAACCCCATATCAGGACCACCCTAATATACATACATATATACATACATACTGTTGGATAATCAGCTGGCGCACGGCGATCGATATTCGCCGTGCGTCGACCTGTTACTGCAATGTAGCACGCTGCGTTCGTCTACACCGGAGATATCCGAGGCCGGGCCTCGGAGTGCCAAGGCTGTAGCTCGCATGCATGTCGCGTTAAGCGAGAGGTTATCTCTCTCGCTTGACTTCGGCTTCGCTCGCCGGCTATCTCACTCATTTGACTCCAGCGCTCAACAACGCTTTCGTATCATGCAGCCATGTTGAAAAATTAGACACTTTTTGGAGAAAGCCACTGGACAGCGCACGCATCCTCGGGACTCTCGCATTTTCACAGCCTTTTCGCCGGACCTTCTCAACCTTCTGTGCTCACCAGGACTCAAAATAACGGTAAGCGTTCACCGTCATAATTGAACATGATTCAATGTCGGTGAGGAGTAGAAAATAAGTCGGTGCATCCTCATAAAGGTCGTATCACTTGTTGCGCACTCAATTAATATAATTGGGTGTGCTCTTATTAATACACTGTGCTTACATACATACATACATACATACATACATACATACATACATACATACATACATACATACATACATACATACATACATACATACATACAGAAGTGCCAAGTGTGAATCATTTCAGAAGGAGTTAAGCAAGGCACGGAAATGATCCGATTCTTGCAGATAAACCTGGGACACGGCCGCGAAGCACAAGACCTGCTTATGCAAACGGCCGCGGAGAAAAAAGCCGACGTACTGCTTGTCAGCGAGCAGTATCGAAGGCCGGAAACGGGTTGCTGGTATCAAGACAAATCGGCTCGAGCAGCCGTAGTCATTCTGAATCGCAATTTAAAAATCAGGGGTGTTTGCGAAACGGCAGACAACTATGTATGGGCAGATATCGGGGGAGTGCGAGTGTATAGTTGCTACTTCTCACCGAATGCGCTGTACGACGACTTTGTCAGTCACCTAGATGATCTAGAGGATAGCATTAGGACAGCAAGTGGCGAGGTACTGGTAACCGGGGACTTCAATAGCAAGTCGCCGGAGTGGGGGTCCGCGCTGCTGGATAGAAGAGGCGAGGCAATGTCAGAGCTAGTATCAAGAATGGACCTGGTAGTTCTGAACGAAGGAAATGCGTACACTTTCCGGCGTGGTAACACTGGGTCGGTGATCGATGTTACGCTAGCCTCACCAGGAATTGCACGCAGAGCAGCAAGATGGAAGCTGTTGGAGGAGCTCACCCTTAGCGACCATCAATACGTTGACTTCAACATCGAGACAGGAGAGAGGAACCGCACCCAGGAGCCGACAGCGCAGAGGCATGCTATCAAGACTGGGGGATGGATGCTGTCAAAGCTGAACGGAGACAGACTCCCAGCTTTCCTTAAAAGTGCGAAGCAATGGAGCGATCTGGTAAGAATTGGCAGGACAGAGGATCTAAACGCCTCAGTCAGGTTCGCCATGGAGACTTTGACGGCGGCGTGTAACGCAGCGATGCCAAAACGCAAAAGGCCATCACCGGGACGAAAATTGCTCCACTGGTAGACAGCAGACATAGCAGAGCTCAGAAAGCGGTGCCTGGCCGCGCGGAGAAAAATGCAGCGAGCGAAGAATATACCAGGTCTATAAATATGAAACCGGAAATTTTGTATAGAAAATACACGTTTATTGTATGAAAATGATAAAAAATATTTTTTTCGAAGTATTGCCCATCGCTAGCTATACATTTTTCGCACCTGTCTGACAATTTGTGGATGCCACGCCAAAAAAACTGTTGCTCTTTTGAGGCAAACCAGTCGTCGAGCCGATTTCGTACATTTACGTAAGAAGTAAAGCGCTGCTCAGCAAGTGCGTGTCCCATCGATGCAAATAAGTAGTAATCGGACGGAGCCAAGTCTGGTGAGCAAGCCGCATGCGAAAGTATTTCCCAACTAAACGCCTCAATCGTTTCCTTGACCAGTTTTGCTGTGTGTGATAGTGCATTATCATGAAGCAAAATCACTTTGTGTTGCCTTTTTTGATATTCTGGTCGTTTTTCACGCAAAGCTTAATTCAGATCGATCATTTGTTGTCGGTAGCGTTCAGTATTAACGGTTTCGCCTGGTTTTAGCAGCTCATAATAGATCACACCCTTCTGATCCCACCAAACACAGAGCATTGTCTTCCGTCCATAGCGATTTGGCCTTGCAGTCGATGTTGATGGTTCGCCTGGAGTTACCCATGATCTTTTACGCTTAGGATTCTCAAAATATATCCACTTTTTATCGCCAGTCACAATTCGATGGAGAAATGACTTTCTTTTGTATCTGGCGAGCAAGTGGTTTTTCGGTTTTCCTGCTGTCTTTCATTCAGTTCATGTGGAACCCATTTTCCCATCTTCTGGATCTTTCCCATGACTTTCAAATGTATGGAGACGGCTTCTTGTATCACATTTAATTGATACGCGAGTTGTTGCGTTTGAGCGTCATCCTCATCCAACAATGCTTGCAATTCGCTGTCTTAAAACTTTTTCGGTGGTCTTCCACGTTTTTCCTTTCTCACGTCAAAATCGCCACTATTGAATTTTTAAACCACTCAAAGCACTGTGATTTACCAAGAGCATGCTCACCGTGAGCTTCGACAAGCATTCGATGTGATTCTGCAGCAGTTTTCTTCAATTGGTAACAGAAAATCAATGCTGTCCGCAAATCGTAGTTTCCAGGCACAAAATTCGACATGTTCAACGCTATTACAAACTATGCTGTTGTATGAAACTTGTATTGTTGTGAGTTGAAAATCTTTGTCAGACATGTTAACAAGGAAATGGCGCTAATGACGCGGTTTGACGGTAACTACATTGATAGCTAGGGCCATCTATGGTCAAATTCCGGTTTCATATTTATAGACCTGGTACAAGCACACCTGGTTACAGCATACAAGCAAGCAAAAAAAGGACTGCGGAACGCAATAAAGGGTAGCAAGCAAAAGTGTTGGAAGGAGCTATGTCGATAGGTGGACGAGGTCCCATGGGGATTGCCGTACAAGATTGTCACAAAAAAGCTCGTAGGTAGGCAACAGATCCCTGGTCTGGCTTGCCCTGCTCGCATGAGCCTTATAGTAGGAGCTCTTTTTCCAGCGCATGAGAAACGAGCAGCACGACCGACGCAGGAGACGACCTGTACACCCTTCAGTATCGAAGAACTGCAAATAGCGGCGAAACGCCTGCAAGCAGGGAAAGCGCCTGGGCCTGACTATATTCCTAACGAAATCGTGAGAGCAGTGGTGGAAATATGGCCAGAAGTCCTACTAGAGGCGTTCAACAAATGCCTACAAAAAGGAGTCTTCCATTCAAGGTGGAAACGGCAGACACTGGTCCTGCTCAGAAAAGGAGATAAGCCAATGGAAGTACCGTCGTCCTACCGACCCATTAGCCTAATCGACACAACTGAAAAGTTGTTCGAGAGGCTTCTGCTCTGGCGGGTTGAAGAACACATAAATGGAAACGGCGGGTTGTCTTCTAGGCAGTACGGCTTCCGGAAAGGGCGATCTACTGTGGATGCAATAGCAAAGGTGACAGAATTGGCTGCAAAAGTAAAAAAAGGCACGTGACAGAGCAAAGGATACTGCGCACTTATTACGCTAGATATCCGGAACGCCTTCTGCACCGCCAAGTGGGACAAGATCGTGGAGGCGTTAGTGAAAAGAAACACGCCAACTTATTTATTGCAGATGATTGAGAGCTACCTCAGTGAAAGGACACTCGTATACGATACTGAGGACGGACCAGTTGAATACGAGGTGATGACAGGCGTTCCGCAAGGATCAGTTCTCGGACCGTTCCTGTCGAACATAATGTATGACGGCCTTCTTGAGTTAAAGCTTCCGGGTGAAGCATCAATGGTTGGGTTTGCGGACGACGTAGGTTTGGTAGTGAACGCGAGGACGACGAAAATGCTAGAGGTCGTGGCGAATGAAAGTCTTCGCCGAGCGAGCAAGTGGCTGAGAGAAAGCGGGCTCGACCTGGCAGTCCAGAAGACCGAAGCAGTGCTCATCACTGACAAGAGACGATTCCGACCACTGATTCTTACTCTGGACGGGCAAAGCCTGACGTGAGGAAAATCTCTCAGGTACCTAGGAGTGCAGTTAGACAGCAGTCTTGGGTACACGGAGCACGTTAACAACGTAAGCAAAAAAGCAGCCACTGTCGCTGCAGCACTTGCAAGGCTGATGCCGAATGTCGATGGACCCTGCGAACTTAAGAGAAGACTGCTTAATAGTGTTGTCCACTCTAAAATGTTATATGGAGCGGAGATATGGGTTGAGGCTACGGAGAAAATTGGACCGCGCCAAAGACTGCTTGCTGTCCAGAGACGCAGCGCTGTACGCACGATATCCGCGTATAGGACGGTTTCTGAGAATGCGGCGCTAGTGCTCGCTAGCACACCCCCGATAGACCTATTGGCACGGGAAAAAAGCGAGGTTAACCAAGAGACATACCAGAATAACACGACGCCCATTACGGACGAAGCAAAGACAGTGGCAAAAGAAAAAGCACGCCAATGGCTACTGAAGAGCTGGCAAAAACGCTGGGACGAAGACCTCAAAGGGAGATGGACACACCGACTTATCCCCAACGTAGCAGAGTGGTTCAGAAGGAGGCACGGGCAGATGAACTATGAGCTCACACAGGCGCTTACAGGGCATGGTTGCTTCAACCAGTACCTGACGAGGTTTAAAAAAAGAGACAGTGAAGCATGCAGCTACTCCGGTTTCATGCCAGATGATGCGCAACATGCAGTCTTCGAGTGTCCTGCTACAGAGGAAGAACGAAAGAACCTGGAAACCCAACTAGGAAATGAAACGCTCCATGAGGAAAACCTGATCGCCTTAATGCTCAGTAGCGAAGAGGCGTGGTCGGCAGTGTCGTTCTTTATGAAAAGAACGATGAATAAAAAGAGAGAATGGAGACCGAAGAGAGGAACAGGGCCGAAGACCAAATGAACCTTGACGCAGAAAAATCCTGAGCATGCCGGAAAGTAATGGAGGACACGAGCAACAGCGGAGCCCCAAAGAAGGGCGAAACACACAACACCGAAGTAATGCGAAAGCGGTTCCAGTGTTGTGCGTGGAGAGGGAGGAAGGGTTTTAGTCGGTAAGAATCCGACACTACCCGAAACACCTGGGCGTCTCATGCAAGATTTCCCGTCCTCCTAAAAAAAAAAAAAAAAAAAAAAAAAAAAAATAAAATACATACATACATACATACATACATACATACATACATACATACATACCGCAGGGGGAGCCTGAAACCCCTACGCGGCGCGTCCCCGGGTGGCGGATAGGGGAATGCTCTCTAGATATAGAGGGTAGGAGGCAATTAAAATACCTCCCGCGGACCAAACAGAACCGGGGAAGATACCCCGTAAACAAAACAAGATGGATAGTAAGGATACGGACATACCGTCTACGGTGCAGAGGAGGGATACCTCAGTACCGGCGCCTACGGGGAGTGAGCAAGCGGGCTCCCAGGCGTCGTCATCTAGCGACCGCAGTACCATGGAGGTTGACCACTTGGCCCCCATGGCGCATAATGTTTCAAGTGTAGGAGAAAAAGAGAAGTGGAGAGAAAAGCTCCAGAGGCTTGGTAACCAGATCACCAGCCTCTCAGAATTCATCAAGGGCAAATCGAATGTCCATGGTGAAATCCGGAAGCTCGTGAACTCAATGAGCACTTCTTACGGTCGGGTAATGAGGCTCGAAAACAAATCCCACCAGGTGAGCACTACAGTAGCACTGGCACTGAAAAGTGCTGCCGCGACCCAAACATCGCCTAAGATTTTGCTGATGTTATGACCACGCCTTGAATTCGACAGCTCCCGGGCATGGACGAGAAGAAAAAGCGGATGCCACCTTCAGCAGACGACCACAAGTCGAAGAAGAAAAAGAAAACTACGGAAGGACCGCTGCTGGAACCCCGCCGGACTGACGGACACGTAACGGAGAATGCCGCCAACGGTGACTGGAAACAAGTGCCTTCAAAATCGCGCAGGACGCAGCGAAAGGGACCAAAGCTCCCGAATGCACTGATCATCGAACGAAAAGGACATCTTAGCTACGCCGAGATCCTAACTAAGATGAAGAAAGACGACACCCTACAGGAGGTGGGCCAGAGTATCGCCAAAATACGCCGAACGGTGGGGGGAGACATCATCCTAGTCTTGGATAAAGCAAGCCAAGAAAAAACTGCCGAATTTTCTACGGCTATCGAGACCGCCCTTGGTGACGAAGCCGCAGTCAAAAGTAGGGTGCAGCTAACTTCGATCGATATCAAAGACCTCGTCGAAGATACGACGAAGCAGGGGATCTGCGAAGCCCTCCAGGACATCCTCGGCGAGAACGTTTTGGTGGAAGTGGACGCTGTCAAATCCATCCGGAAAGCATACAGTGGCACTCGAACGGCGGTAGTGACACTCCGGGCCTCGGTCGCGAAAAAAGCTACCAACATAGGAAAAGTTCGAGTGGGTTGGGCAATCTGTCGAATCCGAGAGATAATGAGGCCAACCAAGTGTTTCAAATGCTGGCACTTCGGACACCTTTCCAAAAGTTGCAAGAGCACGGTGGACAGATCGAAGTGCTGCATTAAGTGTGGTGGAGACGGTCACAAGGCCGAAAAGTGTACTGCAGAGCCTTGTTGCGCTCTATGTAGCGGTAAGGGGGACGAAGATTCTTGCAAGCATGCTTCAGGAAGCTACAAATGCCCAGCTTATAAGAAAGCCTATCAGACGCTCATCCGAGAACGTGAATGAGAGTGCTGCAAGTGAACCTTAACCACTGTGAAGTGGCACAAGACCTGCTCATGCAGACCGTGCGCGAACAGAAGGCAGACGTGGCTATCATCTCGGAGCCATACAGAAATCTTGATAATCCATCCTGGGTAATGGATAAAACTGGTAAGGCCGTCGTATGGGCTTGCGGCGAGTATCCCCACCAGGAGATCATGAAGAGCCAGGAAGAGGGGTTCGTCTGGGCGAAAGTAAATGGCGTCTACTTTTATAGCTGCTACACACCACCGAGCATGACGCTGGAATGCTTTAAAGGTACCATAGATCAACTGGTCAACGAGGCCAAGGATCGGGTCCCATATGCGATTGCAGGTGATTTTAATGCCTGGGCATTGGACTGGGGCAGTAAAAAGACGGACAAGAGAGGCCAGGCACTCTTGGAAGCGCTGTCCATGCTGAACCTGATACTGCTCAATGACGGCAAGGTGCCAACGTACTGCAAGGGAAATGCATCCTCGGTGATAGACCTGACCTTCGTCAGTTGTGGGCTCGCGAACGGCGATACACGATGGCAGGTATCAGAAATCTATACGCATAGTGACCACCGCGCCATTTCATGGGAAGTTTCGAGGCAGCAACGTAAGCGACGGATAGTGGGCAGACCCAAAGTCCTTGGCTGGAAAGCGAACATGTTCGACATGGGCGTATTTAGCGAGGCCTTAGATGGCGTCGAAACCGAAAATGAAAGCGCAGAGACGAAAGCTCGAGATCTGATGAGGAGAATAGCTAGGGCCTGTGATTTTACGATGCCGAGAAGGCGGGCAGGGAATCCCCACCCACCGATGTATTGGTGGAATGATGCGATTGCCGTGCTACGGTGTGAGAGCAACCGGACGCGGAGGCTAGCACAACGAGCCAAGGGCAAGAATTCGTACCAAGCTTTAGCGGCAAAGCACAAGGCGACACGAACTGCTCTGACAAAAGCAATCAAGCAGAGCAAAAGGCAAAGCTGGATTGAGCTGCTCGGTGAAGTTGACGGTGATCCCTGGGGCAGGCCGTACAGGGTAGTCATGACTCGCTTGAAAGGGCAGTCAAGACACCAACCCACCTGCCCTGACCAACTCAGGACGATAGTTTCAACTCTCTTCCCCTATCAAGACGAACTGAACTACCATGTACAGATTCATGACACTGAAACAATTCCGCCTGTTACAGAGGAAGAATTGCTCCGATCGTGCAGGAAGGTCCGGAATCAGAAAGCACCGGGAATGGATGGCATCCCGAACATCGCTCTTAAAGCAGCCGTCAAGGTAGCCCCAGCGCTGTTGATGGAAGTGTACAACGCATGCCTGAGGGAAGGAATATTCCCTACTCAATGGAAGCGGCGGAGACTTGTAATCTTGCCAAAAGGCAATAAACCGCCGGACGATCCGTCGTCATATCGCCCACTGTGCATGTTGGACACCGCCGGAAAAATCCTGGAGAGGATAGTCCACAACCGTATAGAAGCTGCTATCGAGAGCTCTCTGGCGCCTAACCAGTACGGCTTCCGAAAATCGAGATCGACACTAGACGCTGTAAGCCATGTGGTCAACACAGCGGATCGCGCGATCTCCGGCAGAAGATGGAAAGGTGGGGCAAAGAAGTATTGCCTCGTTGTCGCCCTTGACATCAAAAACGCGTTCAATTCAGCCAGATGGAGTAACATCTGCTCTGCGCTGGATAAGCTAAATGTGCCATCATATCTGAAAAGGATGATTAGGAGCTACCTGGACAATAGGTACCTGAAGTACGACACAGAGGATGGGCCACAGGAGTACAGAATCTCTGGGGGTGTACCCCAGGGTTCAGTGCTCGGCCCACTTCTATGGAACATAATGTACGATGGCCTGTTGAAACTAACACCACCACAAGGAGCAGAGATAGTTGCTTTTGCCGATGACGCCGCAGTGGTCATCGTCGCAAAACATCTAGAAGAAGCTAATAGGATCTTTGAAGAGGCCTACAATCAGATACAATACTGGATGTGCTCTGCTGGCCTGAAACTAGCTGAACATAAGACAGAGGCTGTACTGATCACCAGCAGGAAAGTGATAGAAACGATCGAGCTGACTGTGGGGCACCACACAATTACGTCACTACCAAGCATAAAGTACCTGGGTCTGATGATCGACGCACGACTCAGCTTCAAGGAACACGTGGAGTACGCTGTTGGCAAGGCGGCGAAGGTTAGAGTGGCGTTAGCGCGACTGATGCCAAACATAGGCGGGCCGAAGCAGGAGAGAAGGAAACTGCTGACTTCAGTAGTCACATCGGTTCTGACCTACGGCATTGCTATCTGGGGCGGGGCTCTGAAAATGGAGAAGTATCGACGGAAGATGGCTTCAGTATACCGACTAAGTGCCTTAAGGGTCTCCTGTGCATTCCGCACAGTATCAGAAGATGCAGTATGTGTCCTTGCGGGAATGCCGCCCATAGAGCTGTTAGCCGAAGAGAAAAGTTCTCTGTACCACCAGAAGAAGTCACCGCCAGGACCCCAAGATGAGCACAGAGATGCAATCGAGAAGCGCACCCTGCAACGCTGGCAGCAGAAGTGGGATGTATCGGTGAAGGGGAGATGGACGTACCGTCTAATCCCTCAGGTAGATGGTTGGCTGAACCGCAAGCACGGGGAGGTGAACTATTACCTGACACAACTGCTCTCAGGCCATGGTTGCTTCAGAGCATACCTGCATAGGTTTGGCCACGACGAGTCCCCGGAGTGCCCAGGCGGATGTGGAGTACCGGAGGATGCTGAGCACGCACTCTTTCGGTGCCCACGATTCCAAGGAGAAAGAGAGCAACTGGAGGAGATACTAGCGGAGGTACCGACCCCTGAAACCCTTGTGGGGCTCATGATGATGACAGAGGAGAACTGGGCAGCGACTAGCAGCTTCGCTATGGCAGTGCTGAAGAAACTTCGCCAAGAAGAAAACAATAGAAGAAGACAGGCAGCGACGACAGTCACTGTCGCTTGAGAAATAAAGAGCAAAGCCAGATGGTACGATCGGAGGAAGAGCTACGGCTGTGACCACTCCCGCGAAGTAATGCCTTGCGGCGGTGCCGCGGGAGTAGGACAAAGGTCAATGACGGAAAGAGGTTAGGGTTTAGTCGGTAGCGCAAGCATGCGAGTCCGACACACGGGTTGACGAAAGCCGACTTACGGTGCATAAAGCATTCCCCCCTCTTAAAAATAAAAAAAAAAAAAAAAAAAAACATATACATACATACATACATATCACAGGGGGATGTCTGTAACCCCTACGTGGCACGTCCCCAGGTGGCGGATCGGGGAATGATCGCTCGGAAGAGAGGGTAAGGCCGAAATAAAATAAGCCTCGCGGACCAACAGACTAGGTGAAGAAACCCCGAACAAAAATCAACATGGAAAAGAGCGATAAGAACAAAGTACCCCAAGTGAGTACCTCTCAGACAGAGAGTAATCTCACCGTCGACTCGAGTCGGATGAAAGCTCCGGCGGTCGGCGCCGGCCTCATGGATTTTGGGGGAGGCCAATCACACAGCCCCATAGAAAACAGAATGGAGAAGGGTCAAGGACGAGATATCAGCCACACAATCCACGAGCCGATGGAGCTTGGAGGCGCCAAAGATGCTGCCGAGAGTAGCGTGGAGGCGCGCACTCCAATAGCTCAAGCACGGCAACGCAGTGAAGATGAGATCGTGAAGTCCCAGGTACTGGAAAGACTGGGAGGCTTGATCACGAAGCTGCACAAGCTCGAGGAGCTAGAGACAACTGCTAGCAGGACACCAAACGAGACAGGACCACTAGCGGCGACGACAGCGAAACATACGCAAACGACACCGTCTCTCCGCCAGACGCATAATGTGCACACGATGAAAGAGACTATCGAGTCACCCGCCCAACAAAGTGGACAAGGAAACCATAAGAAGAATCGTACCCCACCGTCACGAGAGATCAGGGTAGCCAAAAGAAAGGTGAAAAGAGATCAAACAAATCGACTGGAACCACGACCGGAACAGAGTGAACAACCGAACCAAGGCAAGTCGCCAAAGCAGAGCAAGGCGCCGATGCCCAGAGTGGAATCGACGCAGAGCAAAGGGCCGAGGGATAACAGGGGGCCCAGCCAAGCATGGCAAGAGGTACGCAGGAAAGCTCGTAAGCAGCATCGAGAAGAAAGGGCAGTTGAGCTACGCCGAAATCCTGAGCTGAATCAAGAAAGACACCACACTGGAGGAGGTTGGAAAAAGTGTCCGCAAGGCCCGCAGGACGGTGGCAGGCGAGCTTATCTTTATCCTCGATAAAAATAGTTCCGAAAACACTGCCCAGTTTTGTGCAGCAATTGAAGGCGTACGCGGACAAGAAGCTACTGTGGAAAGTAAAACGCAAGAGACAAACATCGAGTTAAAGGACATCGATGAGAAAATGACCAAGGAAGAGATATGTGATGCCCTCACGAATCAGCTCTGCGCAAACGGCGAAATTACACTCGACTCGATCAAGTCAATCCGAAAGGCATTCGGCGATACCCAAACAGCGGTGTTAAGGCTGGATGGGGACACAGCTAAGAAGGCAATAGATGCAGGGAAAGTTAGGATAGGCTGGGTAGTGTGCCGCATGCGGGAGCAGGTGACACCCACCAAGTGCTACAAATGCTGGCAGTATGATCATACGACACGGAACTGCAGAAGTGACGCTGATAGGTCCGCTCACTGCATCAAATGTGGTGTGGCAGGACACAAAATAAATGTATGCAAAGCAGAAGCTCACTGTGTACTCTGCGAGGAGAAAGGCAACCAAGCCTGCGGCCATATAGCCGGGTCGAGTAGGTGTCCGGTCTTCAAACTAGCACTCCAGGCGCTAATCGTAAAACGTAAATGAGGATATTACAACTCAATCTCAACCACTGTGAAGCAGCACATGATCTCCTTATGCAGACAGTGCGCGACTTAAGGGCGGACGTAGCAATACTCTTCGAGCCCTCAAGAAAACTCGACGGAAAACCTTGGGAAACGGACACTACAGGTAAGGCCGCCATCTGGTCCTGTCACAAGTCCCCCATCCAGGAAAAGATGAAAAAACCGGAATCTGGCTTCGTCCGGGTGAGGATTAGCGGAGTCCACATGTACAGCTGCTACGCTCCATCCAGCATGTCACATGAAGAATTCGAAGGACTCCTTAAAAGACTGAGTAGAGATATCCGAGGCCGTAGCCCTGTCGCAATAGCAGGAGATTTCAATGCTTGGGCTGTTGAATGGGGCAGCAAGGAGACAAAACCGAAGGGACGAGCACTCTTGGAATTCGTATCGTCACTGGACCTAGTCGTACTGAATAGCGGCAACTCTCCCACCTTCTGTAGGGGCGAGGCAAGCTCGATAGTGGACGTCAGCAGCTGTCTTGCAAGGGATAACGATACTCGGAAAGTTACATGTACAGACATGTACACCAATAGCGACCATCGAGCTATTACGCCACCAAGTTACGCCACCAGGTACGTACCGAACCACGACCAAAAAGAACAAATGACATCAGTTGGAGACAGAACATGTTCGAAGAAGACCTGTTTCGTCTAGCGCTGCGAAGCGATATAGTCGAAGACGGAGATGCAACGCAGAAAATGGCAACAGTCATGGAGAGAATTTCGAACGCGTGTGATGCCTCGATACCCAGAAAACGAGACACAAACCAACACCCTCCAGTGTACTGGTGGAATAACACTATAGCCACGCTCCAAGCAGCGACTAATGAGGCAAGACGGCTTGCACAACGGGCCCGCCACAAAAGGACGTTCCAAACACTAGAGCGAAAGCACAAGGAAGCACAAGCTAAGCTAAATAAAGCCATCAAGCGTAGCAAGAAACAGTGTTGGGAAGAGCTGCTCTGTGAGGTAGATGATAACCCATGGGGTAGACCATATAAGGTAGTGATGACTCGGATCAAAAGCCAATCATTACCCACACCTACATGCCCTGACCTGCTACGGAAGATCGTTTCATCTCTATTTCCCCAGCAAGCAGAGTACGAATACCAAGTCAAACAGAGGGAGAACGAAATCATTCCCCCCGTCACCAAGGAAGAACTAGTAAGGGCTTGCGCTAAGGTGGGAATAAGCAAGGCACCAGGAATGGATGGCATACCCAATTTCGCCCTCAAGACGGCAATAAGCACAGCACCAGAGATGTTTGTTGATCTGTATAACACCTGCATCCAAGACGGAATCTTCCCGGCTCCATGAAAATGGCAGAGACTGGTGTTACTGCCCAAAGGATCGAAGCCACCCGATGAACCCTCGTCTTACCGCCCGCTGTGTATGCTGGACACAGCTGGCAAAATCCTCGAGCGCATTGTTCACGACAGACTGGAGACGGCGATTGGAGCTTCTCTGGCAGATAACCAATACGGTTTTCGCAAGTTCTGCTCAACACTCGACGCGATAAATCTAGTGGTAAGCACCGCTAAAGAGGCCATAGCTGGATCTCGATGGAAAAGAGGGGCTGCTTTGTTGCTACGCTAGATATCAAGAATGCCTTCAACTCGGCACGATGGGATTGCATTTGGGAAGCCCTAAATAAATTGAACGCTCCGCGTTATCTTAAAAAGATAGTGATGAACTACCTGAGCGACAGGATACTGAAGTACGATACGGAGGTTGGCCCAAAACAGTATAGAGTGACAAGGGGAGTCCCCCAAGGCTCGGTACTTGGGCCGCTACTGTGGAATATTATGCACGACGGACTTCTGAAACCGCCACACTCGGACGAGGTGATGCTAGTCGCCTTTGCAGATGACGTGGCAGTTGTAATAACTTCTAAATACCTAGAGGAAATCCAGACAACCTTTCACGAAACGTTCGCACAGATCCAACGATGGATGACGTCAGTTGGACTAACACTGGCCGAACATTAAACCGAGGCAGTCCTAATTACTAGCAGGAAAACCGTAGAGACCATCACGCTCACTGTAGGCGGGCATACAATTAAATCGCTGCCGCATAACCGGTACCTCGGGGTGATGATAGACGCTAGGCTTAGCTTTAAACACCACGTTGAGCAAGCTAGCAACAAGGCTGCCACCGTAGGTGCAGTCCTGTCACAGCCAATGCCTAACATAGGTGGACGCAGACAGAAGAGGAGAGCACTGCTGACATTGGTGACCACGTCAGCCCTCTCATATGCGATCCCTATCTGGGCGGAGGCATTGGAGATAAAAGAGTATCGGAAGATGGCAGCCGCCGTTCACCGACGTAGTGCCTTGAGGGTAGCGTGTGGATACCGCACAGTTTCTGAAGACGCTGCGTGCGTCATCGCAGGGATGATACCCATGGAGGTACTTGCGAAAGAGAAAAAATCTCTATACCAGCAAAGAGGGACAACACCACTGCAGCCAGGCGAGCTGCGCATCCGAGAGCTGCAGCGTAGTGTCGAGGTCTGGCAAACGAGTTGGGACACGTCACTGAAGGGACGTTGGACCCACCGACTCATACCCCGAGTAGACAGTTGGGCGAGCCGACACCATGGGAAAGTTAATTTCTATCTGACACAGATGCTCTCCGGTCATGGGTGCTTCCGAGCGTACCTGTTCAAGTACAAACTGGAGGAATCCCCAGAATGCCCTACTTGCAAAGGGACCAGGCCTGATACCTCTGAGCCCGCCAAAACGAGCATCTTCCAAGGACAACCCCTGTACCACCAGTCGTCCATGTAGCCAAGCATCCGTGTCAACGAGATCTCACCTCGAAAAGAATCCAGCGTGGTATGGATAAAAAAAACATATTAAATACATGGGGACTAAAAAGAACACTCTAAAAATTAGCTAGGGACGCTCCGGTCGCGGTTCCGATGCGCCGATGCACCAAGGATGCATCGCGCTGACACCTCTACCACAGCGGCGGCGGGGCCAGCGAGTAGATAGCGTAGCCAGCAAAACTCGAGCGAGAGCTCTGTCCCCATTACGGCCCACTCCATATAGATATAGGATAGGCTAGCTCCGATGGCGAGGAATAACAACAAAGCCAGCATAGGTAAATTATGGATGGCAAACCCGGTAGGATAACATTCTCTCTTGCCTGGTGTAGAAACCATACTGCCATATCATTAGAGAAAATATTTCAATAATTTAATATCAAATCTCCTACTTCGTTCGGACACGATTATATAGGCATGCGTAAGCTCGGGTCAAGTTTTTTGTAACGTGCATAATCACCAAAATTTAGTAAAAAGGAGTGCATTTAACTATCATTCAAAATATTCAACATTTATCTGTATAATTTATTACATTTGTCTAATAAACCATACTTTTACCTTATACTGCAGCCTGTATTAATTTCCTCCCTGCTCGAGCTCGAACTAAAACCCTTTTAAGGTAATGATAATGTGAAATACCGTTACAATACATACATATATACATACATACATACATATATACCCGCATAGGCCTAGACATTTTTTCTAATAGCATTTTCGACTGGTAAAACTGAGTGCTTGGTTTAACATGCAAACATATAGTAGATGGATGCCCTGAGTGTACCAGGTGTATGCATAAGGTTTTTTCCGGCTTAACCAAGAGATGGCGCCAGCAAAAAGTACGCAGCGTATTAATTTGACACATACGTCATTTTGTTCGTCTGACATTAACCTACAAACACACACAAGTTGAGTCCGCCAAAAACTAGCGTCTTTGTTTTATCGTTCAGTGATCATGTCGAGTTTTGTGCCTGAAAAAGAACATTTGCGGGACGCATTGCTTTTCTTATTTAATGAAAAGAAAAAGGCTGCTGAAAGTCAACGTTTGCTGGTAGAAACATATGGTGAACACGCTCCATCGATTAGAACATGTGAGACATGGTTTCGACAATTTAAAAGTGGTGATTTCAATGTGAAAGACAGTGAGCGCTCTGGTAGACCACAAAAATGCGAAGACGAGCAATTGCAGGAGTTATTGGATGATGACCCAACTCAAACTCAACGGCAATTAGCAGAAGCATTACATGTGTCACAAGAAACAATCAGCAGACGTTTACGAGTAATGGGGAAGATCAATAAACTCGGTAAATGGGTCCCACACGATTTGAATGAACGTCAAATAGAAAATCGCAAAGTCACTTGTGAAGTGCTGCTTCAACGCCACGAAAGGAAATCATTTTTGCATCGAATTGTGACGGGTGACGAAAAATGGATTTATTTTGAAAACCCGAAGCGGAAAAAATCGTGGCTTTCACCTGGCGAAGCCGGTCCTTTAACACCAAGGCCAAATCGCTTCGGCAAGAAGACCATGCTCTGTATCTGGTGGGACCAGAGCGGTATTGTGTATTATGAACTCTTGAAGCCCGGCGAAACCGTTAATACACAACGCTATCGCCAACAAATTATTAATTTAAACCACGCATTAATCGAAAGACGACCTGAATGGGCCAGAAGACATGGCAAAGTGATTTCGTTACACGACAATGCGCCGTCTCACACAGCAAAAGCAGTGAAAGACACCTTGAAATCGCTTGGATGGGACATCCTTCCGCACCCGCCGTATTCGCCAGACCTGGCGCCATCTGACTATCACCTCTTCGCATCAATGGGGCACGCGCTCCCAGAGCAGCACTTCAGCAATTTCGAGGAAGTTGGAAAATGGCTCGACGAATGGTTTGCCGCAAAAGACGAGCAGTTTTTCTGGCATGGTATTCATAAGTTACCTGAAAGATGGGCGAAATGTGTAGAAGCCGATGGCCAATATCTTGAATAAAACAAACATTTATTTCCCTTGAAAATTACGTGTTTTTTTTTTACCAAAAAACCGGAAAAAACTTATGCATATACCTGGTATACTTATGTCACTTGCTCACATCTAGAAAACTGATGACTGTGCACGATCAGTGCACCTGTCGAAGGCGCCATAAATGTTATTTGTCGATGTTTTGAAACATTGCAAGCACTGTGCCATGAAAGTGTCGATATTTTTCCCCATGAAAAGAAAGTTTCCTCTATGAGACAAAACTGGATCGGATTCGGTAAATCAAGGGTATCCCGGCAAGAGCGCCGGATTTTAATTTGCCGCCATTTTGTTAATACGAGTTGTACGGTGATTTTTTTTTACATTTGTCACGTACAGACCACGCGATTCAAGAATATGGAGAAGTATTCAAACCAACAACGTTTAATTATTGTAAAAGCACATTATGAAAATAGTGAAAGTTTTGCGAAAACAGTTCGCCAATAACGTCAAGTTTTTAGTCGCAATAATGCGCCAAATGAATCGACAGTGAGGCGTTTAATTACAAAATTTCAGACCAAATTTACGCTGATGGATCAGAAGATCATTGTTCGTCGTCGTCCTTGTCGGTCACTCGAAAATATAGCCACAGTAACGGAATCTGTCGCCAAGAATCCAGGAACTTCCATTCGGCATCGTGGTCTCTCTCTCTCTCTCTCTCGGTGTATACTTTATAATATTTCGAGTGAAATGTACACTATATACAATTATTTACAACAGTGTCTTTATCACAAATAGCTGCACATACGGAGAATTACTGCGTTCGCAACGCAACACCCGATGCATGATCAGCGATATGACCACGAAACAGCACAATTATTTCGGACAAAATAATTTTCATAAACTTCGTATCCTCCGTCGTTAGCAAGATCGCGATGTGCTCGAGCGCTTCTTCAAAGAATTCCTTAGAACCAATGATCTCATACGCTGCTGCACGAGGCATTTCACTGACAACTATCTTTTCACGGACATATGATACCACCTCGTTCATACACCGTTGAATCGTTTCACTTTTGCTCTCCAGAGCCTGCATATGAATATCAGTTCTTCTACTTATTTCGACGAGCATATCAAATGTAGGTGAACTAACGCTGAAGAACAATGTTTATAGAGTATTTTCGGAAGCGTTATCGTTTCGATTCTCCAGATTCCTCTCGATTCTCGTATTCCTCATTAACGCTACCACTTATTTTACCAAATGAGACAGCTCTGTGCTGGTAAAACGAGGTTAAAAGTGTGTAATGCGTTGTGGCTCCATGCGGGTATTACACATTTTCTCGCCATCAGCCCCATGAGCTTCGAAATATTGTTGTACGCGAGAAAAATCACTTTTAAACACTCGTCACTCGCCCGCACTGAGTGTAATTCCGGTAAAAGTATTCGACAATATTTTCACCGCTGATGTAAGAGTACACGTAGAGTTCAACTCGAACCTGGCAACGATTATTTTACCAAATGGTTTATTTAAACCGGATATAACGGGGTTCGCTATATATGGCGATATCGCGTGAGACGTAGCACTGTTATTTGCCATATCTATTGCTTTCGTGTAGACTGTAACTTTTCGAATGAATCGTCGGTGGTGTTCATACTCCGTTTTATACAGATTTCCCCCATCATCTAGTTGCAGCGCCTCTTCTTTTGATACTGCAAATCATACGACTGAAAATTGCTAGCCAATATCCTTTGATATATGTCGCATTCTCCTCAACAGCCTAGTAACAGCAGCAACAAATATATCCCAAAACTCTTGCATACTCTCGCACACCTATGTGCACATGCACACCTCGACATACAGATAAGATGTGTCATGAAAACTAAATAATATTCGTCGACGAAATCTGATGATTTTCCTCATGGTCGAGTGCCTTGAAATTAGATGAAAACAATATGACCTTCATCAGCAAAACTCGATAACTAAGTACATCACCAGCGCTAAATATTTCCCCAGGTCTTGCTTTTGTAAAGTGATCGCGTGCGGCCATCTTCTTGGTTTGTCGCATTCATTACATCGCTGCAATATATGCAGAGAGAGAGAGAGAGAGAGAGAGAGAGAGAGAAATAGAGAAAGAGCGTGTTAAAGGAATATATATAAAAATGAGCCGCTTTGAAAATTTTTTAGTTAAATGTCTGATTTACTGTGGTTACTACTACACTACTCTAACAGCACAATCATGGTCAGAGTGGTAAAGCGCTCATTGATAAGAAAATTGATAGAGTTTATATTGAAGCGTAGACCGTCGTTGCGTTCGCGGTGGGGGAGAAGAAATTTACAGATCACCCTATGGGAACTTCCGACACAGGCAATTGTTCGTAAAATTCGCTGTATGCTGTGCGAGCGTCATCAGCGCGATTGAGTTGACGCGTATAATATTGGATTGTTCGGTAATCAAATGATTATTGATTCGGTGGTGCGTGTTATTCGTCGACATGGTTGGTTGAACGACCCTGCTCTACAGTCCATACTCAACGAAAGACGTAAGTAATGTACAGCGTTAATTACTTTTATTTTATCTCCTTTATTTCATATGATTTTTATATAGTTCGACGGTAAGAAGACGAAGAAATGGGATCCGACACCTATGATTTCGATGAGGAGGGTAGAACCGATTCAGATGATCATAGCAGGGACAACGATGGCGACAGCTCCGCAGGGAATCGTTGGATAAATTTTACCCAGCCATTCTGCGGCTATAAACCAACAAACGGTCTTTTCATGGCAGGCCCCGCGAGAGAACCAGATGAAGCCGTCGCAGGTCCATCGAGACAATACAGTTCAAACGATGATACCAACAGCAATACAGACAACGAAGAAGAAGAAGAAGAACAACAACAACAACAACAACAACAACAACAAAAGGAGGAGAAGGAGGAGGACGAGGAAGAGGAGGAGGACCCGGTAGATTCAGGTAAGCTTTTTAAAATACAACTACGCTGACAAAAATTAAAAAATTACGCGGATAATAATAGTAAAATGAAAAAATAGGGTACGAGTCGGACCCAAACGTTTTTCGCTTTGCACGATTCACTGTGCCGAGACCGCCGACAATCCAGTTGGTTTACGAAATGCGTCGGCAGTTCCCGGGTGCAGTCGACGGATTCGAGGACTAGAAGCAAATATAAGTTTGTAATTCTTACGTCACACGAATTATATACATAGTATATAGCTAGCGACAAACAAAAATTTTAATTGAATGAAATAAAAATTCCAATAAATGGTTTAATTATGCTTGCAGCTGGACAAATTGGCGATGGAAGGACTGCTGCACGGGGTGGTGATATTTTCCACGCTTTAGGATGCAGGGTCGAGAGACAGATTTTTATTTTCGTCAGCCACCGGACGGTATCGATCATCTGACATGGTTCGAGGGAGGTGTACGAGATGTTCTCACACGCCTTACAGAATCGTGCGAAGGACATGATTATGTGGGTATGACTCTGAGCGTACCGTCTTTCACGCAAGGACCTGTATGGTTATCATTTCGACCAGCTCGTGACATCGTTCCTGACGATATATGGCGACTAATTAATAGTGTAGCTCAGAGCGCGCGCGAATTTTGAATAAACGCTGGTACATGTAGAATGACGACATGTATAGTACGAGGTGTCGAAGGAGCCGGTGTGGGCACTAGACTTACACACGAGTCTATAGCAAAAAAGTCAATTTTACGCATAAGTTGTCGCGATAATTTGTGTCTACTGTTACGTCCTGGCTCCCCGTTATATTCTACATGAAAATTTTTAAAAATGTTATTTTATTATTCTAAACATGTATTTTACATATTATATATATATATAATATAAATACATATATATATATATATATATCAGGGGTACAAATTGAAAATGCGGGTTTGATAACAGATGGCGTTACTAACGCTATACGCATCAGGCAGTACTGTGACTATGTTCATGTCAAAGCTACGTCTTATAGCTTTAATTTTCAGTATGTGTCAATTTGTCGCAGTGTCAAATTCATAGTTTTTTTGAGCTCTCAATATGTCGAGTTTCGTGCCAACAAAACAGCATTTGCGGGAAGTTTTAATTTACTTCTTTAATTTAAAGAAAAGTGCTGCTGAAGCACATCGATTGGTCTCCGAGGCTTATCCGAGTCATGTTCCATCGGTTTCAACGTGCGAGAGATGGTTTGTGCGGTTTAGAAGTGGTGATTTTGACGTTGAGGACAAAGAGCGGCCGGGCCAAGTGAAAAAGTTTGAGAATGCTGAATTGGAGGCAATACTCAATGAAGACTCGTGTCAAACTCAACAAGAGCTCGCAGATTCATTGGGAGTGACACAACAAGCCATTTCCCATCGTATAAAAGCCCTCGGAATGATCCAAAAGCAAGGACATTGGGTGCCGTATGAGCTGAAGCCGAGAGACGTCGAGCGCCGTTTTTTTGCATGCGAACTGCTGCTCGAACGGCAAAAACGGAAGGGTTTTTTGCATCGCATTGTCACTGGTGATGAAAAGTGGATCCATTACGATAACCCGAAGCGCAAAAAATCATATGGTTACCCCGGCCATGCATCATCATCGACGGCCAAACCAAATATTCACGGCGCCAAGCTCATGCTCTGTATTTGGTGGGACCAGCTGGGTGTGGTGTATTATGAGCTATTGAAATCGAACGAAACCATCACAGGAGCACTATACCGAACTCAATTGATGCGTTTGAGCCGCGCACTCAAAGAAAAACGGCCACAATACGAGCAAAGACACGACAAAGTAATTTTGCAACATGACAACGCTCGGCCACATGTTGCAGCGCCGGTCAAAACATACCTACAAACGCTGAAATGGGAAGTCTTACCCCACCCGCCGTATAGCCCAGATATTGCTCCTTCCGATTACCACCTTTTCCGATCGATGACACATGGCCTAGCTGACCAGCGCTTCCATTCTTACGAAGAAGCCCAAAAATGGGTCGATGACTGGATAGCAGCCAAGCCGGCCGAATTTTTTCGCGACGGTATCCGTAAATTGCCAGAAAGATGGGAAAAAGTTGTGGCTAGCGATGGACAATACTTTGAATAATTCATTTGTTACCATTTTTTCAGAATAAACGTTCAAAAATAGAAAAAAATCCCGCATTTTCAATTTGTACTCCTGATATATATATATATATATATATATCAGGAGTATATATGATATATATATATATTTTATTCTTACCCTATACATATAATTTTATACGTATATTTAATACATATTTTATACGTATAATATTATGCGCACATTTTATACATACATACACATGCACACATTTTCAAACGCTCACTAGGGTATATGCGAGAAATGCTGAACGAAGCATCGCGCAGTAATCAGTTGTGCGACTTTGTTTGGTCCCACGACTAGAGCATAGCATAGCCATTGGATATGACTTTGTATTTAGCATAGCAAGGTACAGCCGCTCTCGCACCTTATAAGGGATAAGGCTGCTCGCCACACTCCAATGTTATCCATTGACGGGTAGGCACTTCAAACCTTTTGCTAACGTGAGCGTTCCCACAATGACCAGCAGGACGCAGCGCATCCGCGAGACGCGCTGCGGCCCGCAAACGATTTTTAGCATAATTCTTGAGCAGAGCCATCGGCACTGCTTTCTTCATTGTCATTAGTTAGTTCTTCTCCGGAGTTCTTCCGGAGAAAAATTCCAAGAGTGAATATTTAATTCAATCAATTCCAAGAGTGTATATTTAATCCAATTGATTCCAAAAGTGAATATTTAATTCAATCAATTCCAAAAAGTGAATATTTAAACCAATCAATTCCGAGAGTGAATATTTAATTTAACGAAAACATATTATTCTTTCGTTGCGTCCCTTCCTTTAAAGTCCAGGACGTAACATCTACAACGATCCCTTGTCACGGCCCGAGCGCATGCCGAACGCGGTCAAATATGTACGGGCGAGCTTCACAGACGATGGTGTCAAATTCGGAACGGGCTTCGAGGTGTGCAATGTACAGCAGCGATAGAGCTCACGCGTAATTCAGGAGTAACGACACCGTCTAGAGGGTGTGGTGCGCGCGAAATCCAGCTCCTTCAGAAGTACTTGATTCACGAGGGTATAGCGACTGTTGTTTATGAATTTCTCACCTTCGGAAAACGCGTTCCGGCTCTGTACGATGGGCGAAAATACGTACTCACCGCAACAGGTAAAATTAATCATACACTCTTTATTCCCATTACGAGCGTTCTCACACTATTAGTCGAGGGTTCTGCGCACAATGTAATTCCAAGTATATTTGAGTACTCAAGCATCGATGTAGCTATTAATGTGCTCGATGTAAATCCACTTATTGCAACGGCAATAGAGACTCTCAGCCTGAGTATTGCGCAGACTGTAATCGTTCGTTCTTTGGTGTTTTTTGCCTCGCTCATCACACGGGTCAGGGCTCCGCGGGTATCACATCTCGTAAATATAGATAGTACAGCGTCTGTAATGCATTGAAAATCTGTAGAGGCTGCTCCGTATGATTAAAACCACAGATAAAAAGATGCATGTATGTGGTATATCGTTTTGTATTACATGCAAGCAAACGCAACCGACTACGCATGCGTATTTTATAGCACCTCTTAAGAAACCAGAGGCGCAAAAGGAGAAGAAAAAAGGCAAGTCTTCCACGAGATTTTAATTTATGATTTTGAGACGCAACAACACAAGCATGATGATAAATCGACACGAATTCACGAGCCGAATTTATGTGTTGCACAATGCGTATGTATGGCATATCTGGATATCACAGATATAGAGACCGATAGTGCTGACTGTGGTAAACGTGAATTCGTGTTTATCGATGATCCTGTTGGAGAGCTCGTGAAATTGGCATTATCGCAAAAATTTAAAAAGACCATCTGCATTGCCCATAATGCTAGAGGTTTCGACGCACAATTTATTCGACGGTATTTAATCGAAATGCAAAAAACACAGCTGCTCTCTCTGATTATGAATAGTACGCAGATTGTCTCGATGAAAATTGGCGATGTCGTTTTTCTCGATAGTCTAAACTATTTACCCATGGCTCTTAGCACTTTACCTGAGGCCTTTGGTATCGCTGATGAGGTGGCAAAAGGTACATTTCCCCATTTATTCAACACACCGGAATATCAGAATTACTCAGGTCCTCTGACGGCTTTGCATTTTTACTCACACGATACCATGTTCTCAGCGGATCGCGAGAGATTTTTAAAATGGTATGAGGAAGAATCGAGTCGCGTAGATTATAAATTTGATTTTGCGACGCAATTTGTGCAATATTGTCGTACAGATGTTACGGTTTTGAGACGAGCGTGTTTAGCTTTTCGAGAGTTACTTATACATTGCGGGAGCGTGTGCCCCTTTACAGAAGCATACACGATAGCATTAGCATGTATGAGAGTATTTCGAAAGAATTTTCTGCAGAAAGATCGCATTGCGGTGTTACCACCAGGGGGGTATCGCTGGGGCGATAAGCAGTCGCGCAAGGCCGTCGTATGGCTCGTATGGCTCGATCGTGAGCGCAACTGCGTTATCGCTCATGCTGGATGCACGAGAGAGTATCGCCCTCCAACCGGCCTACCGGCTGTCGTCGGATACTACGTGGATGCAGGGGTCCATAACGTTCTTCAATTTCACGGCTGCTTTTGGCATGGTTGTCCGCGATGTTATCGCGTGAATAGAGATGCTCGAACTAAATTCGGCGATACAATGGATGAGCGATACCAGCGTACCGTTCTTATTTCCGGGCGAATCAGATCGAAAGGGTACACTCTAACCGAAATATGGGAATGCGATTTTGACAGATTACTCGAGAATAACGAGGAAATGTCGTTATACGTGAAGAATCACGCCGTGGTCAAGCAGGCGCTTCTCGAACCACGCGATGCATTCTTTGGCGGTCGAACGCAAAATTTTGTAAGCTTGTACGACGTCGCGAATGGGGAGCAGATACGCTATGTGGATGGTTGATCGCTGTATCCATGGGTGTGTAAGAATGGAAAATATCCCGTTGGACACCCAAAATTGTACGTAGGTGACGAGTGTCGAGAACTCGTAGGACTTGAAAACGATCTAAGTGTCGTCGCGGGTCTCGTAAAGTATACCGTGGTGGCATCGCGCGATTTGTACATCCCCGTACTGCCTGTTCGCATGAATGGGAAACTACTGTTCCCCCTGTGTAGAACATGCTGTACAGATATGGACACATCCGAGGGTTGTACACACGATGACACGACTGAGCGAGCGTTTGATGGCACATGGATCGTGGACGAACTGAGAAAAGCTGTGTTGCTCGGATATAAGGTGACGTGTATCTATGAAATTTGGCAATACGTTGTTACGCAGTATGACTCGACAACGCGACGAGGCGATCATTTTGCCGAGTACATCGTTACATTCCTAACAATAAAACAGGAGGCGAGTGGACCGCCAACAGAGTGTAACGATGACGAGGAAGCAATAGAGCGTTTTATAGCATTGTACACGGAGTCTGAGGGTGTATATCTCGAGCGAAGTGCTTTGCAGCCAAATCCGCGTCTACGTTCACTCGCAAAATTGGCTCTTAATTCATTCTGGGGAAAGTTTGGTTGATGAGAGAATCTCACGAAAACCGTTATCGTTTTCACGCGCGCGGAGCTAATGCATTTACTAACGAGTCCGGAGATTGAGATGACGGGAATACTACCGGTTAATCACAAGATTATGTATGTAAACTATGTGAGCAACCACGATGCTATCCAACCATTCCTGACATCAAATGCTGTGATTGCAGCATACACTACGGCACAGGCACGCCTAAAATTATACAGTTATCTTGAGGGGCTCGGGCGACGAATATTGTACTGCGATACGGACTCCTGTATTTACGTGACTCGCCCCAGTGGTAACGAGTATGATCCGCCAATCGGTCAATTTCTAGGAGATATTACGGATGAATTAAGCGAATACGGGCCTGGTAGTTATATAACTTCGTTCGTTTCGGGAGGACCAAAATTTTACGCATACCTTGTTCGTAAACCCGACGGTACGATTATTGAAAAATGTAAAGTAAAGGGTATCACGCTAAACTTTGCGAATAGCCGTCACGTAAATTATAACGCATTACCATCTTTCGTGACAGGAGCAAGGAGCGTACCTATTATTTTAAAATTCGACGCTATTCGACGTACGGAATTTCATCATGTAGTAACGCGTAAAGAAACTAAATCATGCGAACCTGTTAACACGAACCGAAAGCGGCACGGGATGTACTCTACTGTACCGTACGGCCATTGTGAAATACGCTAATTAGTATAATGCTGTATGATAATGAGTGTGAGTACATTGTAAATATTTGATAATGCTCCAACAAAATTATTAAGACCTCTACGATAGACACTAACTGAGGCGACAACGCACTATGACAGAAATTGACAAGTGCGCAAAGTCAGCGCCTAGTCAGACTGAATAAAAACATAATGAATAATAATAAATATAGTGCTCTGCACAGTGAACCTGTATCATTTGAGTATTACTACGCTGTTGGTGGATAGCGGGTTGATGCATTCGCACGTAGCGTGCCATGTGACAGGTGCGAATAGTAAGATTAAGGATCCTGGTGACAAGTATAACTAATTAAATGAACTCAGTAATTTAACAATAATAAGTTCAACGTTTATTGACAGTATTTAACATTCGATGCATGAAGAAATACCTGGTGAGGGTGTTTAATATATAACTGTGATTGGTCTGGCCTGCGTGATGATGCACTGTTGGTGATTGGGTCTCAGGCCTGTGAGTTGCCTTGGTGATTCCGTGTGGTTGATCCTGATGATAAGGTCTGACTGTAGAGCTCGAAAAATGCCACACGGCAGTCTGATGAGGGTCCTGACGCCGATGATCGGTGCTGAGCAGAATGGCGTCTGTGCAGCCAACGCGCGAACCACGCCGTTGACGTTTATGTGATTGGCTCTGTGGTTCTGATGATCTGCTATGAGTTTCACTAACACTGAGTTTAAACACGGGTGATTTGACCAAGAATGTATTACACTACAGAAATGAATCCGCACTAGAGTGATTAGAACAAGAGAATATCTCCGTGAGCTTTACGCGGGAACGTGTACAGCGAGCGACTCGAGTGAGAACAATGTCCACATCCGTCGACCACGCGGCAGAGTATCAAGAAGACAGACGTGCGTCACAGCTTGCGTGTGATTTGCTGTCAGCGATGGAAGGCAAAACTTGTGAGTGGTCTTGCCGGTGGGGCCACACTAACAGCGCTGGCCGCTTGAGTGAGCTTCGATCGAGGATGTGAGCAGATGGACAATATGCATGAGTGCGCGGTCGATAAATCGATATAGCATACCTGCGAGCTATACCATATGACGCGAGGCGTCAGATGATTGTGACTGTAGCGTGTGCATGAGTTGAGTGTGTACTTGGTAAGCGTGAAAACTGAACAAATGCAAAAAAGTATATAGTCTTACGGTTGAATTCGTGATATTTAAAAATAATCTTTTTGTCTAATTTCATGTATCATATTTACTGTGTACAATACATTTAAAGAAAAATTGATTTATTATGTATAAAACCGTTGTCGGCTCGTTCTTTTTGTGCTGCTATTCGTAGCAGTAGCTGTTATCTCTCTACTGTTCCCGTTTGTTCTGACTTTCTCATCGTTGATTCCTTTTGCCCCGTCTTTCTTATCGAGTGTTTTCTTTTGTTCTGACTTTCTCGTGCCACATCTGTGGATATAATATTTCTGTTTAGAATTTGATGATTCGTAAAATTTGGACATAGAAATTAATGCATAGTGAAATAAAAATATTGCTTTATTTGTGAGAAATATAAAAACTATCGTTATTTAATTTACATATTGTGTAAACACCAGCTTATATCGCGAGCCCGCGCCTCATCAGCAAGTACAGGCGCGCTGCGCCTTATCAGCTCGTGAAGGCCGCGAAAAAAGCTGATGCCGCGGGGTCGCCGCCGCCGCAGCCGTCGCGGTATATGCTTATTTAAGAGTTAGTTGATTGATTTTGATAGACACTCATCGATATGGATACACATTGGAAACATCCATGAACAGCCGTGATAAGCGGTCCTACGGGTTGTAGTAAGACATATTTCATAAAAAAATTCTTTAAATACATGCGCGAAATGACGGATGTCCCATTCGAGCGCATACATTTTTATTACTCAGTCCGGGTATTCAGAGTACGGTGATAAAATCGAATTTCGCGAGGGTTTACCGCAAGCAGCAGACTTTTCGAATGATACAAGACCTAAACTTGTGGTCATTGACGATTTAATGCGTGAGGCACCCAACAATACTGTGGTCGATCTTTTCACCAAGGGAAGCCATCATAAATATCTTAGTGTCATTTTCATCACGCAAAGTCGCTTCCATCAGGGTCAA
The DNA here is from genome assembly GCA_963942595.1 of Cylloceria caligata. Taxonomy (NCBI): domain Eukaryota; kingdom Metazoa; phylum Arthropoda; class Insecta; order Hymenoptera; family Ichneumonidae; genus Cylloceria; species Cylloceria caligata. The sequence continues at coordinate 23,089,876 of OZ012706.1, forward strand.
GGGCAGCGCGATATCTCCTTAAACGCTAATTATATCGTTGTCTTTAAAAATCCGCGAGATCGCGCGCAAATTCAGCACCTAGCCCGTCAGGTATGTCCCGAGAATCCGCGATTTTGGCAGGAGGTATATTTCGATGCAACGGCTATACCGCACAGCTATCTATTATTCGGCTGGAAACAATCGACGCCTGATAATTCTCGATTTCGCGCCTGTATATTTCCCGATGACTAATACCATTACGTTTACGTGCCTCAAAAAGCAATAAAAGTTCGCGATGCGACACGCGATGTACCAGTAATGCGCTTGTAATGGCGTTGCGCGGACCTCTCGATAAAAAGCAAATAATTATATTGCAAGCATTGTGTTATCTGAAGCAAAAGCAACGACGCGCAATTTTGCGCAAAGCAGATGTAGCGCCCGTACGCTGTTTATGCGCGTGTGCTCTCAACGTTTTACAGAGAAACGTGAGTCTGAATAACGTGCAAAAGAATCATCTTCGGAGGCACGCGACAATTCTTCGACGACTAGCCGCCAAAAGGAGAAATTGGAGCGGTAAGAGGAAGATCATCGTCGAGCACTGTGTCGGATTTCTGAAGTTGCTTCTTGTGCTTGTCTTGGCCTACACGAGACATGTAATACGCCAGAAAGATGGTACTTATTCCTCATGATAACATACATCGTCTCGCTGGACTCCCCACTACTCCTGCTACTACTGCTACTACTACTACTAGTGCAGACCCGTTGCCCTCCGTACAGACTACCGGTACGAGATTATCGCGCCTCGACTCTAAGCTGAGTGAAATTCTAAACTCTTACTCGTACAAGAGCGAGAGAGGGAAATGGATAGCGTACCAGCAGGTTTTACAACGTTATCTTCACACGGTCGAGTACGATAATGCAGTACCGAATATTTAATCAAAACGAAAAATACAATACTCGATAGCCACGAGAAGAAAATCGACGACGTTTTAATGAACAAAAATAAATCTCGACTCAATGACACACTTATTATTGATAGCGTACCAAAAAAATTTTAATCTAAAGCAATATCGTTACTTCGCAATTTGCATCGCAGCGCCGTTGGTAAAAAAATGACATGGGATCGTAACGGTGTTGTTTCCATAGACGGCAGAAAAATTTCAAATTCCGTTATCGTTGATCTTGTTAACGATGCTATGCGAGCTAGAAAACGCGAGAAACTCATCGGACGATCTCACTTTGCCAAACTCCTGCGAGCGATACAGATGCCACGCGAATTTATCGGCAATCCCGAGTTACTACACGAGCCTACACCTTCATCATCCTCGACACCACAGCGGCGTCTTATTTTACCACGCGATAGCGATAGTAGCAGCAGCAACAGTAGCAACAACAACGACAACAACGAGGCCGAGACCGCACACTCAAACAGAGATTTAATGCTCACGGCTGAAAACGACATCATCGATGGGGAGGAGGGGGATGAAGAAGAGGACGAACAATTGCAAAACATCGCACAAGTAGAATATCGACCCCCCACACAGTTAGAAAAGAAAAAGAAAAAGAATCCATTTAACTGGTCATCGTTAAAATTATGAAAATTCTTCAAAAAATCTATCATGACACCGCTCATCCTGCTTCCAATTCTCGAGCAAAAAATTTGGCCCAGGTGGATGGAAGAATAGCGCGAAAAAATGTTTTACCATAGCTCGAGACACAGGATTCATATAAAATGCATCGTGTCGTGCGACGACTATTTCCATGTCGTACGTACACCGTGAGTAATATAGACGACGTATGGGAGGCTGATTTAGCTGATCTTCGCTCGATAGCCACGTACAACGATGGGTACGCATATCTGCTTGTTGTTATCGATGTGTTGAGCAAATACGCGTGGGTTGAGGCTTTGCGTGACAAAATGAGCGCAGACGTGGTCGGCGGTCTCACACGCATACTTGCACGCAGTAACAACCGTCGCCCGCAGCAATTGCGAACTGATCGAGGCAAAGAATTTATCGGCGCTCTGTTTCAGCAAATTCTCAAGAAAAAGTATATCGATTTTCGCGCTGCTCGTAACCCTGATATAAAAGTCTCGATTGCCGAACGCTTCAATCGAACAATAAAAGAGCGAATGTGGCGCTACTTTACATACACGCGAAATAAGCGTTACATCGATGTTTTACAGAATTTCTTTTATGCTTATATACACACTAGACACAGCGGAACGCGTATTCCTCCGAGCGAGGTAACCCTCGAAAATACCTCTATCGCCCGAGAAAATTTAGCACGGCGTTACGAGCGCAACTCAGAAAAATTAAAAAGCCTAAATACAGCGTCGGTGACTTGGTACGTATTAGTACAGCTAAAGCAGCATTTGTGAAAGGATATGAGCGTGGTTGGAGTCACGAATTATTCAAGATTCAACGAATATCAGTGGATCGAAAACCATTCGTGTATATTTTACACGATCTGAATAACGAGACTATGGACGGTATTTTCTACGAGGCAGAATTATCGCGAGTACGAGTACCTGCGTCATCTGAGAAGACGAAAAAGAAGAAGAAGAGGACAAAGAGGAAGAACGCTTGGAATCACCGTCTCTGAAAAATATGAGCTCCAAGGATTGTGACGTAGTCACAACCTGAAAAGGATAAAAGAAAACAAAAGAAAATAAAATAAAACACAAATTCCTACAAAAATAATCATTTATTCATAGAAAATCAGAAATGTAGGAAGATAAGTAAGAAATGATAAAATTCGCAGCAAAATCCCGTCGACACCGCGAAACAGGATGAAGCCTGTCGAATTCCTTCACTGCCGAAAAACAGCGGGTCGGCGACCGGCTGGCCTCGCTCGGGCAGTGAGGGGATGTAGGGGCAGGATGGAGGGGCACCTGAAACAAAAGAAATTACACGAGATATTAGAGATAAGAAGCGTTAAAATAAGAGAGTGGGAATAGACGAAAAGACTATATAAAGCAGGTTCAAACTAAGGAGCCTCTCTTATTCCGTTCAAACTGCCAACCAAGTTGGATCTGCTGGCGAAAAGTAATAAAAAATTATAACAAAAGTCCAGAAGTTGATTTTAAAATTCAGGAGTTGAACAAAAAAAGGGTGTGAGTGGGCCCTATAAATTAATTCGAATATTGGAAAATAGAGAAAACAATACAAGTGAGTGAAAGGAGTAAAATAAAGATTAAGGGCGGACATTATTAAACAGTGCGAGGAAAATAGGAAATATTCTAAAGAAATCAGACTAAGAACAGAAAGTCGGTGACGTTAGAATAAATAATTAAGGTTTATTTTAGGAGAATTAAGAAAATAGGATAAGACGGTTTAGGTAGGATAATTAGAAGTAAGTGCAGATAGTTATAAGAAGAATTGTGAACGCAGCGTGTCGATGCATTTGAAAGACTCGCTTGTGGTACCAATAGCTTTCCAAATTAAACACTTGGAGAGAGGGTAAATTAACACAGAAAAAGAAATAGAAATTAATAATGTAATAATGAAATTATAAACAGCAGCAAGAAAAATTACAACACAAGGACAGGGTACGGTCAAGTGGAATTCGTGCTAAACCACCGCTTTAGACAGGAGAGACTTTTGCAGTGAGATTTTGAAATACAGCTAGGAAAATTAATTTATAAATAGGATAGGTAAGGCATTTGAAAGCCCGATCCATAGAAATTGGATTCATAATTTTAAGATTATTAGGAAAATAATTAGGGACAAAACAATTTCAAAAGTTTTGCTAAAGCGCGTCGCATGAGAGTGACACCACTCAACAGATAGAAAAGGAGAAGAAAAAGACAAATTAAAAGAGCAACTCACCAAGAGCGAAGAATAACATTAACCTCCTGGTCCAACGCTGAAGGTTTCTGGAGAAATCCAAGACGTAATTGTTAATAATCAAGAGTCATGATAAAAATTGTGAACCGGGAATCGTCGTCATTTCACACAAAAAGTACACTATTCACGAACAAGAATCACGGTTGACAGTAGAAAACACACCGGGAATATCACGAGAGCGGCACTGGAAGAACAAACTCAGAACCCGATCGCGGAGAAACACAAAAAAAACAAAGTTTTTTGATTATTAAACAAAACTACGCGTACGCGGACACAGACCCGGCGTCCATACCGGCTGACCGACGCGCCAGCAACAACGACGCAAGCCCAGCAGACAGCACGTCAGCAGCCAGGCGGAAAAAAGATCAAGACGGCGGAGCTCGATACTGCCTAGTTGAGATATCCACCGCTCAGCGCAGAAGTCGAGAATCTGATAACCTCGCGGGTAAAGAAGAGCGTGGAACCATCAGAGCAATTAAACACCACTGATAAATTGTACGGTTAAAGGCGCCAAAAAGCCTCACAACACAGAATTCTATGAAACTTATTGAATAAACCTTACTTATACCTCCTTTAGAAGTCTAACATTAATTATCGTAGTGTTCGAGCCCGAATTCTTCTCCTCAGAAGAATAAAATTTAATGTTAACGTAAAAATACCGTTACAGGATAGATCTTTCTTTGTCGTACTACCGAGCAACAGTAGTATCTAGTATTTTCCTACTAATACGACGACAAAATTTATTACAAAACTACCGCGTCAGACACGTTTGCACGGAGAATAGACTGTTTCTCTTGTGGAAATTGCTTATCCGATGACTCTTTTACATGCTCCCACTGTAGGAAATCTCGTAACTTTTGAGGATGGTGATTATGATTTATCGGGTTTAAATCTTTTAACACGGAGATGCGCTGATAGAGATCAAGTTCCACCTGGTGTATATCGCTCTATAGAAGCTCTTTTGGAGAGTATAAATAAGTCACCTCACAGGGCCGGTCATTTACGCTTCAAATCGCTACCGAGCGGGCAGATCGAAGTGGCCCGCATATGCGACGATCTACGATACCATGACTTTCGCGTATCGCCCGCTATCGCAAGGCTACTAGGATTCCTGGAAAAGGCTAGTAGGTCTGTAATGATAAAGCCGCATTGCGAATACACAGGGTCGAGGCCTGCATCTATCACCGGTGCTATACCGGGTATCATGTTTCTATATACAGATATCTGCGAGAGCTATATTACAGGCGATGTACAAACACCCCTCTTACGAGTTGTTCCCATTGATACTGATGACTGTCAGTATGGTTCGATAAAAATTAAATCGTTTTCAATGCCACGATATATACCTCCCTTGCGCAATAATTTACACACTATCGAGATTGATATAAGAGACGATTTTGGGGATCCTATACCATTCGAGCAGGGAACCTTGACTGTGACACTACATTTCAAAAGACCCCACGATTGATTACACCACTATGGATGATATTGACAGTGTGCAGCATGAATGGGGCCGTCGCAAGTACGGCGGTATTAGCCATGTTTATATCGGAACACCTAATCAACGGGGACACGGTATCGGCAGCTTTCTCGGGGGCCTGTTCGTCGAGTGTTACCACTTTTAAAGAAGGGCGCTAAAGCAATTGGAAAAGAGGCATTGCGCGCTGGTGTAAACGTAGCCGGTGATATCCTCGATAGAAATATAGCTGTGAAAGATGCTATTCGCGAGAGAGCGCGAGACGCAGGCAGTTATCTCAAACGCAAAGCTTCTGAAAAAAATGACACTCTCATGCGGGGGTCTGGTTATAAAAAGCGCAAAATATCGCGAACTCCTCATTCATCGAACGAACGTAAACCACGACGTATCTCCTGTAAAAATAAAAGTGAAATAAAGAGAAAAGTAATAAAGAAGAAGATGGAGAAAAATACAAACAATAAGAAGAAGAAGACTCGTGAATGAACGGTTGCAGATATTTTTGGATAGCTGAAACGAGATGGCTTTTCTACATGCGCACTCGTGCGTGTGTCTGAAATCGGAACTTGAATTATTTGCACTCCCACCGACGCAAACTACTATCGAAGGCTCCGATTGGGTGTATTATAAGCGAATTTCTTCGCTAACATATGATTCACCTAGTGAATTTATTATTCCTGGACAGAGTGACTAGTATATCGATCTCGCGCATACTATGCTTAGTCTGAGAGTGAAAATAGCATCTTCTCCTACGAAAATTGCCGCGGGTACAGCGTCGAAAGTGAGCACCGGCCCTGTAAACAATCTCTTGCATTCAATGTTTAATCAGGTGGATGTATACCTGAATCAAAAATTAGTTTCACCTCCAAATAATGCCTACGCTTATCGAGCGTACATAGAAACACTTTTGAATTACGGTCCAGCAGCAAAAAATTCGCATCTCACAAACGTTCTCTGGTACGACGATACCCCTGGAAAAATGGATGACATACTAGTAACATCGGAAAATACGGGTCCTGTGAAGAGAAAACAATTTTTAAATGTCGAAAAATCTGTAGACTTGCTCGGTTATCTGCATTGCGATTTATTCAATCAGGAGCGGTTCCTATTAAACGGTGTCGAGATGCTACTACGGTTGGTGCGGTCTAGAGATCCATTTTGTTTTGTGGGCGATACAAAGAATGGTCAATACGGCTTAAAGATTCTCGAGTCATCGCTTCTCGTTCGTAGAACATAAATAGCTCCTGGTGTGCTGCTCTCGCATGCTAGAACTCTGGCAAAATCTACTGCTAAATATCTTCTTACGAGAGTCGAGGTAAAAGCAGTTTCAATACACTCTGGTGTTCATGGAGAGACTATCGATAATATTGTGTTAGATCAATTGCTGAAGCGTATAATTATCGGTTTTGTCGATAACAAAGCGTTTAACGGTGACTTCAGTATGAATCCATTCAATTTCCAAAATTACAAGATAAATTATCTCTCGTTGTATGTAGATGGTGCTCAAATACCGTCGAAATCGTTACAACCTGATTTCACGAAAAATCATCTATATGTGGATGCTTTTCAAACGTTGTTTTCGGGAACTGGACTACATTTCTTGAACGACGGTAATTCGATCGATCGCGATAATTATCGCGATGGATACTGTCTGTTTGCTTTTGATTTCACACCCGATCTTTCGGCGAACCATTTTCAGAAAATGGATATCGTCGTGGATATACAGGGAATGCGTGGTAAAGACTCGGAATTTATTTCGAAAGAAATTGCCGTGGTAGCAGTGGATAGACCGTACTTTGCTCATTGGATCGTCGCACCGCCGTGTCACTTTGCCGAATTACCACAGCATTCAAGAAGCCAGAATAATTTTCTCTCGAAATATTTTCACGGTCTGGAATGGTGCGAGGGCGATGTGTGCTGTAAACAAGCATACGCTAACTTGCGTGAAATTTCGCGAAAATCAAGACGTATCTATATACGCGGTCACGAGAAGGCTGTACTTCTTTGCGATATCACGAGTCGTGAAATTTCCAACCTGGAGAATAAGGAGGGCGCCCCATCGTACACATTTATGCCGAAATCTTTGCGAAAATACTTCAGACACGCTATGATAAACCATACAGCGTCTTCGCATTGTGCAATGCGCCAGGCTTTCCAAATAAAAAATTGGCTTCGCGAGCACCCATTTAAAGGAGAATCATACATGGATGTTTGATCAGCAGACGAAGAGGAAGAGAATAAGAAAGAGGAGAAATCTTCATCATGTAGTCGTGACACGATCGACGATGCTGTGAACTAAATTTTTCATATATATACGTTTTTCAAAGTGTATCGGTCATCATTTAATCATTGACTATGTGTTCAGCATGAACACTAGACAAATCTACGAGGGTCTGCAGTATCTACCACTTTCAACCGTTGGCGTATACCCAGCTGACAGAATTCCTCGTGTATGGTCGTTACCGGCTGGACTCGTAGTTAACACGGATATCCACGACGGACCTGGAGAGCATTGGATCACTATGTACGTTAACCATCATGGAAAAAGAATGTACTTTGATAGCTACGGGCTATCACCGGTTATACCGCAACATTTCACATGACTACGAAGAAACTGCAAGTTCTATCGGTACGGTCTCAAGCAGCTACAGAGTAATACGTCGGATGTGTGTGGGCAATTTTGTATCGTATTCCTGCATCTTATGTCGTGCGGCTGCACCATGTCGCAATTCAATAACCTCTTTAGCGATAATGTAATGAAAAACGACAGATTAGTACGTGAATATTACAATACTTTTGCCTCTCGACGATCAGACAGTGATAAAAATAAATTTAACGGCGGAGGAGTCTTCGAGCGAAGATTACCGTGTTTGCAGGGATGTTCATACTCGTACGACGGTAAACATGTGTAAAGTGATTTAAATAAAATATTGATTAATTAAAACAAATACATTGGCTTACTGCGTCTCTTATTTTATAATTATATATAAATTATAATCGAGGTCTCTCGCGGTACGGTATCATATTCTGCATCTTTTACTGCAGAGCAATCGCTTCACAAGAAGCACAGCACAAAGCGGTACGCACGTGCAAAACCGCTGACATTGCATTCAAAGCGCTGCACACCTAGTTATGATTCAGAGGGGCGTTTTTTTATCTTCAAACGCTGTGATCACCGCCAGCATCATCGGGAGCATTCAGTCTGTCTTTAGCAGTGCACGACGAAAGTCTAAATCGCGAAAAAAAATGTATCCGAGGTATCTAGACGAGGAACTATTGGTAGCTTTTGTGTGTCGTATAACATGTGGGAGCAGCGATAATACCGTGTGTCTGCAGACGGGCAAAATGTGCGTAGCATTATCCGAACTGGAGGATAATTTGGACAGGATGTACATTCAGGAGTTTATTGAGAGGAGTCGTTTTGTGGAGGACTTGCGCGTTGGAGTGGGTTGTGTAGTTGTGCGGCATCAAAGGGCTATGCGCGGGGAGATCGTCGACATGAGTGGTGACGGGTGCTGCGAGGTGTTGCTGGTCGAGAGAATGTGCGTGCATGCGTGCGTGCATGTGTGCGCGCGCGCGCGCGCGTGTGTGTGTGTGTGTGTGTGTGTGTGCCGCGACGTTAATATTGTATGTCACCCTGGAGAGATGCCGCCAACACAAGGGTGAGTTAAAAATTTTATTCCAAGTATGTGTACACCTTTGCTCCATCCTGCTCTTATCTCTACTTTTCCTTGTTCACCAAGGTACCCACACCACCTCACTTTACCATCTCCACGTTACCGATACTGGTCAAGCAGAGTGGGTAGCGCGGCGGTGAAAAAGTGGGGTGGTGGGGGAAGTAGTGGGGATAGGAGTGGGATAGAGTAAAGGTGTACACATACTACTATCGTATTATTCGGAGGGCATCAAAAAATTGGAAAATCGTTGGAATAAGTGTATCGAGCTAAAAGGAGATTATGTTGAGAAATAAAAAAATGTTTGTCCAAAAAAACGCGATTTTCTTTACCAAGCCGACTATTTATTGATCGACCCTCGTATATAAAGAGTTTCCCAGCAAGAGCGCCGGATTTTAATTTGCCGCCATTTTGTTAATACGAGTTGTACGGTGATATTTTTTTTCACATTTGTCACGTACAGACCACGCGATTTAAGAATATGGAGAAGTATCCAAGCCAACAACGTTAATTATAGTAAAAACACTTTACAAAAATGGTGAAAGTTTTGCGAAAACAGTTTGCCAATTACGTCAAGTTTTTGGTCGCAATAATGCGCCAAATGAATCGACAGTGAGGCGTTCAATTACAAAATTAGAGACCAAATTTACGCTGATGGATCAGAAGGTCATTGTTCGTCGTCGTCCTTCACGGTCACTCGAAAATATAGCCACAGTAACGGAATCTGTGGCCGAGAATCCAGGAACTTCGGCATCGTGGTCAACAATCCGCATTAATTTGATGATGTTCCAACACCCAAGCAAATTTACGGCGCTTCGCATGGTCCCTTGGCTTGATTTCTCGCACCAATTGAACCTTGTACGCGTGCAAATGCAGATCTTTCACCAAAATTCTTTGCATAGTGCTACTGGAAATGTTTCATTGTTAACCACGATGCCGAATGGAAGTTCCTCGATTCTCGGCCACAGATTCCGTTACTGTGGCTATATTTTCGAGTGACCGACAAGGACGACGATGAACAATGATCTTCTGATCCATCAACGTAAATTTGGTCTTAAATTTTGTAGTCAAACGCCTCACTGTCGATTCATTTGGCGCATTATTGCGACCAAAAACTTGACGTAATTGGTGAACTGTTTTCGCAAAACTTTCACCATTTTTGTAATGTGTTTTTACAATAATTAAACGTTGTTGGTTTGAATACTTCTCCATATTCTTAAATTGCGTGGTCTGTACGTGACAAATGTAAAAAAAAATCACCGTTCAACTCGTATTAACAAAATGGCGGCAAATTTAAATTCGGCGCTCTTGCTGATACACCCTTTATATCCACCGAGTGAATCGAGATAAAAGTGTCTGAACTCGAATGGGTTTTTGTTACAGAAAGATCCCAACGAACTTCCGCGCGTAATCTCCGACGTCGCCGATCGTCGTTGGCCAAGATAAAAAATAACATTGTAAGTGAACATTTTGGATTTTACTTCCTCATGATGAGCTTAATTTAATGTGAAAAAAGTCAAGATTTTCATGCTATCGTTTCAAATGTCTAAAAATATCAAGAAATCTCATTTAGAAGACATGTTTGGACATGTATGTGTATATATGTTTATACGGTCCTAGCAACATTTAGAGCCGTTTATTCATTGCAATTTATTCGAACCCTTATGATATAATACTTTTTTTCCAGAAATGCGATGTACCAATTATAACGACGAGGGATTCGGGATGCCTTATCTAGTAAATTGATATTTACACCACGCAGGGGGCTAGCACGGTCAATCCCGAGGATGACGGGATTCACTGTGCCATGGAGAACACGGTGCCCACGGTATCTCCATCAGGCCAAAGAACGGCAATCGTGAATACCTGGTGGCTGCAGAAAATGTAAGTTCTATAATATTAGTAATACATTATTATAGATTGTAGCCGAAATTGTCCGCTCGCAATAGGCAATTATGAATATATTTGAAACAAATAAAAATGTCATTTTTAGGATGCCGGAGCTGCTGTCGGACCGTGCTGAACCTCAGCTCCCGAAATCGCCATCGGTGAATCCGAGATCCACGGCGAGTATTTTTAATATAACCTTGTTAACAATTTCTCTTTCCGTATAAATTAATGATATGATATATATTTTCTTACAGAATATAACACCGAGGCGAAGTCGACGGGCTGGGCGCAGCGTTCGCCCCGTAGCACCGATAACTTTGGAAACTCGTCACACACTCATTCTCTCTCTCTCTCGCCCGTGCGCGCACAATTTTGTAAATGATTTCTCGATGTTTTGGGACTTTTCAAGTGCTCTGACATAAAAATCTCGAGAACATTTTTACCACGAAAACAACTTTCCCATAAGGAAGCAATAAATAGATCATAGACGCTATAGCTATATCGATATTTAAAATGTACACCGTCGCTTGCCTTCAATTAGTACCGTGTATAAACAATAGTAGAATGTTCTAACGGCTCGGGCGCTATGCGTTCTCGCGGTCAACTGCAAAATCCAATCCCAACCCCCAACCAATTCAAATAAATCTAATTTGAAGGGTTGGAGACAAAATTGTCGATAATAAACCACATTCCCAAAAAAATCTCGAAAAGCCCGGATCAAATGCATATCCCGGTTTGTGCGGGTATGGTTCGCTCATTCTCATACAGTATACTAATGAACAAAGAACAATCATTGAAGTTCGGAAATACCACAATTTGAAATAATGACCATAATTCTATTTATGTGCCACATTTTGGTTCGATATCTTATAATGCCAATTAAAAAAGCATGCAAATTAGAAAATGGCAATTTCTGATTATGTTATCTGAAACACAACAATACAAGTTTTATACAACAGCATAGTTTGTAATAGCGTTGAACATATCGAATTTTGTGCCTGGAAACTACGATTTGCGGACAGCATTGATTTTCTGTTACCATTTGAAGAAAACTGCTGCAGAATCGCATCGAATGCTTGTCGAAGCTTACGGTGAGCATGCTCTTGGTAAATCACAGTGCTTTGAGTGGTTTAAAAAATTCAAAAGTGGCGATTTTGACGTGAGAAACAAAGAACGTGGAAGACCACCGAAAACGTTTGAAGACAGCGAATTGCAAGCATTGTTGGATGAGGATGATGCTCACATGCAACAGCAACTCGCGGATCAATTAAATGTGACACAGGAAGCCGTCTCCATACGTTTGAAAGCCATGGGAAAGATCCAGAAGATGGGAAAATGGGTTCCACATGAACTGAATGAAAGACAGCAGGAAAACCGAAAAACCACTTGCTCGCCAGATACAAAAGAAAGTCATTTCTCCATCGAATTGTAACTGGCAATGAAAAGTGGATATATTTTGAGAATCCTAAACGTAAAAGATCATGGATAACTCCAGGCGAACCATCGACATCGACTGCAAGGCCAAATCGCTATGGACGGAAGACAATGCTCTGTGTTTGGTGGGATCAGAAGGTTGTGATCTATTATGAGCTGCTAAAACCTGGCGAAACCGTTAATACTGAACGCTACCGACAACAAATGATCGATTTGAATCAAGCAACACAAAGTGATTTTGCTTCATGATAATGCACCATCACACACAGCAAAACTGGTCAAGGAAACGATTGAGGCGTTTAGTTGGGAAATACTTTCGCATGCGGCTTACTTACCAGACTTGGCTCCGTCCGATTACTACTTATTTGCATCGATGGGACACGCACTTGCTGAGCAGTGCTTTACTTTTTACGAAAATGTACGAAAATGGCTCGATGACTGGTTTGCCTAAAAAAGCAACAGTTTTTTTGGCGTGGCATCCACAAATTGTCAAACAGATGGAAAAAATATATAACTAGCGATGGGCAATACTTCGAATAGAATATTTTTTATCATTTTATACAATAAACGTGTATTTTCTATAGAAAAATTCCGGTTTCATATTTATAGAACTGGTATACGGAGAAAACTCTTCCAACAACGCGTCTATAGCACGGCAACAGCGCGATTACAGCCGCGCGCGACTTGTCGTCTCACACACACATGCACGTGACTACGTGCCCCAAGCTTGGAGGTGGAGCATATAATGTGAAGAATTATTATTTCGTACTAACGCGATTTTCCGGATATTTTCCTTTCAGTATGATCACTGTACTTTCTATACACAAAATCGCGCACCTTTGACAGAATGAAGCAGTATCCGACGAGTTTTCGTACAGATAATATCTAAACTTTGAAATATAAAATTCTATGAGTTTTTCGTATTAATAACAAAATACGATGAGTTGTTAAACTATCTGCGCACAAACAAACGAAAAAACATAAACGCAAAAAATTAATTTGTAATTTTTACATCAGGGTTCCTTAGGTTCTTCAAGTTTTATATTCAATTAGGTTTATTTAAGTTTCGACATCAACACTAGGCACGAAAGTAAACAAAATCAACTAACGTTCAATGATCGATACGAGTTTGAAAGGACAAACTACGCATAAAACGTCGAAAAATTATATTCCAATTTTCAATTTTTGTTTGTTAATAACTTTTTAACAAAGAGTGGTCGGCGGCTAAAAACTTCACAGCATTACTCAATTAATGTGAAATTAATAATGTGTTTATTAAATTAAAACAATTTAAAAAATTAAAACAATTTAAAAAATTAAAACAAATTTAAAAAATTAAAACAATTAATGTGAAAAAACTATGGTCATCCAATTTCATTTTAGAATTTGATTATATTTTTCTCCGCACCAATAATTTGGGGGCAAAGAAATTGGGAATTTTGCATTTTTTACTCCCGACTGCCTTAGGGCAAAAAAAGAGAATATGCGTTTCACTGTCATGGCGCGAATATGGCAGTTTTTCATGTCCAATATTCTCCAAATCACCTAAAGATGTCTCAACAAAACTTGGTACACAGATTCTGTGCATCGTGATCTTTTTTGTCCTAGATTGTATATGTTCGGTGAGATTTCAGAAAAATTAAGGAGTTTTGAAAAAATCTATGAGAAGTACTATTGTATATGTCGAAATGCCAAAAGATGGCCGTCATTCCTACTCGTTTATGTGTACCTAACTTCAGAGCGCTCACGATGGAGTAAGAGAAAGAGCACGTGGCATTCAGTCAATATTTCTATACATATTTTATTATTCAATAGCGAGTAAATTTTAATATCCATACGTACACACTATGTGGAGCATTGTTTTCGAATGTGACACTGGCGGCGCTGATACATGGTTGCAGCAAGATGGCTTTCTATTCAAATTTACGGAGAAAAAGTAGTGTAAAAGAAAAAAATTTGCAGCGTTGATATTGTTCGAAAAAAAGAACTGTCTTGGGAAATTTATTCTTTTTTCGGTGCAAAAATAATTAAGCGATTACAGTTTGTTGAGAATCCGTCCGTTGTACTTGACCGATCTGTAACATATTGAAAGTAATGAAGCCTCACTCGGGATAAGAGGAAAGTAAACCAGACCAATGGATGTTATACAGAGAAAGTGGTTTATTCAACCTTCCGTCAGCTCGAATACAAAATACAGTTATGTATATAATTTGGAAAAATGTCAAAGTAAAAAATCAATACAAAAATAGGTTAAATTTACACAAATACACAATTGATATAACAATAAAGGCACCAAGAAACTGAGAATAAAAACTGTATATAAATAACTGAATTGAATTAATTTTGGCTTCAAGATTTGAGCAGCACACAATTTTATTAATTGTGTGCTGTATGGACTGAGAGCGATGTGCGTGCTGCAGTCAGTGCTGCGGAGCACGCCACGCTAAGAGATAAATGAGTGTGTGAGATGTGTAAATTATTCACTGCAAGCTTTCAGCAGATTTATCTGAGAGAAGTTGCAGAGAATAGATGAGAGCACTTGCAATTGAATTGCTTGAGTGCTGTGAGTGAATGTGAGAACAGCTACGCAGTCAGCACTGCGTAGCACAATACAACATAGACTGAGGATGCACAATTGAGCAGAGAATAGTCACTGTATTCTCCCAGTAGATTTTCTGGAGGAAACTACAGTGAATATAAAGCACATGCGTAATTATATTAATTAAGCCGGCAAGATAAAGTGAGGAAACGTGGTGCAGCCCGTGCTGCTGCGCACGCCACAAAGTGAGACAATTATGATGATGTACCGATGAGATTATCACTCCTCATCGTCATTGAATTTATTAGAAAATTATAACGATGTACTCGTACCTGATTTTGAGTTCTGTTGAGCACGATAGCTGAGTAGATCCGGTGAAAAGTGGCGAAGAATGTCCAAGAGATGCAGATATGAGTGCGCTGTTCCCGAGGTTGTTCAGAAAAGTGTCTAATTTTCTCAATATGGCTGCGGGATACGAAAGCGTCGTTGGGCGCTGAAGTCAATTGACAAAGATAGCCGGTGAGCGAAGCCGAAGTCAAGCGAGAGAAACATCCTCTCGCTCAACGCAACATGCCTGCAAGGCACAGCCTCGGTTCCGCGAAGCCCTGCCTCGGCTATCTCCGACCCAACCGAACGCAGCGTGCTAGAGCACAGCAACAGGTCGACACACGGCGAATATCGATCGCCGTGCGCCAGCTGGTTATCCAACACAGTTACTATTATTATTACAGTTACAGTACTATTCATGTGAACCTAACTTCAGAGCGCTCACGTTGGTATGAGAGAAAGAGCACGCGGATTCAATTCATATTTGTATATATATTTGATTCAACAGCATGTAAATTTTAATAACTTTGTTGTACACCAGAGATCTTGTTAACAATAGGGAACTTGTATGTTTTTTAATTTACATTTCATTCGAAAGTAGGATGAAAAAGAATAAATTTCCCAATCAATTTTTTTTTATACTAGCCTATATAGCATCAAGTATAGAGGTTTATCTATATACTTACACAAATGTGCTGTTTTTCTTTCACTCCGCCGTGGGTGCCATACTAGCTTATCTCTTTCGCACTCATGGGTGGAGTACGGACGTCAAACTTAGATTTACATATATTTCTGCTTGCTCAAAGCAGAAACTATGTACAGCGGAGCATAGTTCCCGTACATAACACTGGCGGCGCTGATAGACGGTTGCAGCAAGATGGCTGTCCATTCAAATTTACGGAGAAAAATTAGTGTAAAAGAAACAATTCATATAGCGTTATTATTGTTCGAAAAAAAACTGACAGGAAATGTATTCTCTTTCAAGTGCAAAAATAATTGAGCGATTACATAAACTAGAGTTATTAAAAATTCTGTAACTGTGTTAGTTTAAAAAAATATAGAAACTATAAATATATATATGTGGCATCCCCACTACGGCAATCTACAACACAAGTTGCCGACCAGGTCAATTTACCTACGCAACACACGCAACTACCTTCACCATCTACTACATGGCGTGCATATGTACCACGAATGCACATCGACGGAAGCAAACCTTAATACTTCGCTCGGACGACTGACAATGAGCAAATGTCTTCTCGCTTTTATCGAGAGAGTCCGTCGACTCTACACGTGTAGCGCCCATGGTTCACGTACAAAGCCCCGTACTACGCGCTTTGCTTAACACAAGCTTCTTAATTTCTGTGTACGCGTAACTGAATAAATATACCACTATCAATGTCCACGAGTGTCTAACTTAATTTAATATGGATATCAAGTATCCATGTATATCAATTTAAAAAATGTTGTCGAACGTCACATTGAACTATAACTATAAAAAGTATAAAATAAAAAAAATTAAACATTTTTCAAACTCCCGTGAAATCTAAACTCATCGTGAAATATATGTGAAATGTATGATAAATATGAAAAATATATGTTACATACATTTTTTGCGCCAAAATCATCTATATTTCACCTATGTCTGTATACGCCGATATATATTGGGTCTGGGAAAAAGTTCGTGGGGTTTTTTTAGTTAAATTCAACTGGTTTTCTTATAGTTTGAAAATGAATTTATTTAAACCAAATATGCTCCATTATTATCGACAATGTTTCGCCATTTTTCGGGTAGAGCCATGATGCCATCGGTGAAGAACTCCTGTGGTTTCTGGTTGAAAGACTGAATCAAGTGGTGTTCACAGGCTTCTTTAAAAAGAAGCTTAATTTCATTGAGAGAGTTTTGCAGAGATCGGAATAAATGACAGTCAGAGAGTGATATGTCTGGACTATACGGTGGATGCATCAAAACTTCCCAACCAAGCTCTCGCAATTTTTGACGGGTCATAAAAGAAGTGTGTGGTCGGGCGTTGTCATGATGGAAGATTGTTTGGCGTAATCTCTCTAGTTGTCCACAGTAGAGTTGAGAATCAATCGTCTGACCAACTGGAAGTAGCTCATGGTCGACGATTCCCTTCCAGTCCCACCACATACACAGCATCACCTTTTTCGCCAACAATCCTGGCTTCGCCAACGATTGTGATGGCTCACTATCCTTTGTCCACGATCTTTGACGCTTCCGATTGTCGTACGTCTATTTTACATCACCGGTTATGATACGTTTCAGAAATGGCTCGATTTCATTGCGTTTCGGCAGCGCATCGCAAATGTTAATTCGGTCTATCATGTTTTTCGGGCTCAACTCATGGGGAACCTATACATCGAACTTCTATTTGTAGCCAGCTTTGTGTAAATGGTTCAAAACAGTTTTGTAATCAATGCCTATCTCAATATATCGACACTGCTGATATGTTTATCTTGCTGGACTTTTTCAAGAATTTCATCAGCTTTTTCAGTAATAGGACCAGAGCGTGACTCATCTTTCACATGAAAATTACCAAATTTTGATAAAGTACCTTCACTGTATATAGTACCATTTTTTTCATAAGCCTGCGCAGCGTTGTTCCCTTTGTCGTAGTAATATTGCAAAATATAGAGCAATTTTTCATTACCTTTCTCCATTTTGAAACGCAAACAACTTTCCAACCACTGCACCAATTTCGATTTTTGTACACTCAAAGTAACGCTCGAAGTGTCACCTTTCCAACGAGCGTTTAGTGGTGTCGCTGCAATCTGTGTTTCCTGACTTATTTGCACTGATGCCATCTATCGGGAAAAACACCACGAACTTTTTCCCAGACCCAATATGTCCACATTCATAAGGACACACAATTTCTTTGTATGTCGCCCATATATTTAGTCGACGAATACGAACTTACGTTCTTTTGAAAAACGGCCTCTCGATTTTATGAACTTTCTATCGAGAAACCAACATAGATTCTACAGCAACATTGAGTCAGAATAAAAAAAACTCTTATCTCGGGGCCCGCTTTACGCTTATGCCTTCACGCCTGCTTATCCACTTATACCGACAACCGTGAGTAGCGAATGTGCCATCAGGAGCTGGAATTAACAATTACATAGCATAGACTGCAATATAGCAATATGGCCGCGAACACGACTTTGACATATTCGTTCGTACTTTTTGGATTATCGCTTGGATTTGCAACCAAACAAGTTAGAATTTTTTTTTTGAAGTGCAGTGCAGTGGTAAGCTTTGCGGTCCGTCTAGTGAAGTGTGGCAGATATGCGTGAAAATTGTAATTAAATGAATTAGTGAGTTCGCGAGGAAAGCGTCATGGCTAACGACATCCGCCTCGAATTTTCGATAATTTATTGCGTCTACGCAAAAAAAATTGCATGGAGAGACGGACCAGACCGCAAATCATACTGAACAAGAGAGTTCATTTTTAATGTTTCTTTATATACCATAATACTATTGTATTTGATGACTCTTAAGCCTTGTGCATAGTGAGCGAACAGAGATTTACACGGAAGCACAGGCCTTATGGGATCTTTTGGTAGACTTTTTTGGGGTGATTGGTTGATGATCGCCCCAGCCGCTGCGAGCACTGCCTGTGTCGGTGTGCACAAATACATTGCCACATGATTAGCTCCGCCCTCTACTATGCTACAAGGTGTCCGCCAGGAAGGTATACTACTTTGTTTTGCCGCCATTTCGGTAAACGTTAGTCTTGACAGTTCATATTTGGCAGTCGTGAAGTAGACACGTGGCAAATTTATTATGGAAAAATATTCGATAAACCAACGTGCTTTAATCGTTAAAACATTTTATCAAAATCAATCATCGATTATTGTGACGATGAGAAAGTTACGTGAAATTTTTGGGAGAAACAAATGGATATGTGAATAAACAGAATATTCGGTTCTGGGCAATGGAAAACCCTCAAATTATTCATCAGTCACCTTTACATCCATTAAAAGTGACAGTCTGGTGTGCAATTTGGTCAGGAGGAATCATTGGACCTTACTTCTTTGAAAATCAAAACGGCGTAACGGTAACTGTGAATGGGGAGCGATATCGTGATATGATTGAAAACTTTTTAACGCCACAACTGCATGCTTTGGGCTTGATTAACATGTGGTATCAACAAGACGGTGCCACATCGCATACAGCCAGGATTACAATGGAATTACTGCGAGACCTCTTTCCACAACAAGTTATTTCAAAAAATGGTGATGTTGATTGGCCTCCACGGTCGCCTGATTCGACTGCTCCGGACTTCTTTTTGTGGGGATATCTAAAAAGCAAGGCTTATGCAAACAAATCAGAAACGCTTGAGCAGCTCAAACAAAATATTCGTGATGAAATTAATGAAATACCGCGTGAAATGTGTGAGAATGTAATGAAAAATGTGCTCAAAAGGGCTCGCATTTGTGAGGCTAACAGAGGCGGACATTTATCTGATATTGTATTCCATACATAATTGCCGACATTAAATGAAACATTTATCAATATAAGATCCATTCTCTTTCATTTAATCAAAAATTATAAACAAACAAAGTAGTATACCTTCCCGGCGGACACCCTGTACAAACAGTGTGCGCTTGGGGTGATAGTGTCTCTCTCGCGCCAACACGCTTCCAATGGTTGGGGTGATGTTGCGTTCTCGCTCAGATTCACGCGCCCTCACATGCTTGAGATGGCGGTATTTTTCGCTCGTTCATGCGATTCATGCAATCATCCCAAAAAGCAAGCGGAATTATAAATGAATATGCATCTTCTGATAGTACATTGACCGATAATAGTTAAAAGAATGACATTGTAATCCTCTGCGAGCATATGGGTGGCGTTCGAACAATCATCTACTTTCATAGTATATACGAATAGTGAATCTATGGTCGAGCGATATAAAGCGTTCTCTTCTGTCTCGAAAACTGGAAAATCCTGGTTCGATCCCTGCATCTGTCATCTTTTTTTGCAGTTATAGGTAAGATAACAAATGGTCGAACTGATGGTAACGTTTATCCTTTTTTCAGACGTCACGTACCTATGTCCGTTTAAATGTGGTATTACATCTATTGTTATTTGTTAAGAAAAGCTGAGTTCGGCGCATTTTTTTGTATCGAGTGTACAGGCACAATGTTGTCATTGCGACTGTACTGTAACGGTAATTTTTCTAACGTTCACATATATTTTATTCATCGTGGGGATTCGGGCTCGATCACATGACTAATTAATAGAGACTTCATAGTGGTTGACAGTGAGGCTTTATTCAAAGTAGAAACAATTTCATAAAATGTCACGTATTAATTATGGTCACTCGAATCTTTCTAGGATGACTATTTAATTCCGTAATTCCAGCAATTATTTCTATGATTATAATTTTTATTTAGCATGCATCTGTTCTCGGTATCCTCAAAGGTTTGTTATTCTATTCGTATAGCGGTTTTGCTGTACGTTCGGTACACATACATCTTCAGACAATCTATCACTCGCATCGCACTCGCTCTTTGCACAGAGTGTATGAACCCTGTGTACAATTCTTTTTCGTTTATTCACGTTACACTTTCTCTCTCTCTCTCATCCAATCGGGTGGTTCTAGTTTGTTCTGCGGACCTAAGATTCACATTATTTAATCCTACTTCCTTATATACTAATAGCTAATGTATATCGATTTAACCTATGCTCCTAAATCTAATGTCCACCATTTATTTCTTAATCTATTTCTCGTTTCCTTTTCACTTCGGTAGAACGAATTTTTCACGATCAGAGATGTATTTAAATTCGGGAATTCCGGTGATTATTTCGACGTTATTTCTCCTTATTCTAGCGCGAATTCCCGGTATTCTCGGGCTCGTGCTTTGGTTACAGGCCTATGCACTGGTCTTGACTCGTGAGCCCCACACACACAACCATACGCATCAGATTCTCTTTGGACAGAGTGTATAAACTCTGTTTACACTTCTTTCTCTTTCACTCCTGTTCTGCTTTCACACTCTCTCTCTTCCACTCTCACGATTCTGCGATTCTCGTCGATACCACAGGTTTAAAGACCACACTATTTAATTTTATTCCTTAAACATTACTCGCGTATTCGGATGCATTTAATTCTTGGCTTATCTTTCTCCACTTAATCCTACAACTATTATTCCTAACTATCTCTAGAAATATCCCACTTTAATTCTATCGACCAATCGTTTCTTCCTGGTCTCTTAATTATCTCGCCTGTCTAACTCACTGCATCTATCACTTTGGAACGAAACTTGTGTAACGGTACTTGTTAAAAAGAAAACAGTTCCTATCGGAAACAGAGCCTTCCTTGCGGTGCAGGCTCCTGTATAGACTCTTCCCCCATACTGGTGCCTCCTACGTCATCCGTGGCTTCAGTTTTTGAATTTCGCCAAATTCGCTCGATTATGCGATACCGTTGTCATGCCCCTCCCCCCCCCTGGTTCTCCCTCGTCGCCGAGCAAGGCCAGCCGGTTGCTGACCTGCTGTTTTCGGCGACGAGCGAGTTCCAGACGCGTGACGACACTAATTTTTACGCTAGGTCCGGGTTCGTCGGCCTAGCGTCCGCTGTACTTGCTACTTGAAATATATAATATCGGCTCCTCTAGCCGATCGGAAATATAAATTCGCGTTAGCGCGTGTAACTATGATACAGTACCTGAAAATGAGTCGAATGCGACTCGAGCAACTTCTACAGCTCTCGGGTTACGAAGCAAGCTTGCGTAGCAACCACGCCACAAAGGCAGTCTCGAGTCTCGCCTCGAACAGAACAGAGTATGCTCACAGTAACACTAATTATAGTCAAGTATTAAACGCGCAATTAACTCTTCGCATAATAAAGGAATATATCGCTATTAAAGTAAAGAGTTTATTTCTTAACCCGTTCACCCACTCCTGCTCAAACAGATCAAAACCTAACGGGGTCGTCAGACGCAGATTATGCGAACGACATTGAAACACGAAGGTCTACAACAGGGTACATATTCTGTATGTGAAACGGGCCAGTATCATGGTCCTCACAGAGACAGAAATTAGTCGTGATAAGCACAACAGAGTCCGAATATGTAGCAGCTGCGACAGCGAAAAAAGAGGCCATATGGCTAAGAAAATTGATCTGTGACTCAAGATACTCGTGTGATCACAAGCTAATCCTATATGTGGACAACCAAAGCGCAATACGCTTCGTGAAAAATCCTGTATACCACAGGCGTACAAAGCATATAGATATTAAGTACCACTATATTCGCGAGAAATCGGAAAATAACGAAATAAGTATCATGTATATTCCGTCTGAATTACAGCGTGCCGATATTCTTACTAAAGCGCTGCCACGTGATCGATTCAGGAAGTTATATGAAATAATAAACATAACCTCAGTTAAAAATGTACGCTCAAATGGCGGTAGTATTGAGGCAGTTGGTTTCTCGCGTACGACAAGAAAGAGAGAGCCACCGTACGACGCGCTTTAGCTTCGGGTATCTCCGACTGCGTTCGGGATCGTGCGAGGTGCTCAAAGCGGCGGCCAAGTTAGTAGGTCGTCTTCCGTCACGCTAGCAGAGAGTACCAGGTGTATGCATAAGTTTTTTCCGGTTTTTTGGTAAAAAAAATACGTAATTTTCAAGGGAAATTAATTTTTGTTTTATTCAAAATATTGGCCATCGGCTTCTACACATTTCGCCCATCTTTCAGGTAACTTATGAATACCATGCCAGAAAAACTGCTTGTCTTTTGCGGCAAACCATTCGTCGAGCCATTTTCCAACTTCCTCGAAATTGCTGAAGTGCTGCTCTGGGAGCGCGTGCCCCATTGATGCGAAGAGGTGATAGTCAGATGGCGCCAGGTCTGGCGAATACGGCGGGTGCGGAAGGATGTCCCATCCAAGCGATTTCAAGGTGTCTTTCACTGCTTTTGCTGTGTGAGACGGCGCATTGTCGTGTAACAAAATCACTTTGCCATGTCTTCTGGCCCATTCCGGTCGTCTTTCGATTAATGCGTGGTTTAAATTAATAATTTGTTGGCGATAGCGTTGTGTATTAACGGTTTCGCCGGGCTTCAAGAGTTCATAATACACAATACCGCTCTGGTCCCACCAGACACAGAGCATGGTCTTTTTGCCGAAGCGATTTGGCCTTGGTGTTGAAGGACTGGCTTCGCCAGGTGAAACCCACGATTTTTTCCGCTTCGGGTTTTCAAAATAAATCCATTTTTCGTCACCCGTCACAATTCGATGCAAAAATGATTTCCTTTCGTGGCGTTGAAGCAGCACTTCACAAGTGACTTTGCGATTTTCTATTTGACGTTCATTCAAATCGTGTGGGACCCATTTACCGAGTTTATTGATCTTCCCCATTACTCGTAAACGTCTGCTGATTGTTTCTTGTGACACATGTAATGCTTCTGCTAATTGCCGTTGAGTTTGAGTTGGGTCATCATCCAATAACTCCTGCAATTGCTCGTCTTCGCATTTTTGTGGTCTACCAGAGCGCTCACTGACTTTTACATTGAAATCACCACTTTTAAATTGTCGAAACCATGTCTCACATGTTCTAATCGATGGAGCGTGTTCATCATATGTTTCTACCAGCAAACGTTGACTTTCAGCAGCCTTTTTTTTTTGATTGAATAAGAAAAGCAATGCGTGCCGCAAATGTTCTTTTTCAGGCACAAAACTCGACATGATCACTGAACGATAAAACAACGACGCTAGTTTTTGGCGGACTCAACTTGTGTGTGTTTGTAGGTTAATGTCAGACGAACAAAATGACGTATGTATCAAATTAATACGCTGCGTACTTTTCGCTGGCGCCATCTCTTAGTTAAACCGGAAAAAACTTATGCATACACCTGGTATCACTGTATCATCTAATTATCATTAAAGATCGAACGTATTATACTTTATCAATAATTTGTGTGGCTTATTCTCTATACCTGAGTTCTTTCGTCACAGGCCGTTAATATAGACTAGATCAAAGTAAAGTTTTAACAGTTTACATCAAACTTTGCTCTCGTTCGATGACCGGGTTCTCGCATTTCACAGTGCGTTCGGAAGAATTCTTTCCTATTATAAAGGCGAAATATAATAAGCTTGCTAGCGTGTGTAACTATATTTCGATACTTTATATCGATAATAAAAGATGGCTGATATCACGGCCCATGAGTATACAGCGCGGAAGTTTTAATCTGAGTTTAGACTCTTAACAGAGTTGACAAAAATTAGAGATTCGATTGTTCGAGATCTTTCACGTAAAGATCGATAACGTACGACTCCAAGAGACGTTTAATTAGATCCGAGTTGCGACACGCCAAAAACACCATTTTGTAAAGATTCGGTCGAGATTGATGAAGCATGAAAATATAATAATTCATTTTAAATACTTAAACGCCAGTGTAATATCAATTTGGGATCTTGAAGCATTCGAGATTATTATTTTTTACATAAATATATATTATAGCCATTGTACGAATGTGCGAGACATTCCAAATTACAAAAGACGCAATATTAAATAGTATATATCATACAGTATTTATCTGGTTATAAGTAGATAGCGTATTTGATAGAGGGAACATTACTCATCAATTATATATAATTTAATAATCAATTAATTCAGAATTCCATTACATCGAAACTATGACCGATCATACGTCAGGCTTCACGCCATCGCGGTAGTAAAAACAATAATTATATCACCATTTAAATATTTTTTACTAGCATTATTATGCCGGAAACGCGTAATGGAGTATTACCGTCAACCGATTGGGATCGTTCGCCGATAAGGAGATGTGGGAGTGTTTAACACGTGAATTTACTACAAAAGGGTCGATTGGATGTTTATTATAAATAACGGCTACTTTCCGTTATTTATTATAATTATAAGGTTTCATACAAATAAAGCGATTAAAGTACAATTTTGGAAATTTACAGTCACGGACGAGGAACCGACCTGTCGTGTTCGAATATGTTTGAAGAATAATCTCGACCAAGTCTCTGCCAACCACCTTTGGCGAAATTGATTACGAATTAACGAATGATTGAGTACGAATTGCATCACTTCGCGAAGGAGGAATAATGTTGACAAATTAATTAATGATTGAGTACGAATTACATCACTTCGTAAAACAGCACATTTTTATAATAATGGAATAATGTTCCAACAAATATGGTATTTCAGGATTAATCTGAGGCATAACAGCATTCTAAAAGACTTTTTCTTACAAAAAAAGGAACAATATTTTAAAAAATCCTAATCACAAATATTTTCTCCTTGTACGCTATTTGCACTTTAAATATTCTTATGGTCTATATCTTAACACATATAAATTTGTCAGCAGAAATTTAAGATTTTACTTTTGACTTTCTTTCAAATTTTATAACTTATTTTTACTATGCACAAATTGGACTGCTCTTTTCATTAATTATTTCGAATCGCAGCGAAACATCACAGAAAATTAGAAATTTCACATCATTATGTTTTTTCGATGACGAATTCACTGCCGTAGACCAGAAGTACGTAACATTAATTCCTTCTTTATGAAGTGAACTTTCGTGAGACAGTTTCTGCGCTACGAAATAGCCCGCAGTCCTTTGACATTTGATTGTGTAGAGTATAGTAATAAACTAGAGTTCTGTTTGCAAAACGTGGACAGAATGTTATCTCCATTATGCACGAAATAGTAATATAGAAAGACGACTGGAAAATTTATTTTAAGGAAGATAAAGTTTATGCAGGGTTATTCGTAACGCGTGTAGTTCTTAGTACGAATTTCCTTTACAAACGCGTCGTTCCGCACGAATTTCAATTTTCGACGCTTAAGACACTTTTCGGGAACGTGCTGTTTGTAAATAAAGTCTTAATTGATTTTCAGTCAGAATATCTCGTTGTTACTCCATGGTGAAGAGAAGGTCGTCGCCTTCGAGCTTCGCGCCTTGACTGATCTCCAGGGTCTTGATTCTTCCTGCCTTCGGTGCTTGGACAATCATTTCCATTTTCATAGCTGATATAACAATTACTGCCGCTCCCTTTTCTACGATGTCGCCGATCTTGACCCTGATGTCGATTGCAGTTCCTGGCATAGATGCTCCTACTTGGTTTTTGTCGGATTTATTTGCTTTTGGATGAACATGAAGTTCCTGTAAAGAAACGAACATTTTCAAGAAAATGTCAAGTATTCCCTAACGAATAAACATAACCGAGATGCAGCGCGGCTAAGTTACTCAATTTAGGACGATTTCAAAATGAAAAGCAACGAAGAAGCCACTAAAATGTAACCACAGGTAAACCATAAGATGAACATGCGTACAATGTCGGTTTGGTATTATTTTTTAATCTAAAATGCAATTACCAAAATTACGGAACGGATTTATTTTGGTTTCATTATGTTTGCTTCCTGGTTATAATTTGTTACAAGCGAACAGGAACATTTCGATTTTACGACAACTGCTTTGGGGTTGTGTGACTAATAAAGAGCCGTCTATCAATACCAATTGAACCGAAAACCATAAATAACCATTGATATACCGGTTCTACCGATTCGCCAGGCTTTTATTCCGTTTTATAAAATGTATTTATTATTGTTCTGTTAAAAACATGGTTACGAAAAAAAAGAGAATATTAAACGTACCTTTACGGCTTCCTTGTCCTTGATAAAAACGGATCTCAGCTGTCCGTTCATTTCGAAGAACACTTCGCGCTCTCCGTTCTCCGTGAGATCTTCTGCCATTGCAAGGGTCTTGATTCCCAAAGTTTTACCCTTCTCTATAGTAACATCGAATTCCTCGCCAACTTTAGGTCCTGTGAGAAATATCCTTGTGTCAAGCTTATCCACGGGACCAAAGCTTTCTCTGAATGTTAAATAATCTTCGGTGACCTGGGGATAAAGAGCCGCGGACATGATGTCTTTCTCTGTTACTTGCAGATGAGATTCTTTGAGTTTCTGTTCCAATTGCTTAAAGTCCAGAGGTGGCAGACTCTCTCCGGGTCTTCCCTTAACACGAGGCATGTCCTTGAGAACCTTCGATCTACAAAAATAGTAATAATAAATATGTTTATAAGGGGTGTAAGAAATCTTTGGTCTACAAAAATAGTAATACTAAATATGTTTATAAGGGGTGTAAGAAATCTTTGGTAGACTTGATGCAACGTTTACGAACCTCAGTGGTTCGGGAAATCCTCCGTGCGGTTCACCGATAGCGCCCTGCAAAAATTCTACGACGGACTTGGGGAAAGATAATTCTTCGGCTTTGTTCAGCACGTCTTTAGCCGTTAGCTTGTTCTGTACCATAAATTGCGCAAGATCGCCGACAACTTTGGAACTCGGTGTAACTTTTATTATGTCGCCAAGCAAGAGATTAGCTTCTCGGTACGCCTTCTTAACATCCTCGAAAAATTCACCAAGTCCAAGGGAATAGGCCTGAAACTGAAGATTCGTGTACTGTCCACCGGGAATTTCGTTGAGATAGACATCGGCATTTCCGGATTTCATTGTCGTTGTACACTCAAATGGTGCGTAGAGTGTACGGGTTTGTTCCCAGTAGGCTGAATAATCGGATATATCCCTGAGACTGAAATTCGTGTCTTGAGGCGATCCTGAAGAAAATAAGAATGGTCATTTAGTAAATGAACGCATCAATTCTCGATTGGCGGGTGATGCAACCCGCCCAATGATTTTGAACTCGCTCTGTTTGTTGATTTCGTCTATAAATTATTTTTTAACACACGTGCTTTGAAAATAGCTCAATTTTGACCCGTTTCCATGGTAGAAAACGAGTCATTTTTGTTTTGCAATCAGCTGTTTTCTCCCCTGTTTTTATATTCCTTCATTTTTATATTATGATTATTTCATTCCTTCACTGTTATTCTTCTGTTTTTCTCTCAAGAATTTCCATGTGACAGGAATGAACACAACGGTTTTGTTTACGTCAACAGCTAACCTAGCTGACGCGATGGTGTAATGATGTGACGTGGGAAAACGTTGATTAATTGTCGAAAATTGAGCTATTTCTCGCACTCATGTCAAAAAGCACTGTACGCAACTTTTTCAAAATGTTGGTCATTCTGAAAGAGTTGCGTAATGTATATTATATCAATCATATTTTCGAATGCTTTATCCTATTGGCGGTAAGAATATCTCTTCATTCTATTAAAAGAAAAGTATTTTCTTCGAAAATGTTGACAAAGTACGAAAATGGAATTAATGGACAAATAACGCATCATTACATTTACTCATTATTCATTACTTCTCTACATGGCATTGCATCATGAATTTTCATGAAACACAATTAATTTTGTTTGTTTTGAACAAATTGTTTAGATAATGTACTGTAAATGGGGTAGAGCGTTAAAAAAAATTAATATAACATTTTTTTTAAATTCGATTTATTCTTAATTATTCCATGGTCTTTTACCTTGGAGCGATGCAACTATAGCACCCATAGACGGTTGACTTGTCATTCCAGACATGCTATCGACGGCAACGTCGACTACATCCGCACCAGCTTTCGCACACTCCAACATCGAGGATACTCCAGCACCGGAAGTATCATGGGTGTGAATGTGAATCGGTATGTCCGCATGTTTCTGTCTGATTGCATCTATCAGAAGTCCAGCGGCTCTAGGTTTCAAAAGACCTGCCATGTCTTTAATCGCGAGCACATGAGTTCCGGCTTTCACGAGTTCATCGGCAAGTGTCGTGTAGTAATTGAGGTCATACTTTGTACGTTGCGGATCACTTACGTCGCCGGTATACGAAATAGCTGCCTCGACAACGCCACCGGCTTTTCCAGCGGCTTCCATACCTGATTAAAAGATAATATATTTAATGCTATTAATTAGTTATTATCTTTTGTTCTCTCGGATAATGTTATTAATTTACCAAGAATCAGGTTTGGTAAATAATTGAGCGAGTCGAAGACTCGGAAAATATCCATGCCATATTTTACAGCTAGCTCGCAAAATTTAAAGACAACATTGTCTGGATAATTTGTGTAACCAACAGCGTTAGCCCCACGGAGAAGCATTTGAAATGGAATATTCGGTACGGCCTTGCGCATGTCGATCAATCTTTCCCAAGGACATTCGTGGAGAAAGCGAAGAGCAACATCAAAGGTTGCACCTCCCCAGTTCTCCAGGGCGTAAAGATTATTGAATTTGTGCGCGACGAAAGGAGATATCACTAGAAGATCATGAGAACGAACTCTTGTAGCGAGCAGAGACTGATGAGCATCACGGAACGTCGTGTCCATCAGAAGAAGCCCTTTTTCTTGCCGAACCGCTTTGACAAAAGCTTCTGGTCCCTTTTCCATGAGAATGTGACGTAATCCTCGCGGAGGTTCTAAGATATCTGTAATTTTGAAAAAATGTTACCTCAGTACTTTAACCATTCTCCACCATACCACCTTTTTTTCGTTACCTTCGTACATATTTTTGAAAATTTGTTAGTTTGTTATAATAGCTGAAAAAAACTTTCTGTGAATTATTTCAGGTTTTTTGATCCGACTGTTTCAGAAACACTGTTGTTTTTTTAAGTAAACATATCTCGAAAAATATAAATCGTAGAGCAAAAAATTATCCAAGGTAAAAGCTACAGTTTTCCATTATATTTTTATAAAAACCAATTCTGGTAAAATGAGTTAGAGAATTTAACTTCAGCGGCATTATTTTGTTTTCTCAAAAAATTCGAGTGTAAAAATTCTTCAAGTAATAATGCATCGTCAAATGACCCCTTCAATTAGAAAAATCGTCAGGTCTGGTTGACTCATTGATTCTTAATGAATGAGTGAAGCAATCAGAGCTGACAAAAATTAATGATTCGATTGTTAGGGATTTTTCTACCAAAAAGATCGATAACGCAGAAATTCAGGCGGCACTGACTGACACCCCGAGTTGCGATTTGCCAAAAATGCCATCTTAAAAAAAAACAACTGGTCGGAATTGTCGCGTAAATTCATAATTCTAACTATACTGTTTGACTTGCACTGTTAAGACTCGCACAGGTTGTTGCTACGGTCATCAGTGCCGACTGATGAGGCCATGCGGCACGTCCTTATTGCACGCGTCACGTCAACGTCCCTTGTTTCGGACCGACTGGGATCGGTTTGGGTTCAGCTCGGCTTTCGAACTGTTGGCAAGATCGGTCGACATACACACACTGAAGCAGCTTTGCCGCTCGGCCTTGCCAATTGGCTTAGTGTGGACAAAGCTTAAGGAAGACTTCCACCACTTGAGTAGCGGAGCTACACTTTGCTGATCCAAATGAACAAAAATATGAACCGCCCCCGTTGTCCATGAGGATACTCGAGAAATCGGCAACTAACACCAGAGTTTTCTCGAATGCACTGTGAGAAATGCCCGACCTTCTCCCTTCCCTGATCTAAATCACCCACCCTGATCCGCATTACCCAATCTTTTTGACCCCTTTCTCGATTTTCTTACACGGCGGCAACGAGATACTTTTATAACGTAGATATATATATACTACTGTTGGATAATCAGCTGGCGCACGGCGATCGATATTCGCCGTGCGTCGACCTGTTGCTGTGCTCAAGCACACGTCGTTCGGTTGAGCCGAAGATAGCCGAGGCAGGGCTTCGCGAAGCCGAGGATGTGCCTCGTTGGCACGCCGCGTCGAGCGAGAGGATGTCTCTCTCGCTTGACTTCGGTTTCGCTCACCGGCTATCTCGCTCAACTGACTTCAGCGCTCAACGTTAAATTCATATTCCGCAGCCATATTGAAAATTCAGTCATTTTTGCTACGACATCGAGGAACAGCGCACCACTATCTTGGACTTTTCTCGTTGGCTTTTCGCTCAGGACGCTCTCATCACGCTCAACAGGACTCAAAATCAGGTACGAGTACGTTGCTATAATTTACCGCAAATTCAATGGTAACGAGGAGTTGCATGCTCATCGGTACATCTATATTTTTGGCCTCACTTTTTGGCGGCATTGCAACACATGTCAAGTCACATTTTTCTCACCATAATTTGCCGGTATAATTAATATAATTATGCAGGTGTACTATATTCACTGTACTTTTCCCCAGAATATCTGCTGGAAGAGTACAGCGGCTATACACTGCTCATTTTGTGTATCCTCACTATGTGTTGTGTAGTGCTACGCAGTGCTGCCTGCGTAGCTGGTCTCATACGTATAGAGTACTCAAGCAATTTTATTGTAAGTGCTCTCATTTGTTCACGGCAACCTCTCTGCATTAAGCTGCAGAGAGCTTGCTGTGAATTATACTACCACCTTACGCACTCATACATCTCACTGCGTTGCATGCTCCGCAGCACTGGCTGCGGTGCGTACACCGCTCTCAGTACTCACAGCACACAATTAATATAATTGTGTGCTGATTCTCAGCTCATACCATCAAGTCTCGTTCAATTAATCAAATTCAGTTTTCGAATTCTCAAATTTTTGGTGTATTTATTTTCATTATTTTGTATTTTTCTAAATTCAGTAAACTTGGTGTTTCATCTCATATTTAAAATAACTGTTTTAAAATGTATTATTACAGTATGTGTGCGGAAAGTAATAAACCACTTTCTCCAAATTCCATCTACTAGTCTGGTTTTATTTCCACCCTGTTGTGAGTGAAGTCTCATATCTTTCCAATATATTCACAGGTTCAAGATCTGTCAAACAACACCATCGGACGGAATCTCAAGCAACTACTGTGTTCAAAAAGTAACCTGAATTTTGTTTTTAAATTAAAATTTTTTATTTATTTTTCCAAATCGATTTCGTCTCCCTCAAAATAATCCCCCCTAGCAACAATACGCTTATGCCAACGTTTTTTCCAATCTTTGAAGCATGCTAAAAAGTCGTCCTCAGGTATTGCCTTCAATGCGCGTAGCGATTCACGTTTGATCTCTTCAATCGACTCAAAACGATTTCCCCGGACTGGTCTCTTGAGCTTTCTGTACAGCCAGAAGTCACACGGTGCTAAATCAGGCGAATACGGTGGTTATGGAGCGACATGAGTGGAGTTTTTGGCGAAAAACTCACGAAGAACCAGTGCTGTGCGCGATTTGACTCTTCTGAGGCACAAATGATCCTTCAAAATTGCTTGCACTGATCCAATTGATATTGCAAGCATGTCGGCAAGGTCTCGAATTGTTAATCGAAGATTTTCGTGCACCAATTCCTTGATTTTCTTGATGTGTTGCTCATCAATTGACGTCGATGGTCGTCCAGAGCGTTTCAAATCATCAACACGTTCTCTGCCTTCTTTGAAGTCTTTGTACCACTTGTAAACATTTTTCTGTGACATACCAGGTCTATGCATAAGTTTTTTCCGGTTTTTTGGTAAAAAAAAAACACGTAATTTTCAAGGGAAATTAATGTTTGTTTTATTCAAAATATTGGCCATCGGCTTCTACACATTTCGCCCATCTTTCAGGTAACTTATGAATACCATGCCAGAAAAACTGCTTGTCTTTTGCGGCAAACCATTCGTCGAGCCATTTTCCAACTTCCTCGAAATTGCTGAAGTGCTGCTCTGGGAGCGCATGCCCCATTGATGCGAAGAGGTGATAGTCAGATGGCGCCAGGTCTGGCGAATACGGCGGGTGCGGAAGGATGTCCCATCCAAGCGATTTCAAGGTGTCTTTCACTGCTTTTGCTGTGTGAGACGGCGCATTGTCATGTAACAAAATCACTTTGCCATGTCTTCTGTCCCATTCCGGTCGTCTTTCGATTAATGCGTGGTTTAAATTAATAATTTGTTGGCGATAGCGTTGTGTATTAACGGTTTCGCCGGGCTTCAAGAGTTTATAATACACAATACCGCTCTGGTCCCACCAGACACAGAGCATGGTCTTCTTACGGAAGCGATTTGGCCTTGGTGTTGAAGGACCGGCTTCGCCAGGTGAAAGCCACGATTTTTTCCGCTTCGGGTTTTCAAAATAAATCCATTTTTCGTCACCCGTCACAATTCGATGCAAAAATGATTTCCTTTCGTGGCGTTGAAGCAGCACTTCACAAGTGACTTTGCGATTTTCTATTTGACGTTCATTCAAATCGTGTGGGACCCATTTACCGAGTTTATTGATCTTCCCCATTACTCGTAAACGTCTGCTGATTGTTCTTTAGGTTCTTTCATCAGCTATACATCCTCTTTTATGGTCGACAGTGAGCAAACGCGGCACCCATCTTGCGGATAACTTTTTTATACCCAACTGATCACTCAGGATTGAAATCACTGAGCCATATGATATGCCTGTGGCCTTAGCAATCTCACGCACTTTTAGTCTCCGATCATTTAACACCATATCGTGGACTTTTTCAATTGTTTCTGGTATGACGACCTCATTTGGACGACCTGGACGTTCATCGTCAAGAATGCTCGTACGACCGCGTTTAAATTCAGCTGTCCAATATTTAATGGTTAATAACGAAGGTGCAAGGTCCATATAAACTTCGTCTAGCTCCGATTTGATTTCATTGTTCGTTTCCTTTTTCAAAAACAAAAATCGAATCACTGCACGATACTCCATTTTTTCCATTTTTGTTAAAACACAAAAGTTGTTTGTCTTTTGACGCTGTCAAACGCAAACTAAACATCGCAGCGAGCTAAAACTTTGACAACAGTCATGTTAAGGATGGTACTACTAAACGTCGCTATTGATTTCTTTCCTCGACCAACAGATGACGCAAGACCGACTATTTATTGATCGACCCTCGGAAATACTAGGGAGGCTTTGCCCTCTGCGCGCTTCGAACACCAACCCCTCTAGAAGAATCGTAGCCTCACCACCTTGATCCACATTACCTCCCCCCCCCCCCCCCCCTATTTGATCTTCTATCGATTCTTCTAGGCGACGGCGGTGAGATATTTTTATAATATGGAAAGAAGAGATATTGGGTCTGGGAAAAAGTTTGTGGCATTTTTTTAGTAAAATTCAACTGGTTTTCTAATAGTGTGAAAATGAATTTATTCAACCCAAATATGCTCCCTTATTATCGACTATGTTTCGCCATTTTTCGGATAGAGCCATGATGCCATCGGTGAAGAACTCCTGTGAGTTCTGGTTGAAAAACTGAATCAAGTGGCTTTCACAGGTTTCTTTTAAAAGCAGCTTAATTCCATTGAGAGAGTTCTGCAGAGATCGGAATAAGTGATAGTCAGAGGGTGCTATGTCTGGACTAGGGTACTTCAAGGAAATCTGAACAGGAGCAGGACGGCCGACGACCTCCTGACACAACTGGTGCGCGAAAAAACATGTGATGTGATTATTATCAGTGAGCAATATTGTGATAAAGTGAATGCGAACTAGTACGCGGACAACCTGGGCACTGCAGCCATCTGGGTCCCAAACCCTGGAAAAGGCCGAGTAGAAGATCACGGAAGAGGAAACGGCTTTGTCTGGATTAAACAGAGGGACGTTTACTATGTGAGCTGCTACTTCACGTCTAATGAAGGCATCAGGCAATTTGAAGAGAAACTCAACAGCCTGGTAGACCAACTACGGGACATGGAAGGAAAAATCATCATGGCTCGAGATTTTTATGCGCGAGCGATCGAATGGGGTATGCCGCATCCGGATGGCAGAGGCAGGCAAATAATGGAAATGGTTTCAAGACTAAGCTTCACAGTGCTCAACACCGGTTCGGCTGCGACCTTCCGACGACCAGGCTACAGGGGAACGATACCGGACATTTCGTTTGCATCGGAACGCGCAGTGCCATGTGTGAGAAAATGGACGGTGATTGAAGACTTCACAGGCAGCGACCACCAATACATCACGTTCGAATTATTTGAAGGAGGAAACGCACCAAGGATCAACAGGGACCTACCACCAAGATGGAACGTAGCCAAAATGGACGAGAGGAAACTGCGTGTACTCAACGGACGGAAAATCCCGACGCACGCTGAAAACCCAAGTGCAGAAGACTTAGTGGACGAAACGATGCAGCTAGTACTGCAAGCGTGCAGAGCACCGATGCCGAGAAAGCAGCGACCAGCAAACAAGCGAGCAGCGTACTAGTGGACTGACGAGATCGCCAATCAGCGAAAACGATGCCTCCGACTGCGAAGGAAAGCAACCCGATTTCGAAGAAGAAATCCTGATGAGCAGTCATCGTGGCTCAATACAAAGGTGCCAAGAAGATCCTACAGCGTCAAGTTGGTCGCAGCAAGAAGGAGCGCTGGAATTCCATTATACAGGACGTGAATAACGACCCGTGGGGATTGGGCTACAGGATAGTGACGCGGAAACTAGAAGCTTTCCCGGAAGGAGAGAGCATGGACCTGAATAAGATGAAAAACATCGTAGATACCCTATTCTCGACTCACCCACCGAGGAGCGAGGAGGACCTCGACATCAGGATTGAGGACATAACGTCATTTAATGAGGAGGAGCTGATGGACGCGGTCCAATTACTGCAGAACAGGAAGGCCCCAGGACCCGACGGCGTACCGGCAGAAGTGTTAAAGGCGGTAGCAGGCGCCCGCCCGGAACTGTTTCTCGACATGTACAACTGCTGCCTGAAGAGCGGAGTTTTTCCCAAACGCTGGAAGACGCAGCGTCTGATGTTAATCAGCAAAGGCAAAGGAGACCCTAACCCCCCGTCAGCCTACAGGCCGCTGTGCATGTTGGACACGACCGGGAAATTGCTGGAGAGGATGTCAAGCCGCGACTACATACAGCGATACGGGAAGCAGGTGACCTGTCCGATAGACAATTCGGTTTCAGGAAAGGACGATCCATGGTAGACGCAGTTCAAGAGGTCATGAGGACAGTTGAGGCAACGCGGAAGAGCAACCATTACTCCCGAGAGATCGTGGTATTGGTTACACTCAACGTGAAGAATGCCTTTAATTCAGCAAGATGGTCCGACATGATGCGGGCGCTAAAGGTACATTTCCAGGTACCAGCGTACCTCCTCGCGATGGTGGACGACTACTTGAAGGACCGAGTACTGCTCTACGACACACGAGAAGGACAACAGAGAAAAGTCATCACCTCAGGCGCAGCCCAGGGATCGATCCTCGTGCCAGATCTCTGGAACATCTCATACGATGGAATTCTACGGATGGAAATGCCAGACGACACGTACCTGATAGTATACGCCGACGACGTCGCTGCGGTCATCACAGAAGAGACCCCGAAGCAGCACAAAAGCGTCTTAAACAGGTCATGAGGCGGACGCACCAATGGATGGGGGACCACGGCCTCAGCCTAGCCACGCAGAAGACGGAGATAGTAGTTCTCACTCGAAAGAGGATCCCGAACATACTGCGCATGCGCGTCGGAAACGGAGAAGTGGAAAAGAAGGGCGCAGTGAGGTATCTCGGCATCACCCTGGACACCAAACGAACCTTCTGGGAACACATCAGGAAAGCGACAGACAAAGCGGCGACTATGGTAGCAGCGCTGAGCCGTCTCATGGCGAACGTGAGAGGACCAATGACCAGCAAACGCCGGCTTCTAATGTCGGTGACGCACTCGATTCTCTTGTATGGAGCAGAGATCTGGGCGGACGCACTGGAAGCGGAAAGCCGAAGGAAGCGTATAGCCGCGGTACAAAGAAGAGGAGCCCTGAGAGTGGCCTGTGCATACCGAACGGTATCAGGACCGGCGACCCTGCTCATTGCTGGAGTGGTACCCATCGAGCTCCTCGCGAGAGAGAAGAAACGAGTCTACCTACGACGAGCTGAACACGATCGACAACAAATGAAGAAACAGGAGAGGAATCACACTATGGAGCTTTGGCAGGGCATGTGGGACAGTGACGCAAGAGGAACATGGACAGCCAGACTCATCAAACATGTGGCCCTATGGACAGATCGTAAACATGGGGAAGTGACTTACTACCTGACCCAACTGTTGAGCGGGCATGGCTACTTCAACGCATACCTTCACAAGATCGGGAAAGTGGAAAATCCGCGATGTATCTACGGGGATTCTGAACGCGACGACGCTCATCACACCTTCTTCGAATGTAATCGATGGAGGGATGAGAGGGAAAGGATGGAGGAGTCACTAGGTCTTATCACCCCAGAGAACATAGTAGCATCGATGCTGATCAGCGCGGAGAAGTGGGATGCGGTGACAAATTTTGCCGAAACAGTTCTACGCCAGAAGAAACAAGAAGAAAACAACAGAGTAATAGCCGGAGCAGACAACAACTAGTTGGACATCGTGAGCATAGTGAACAGTGCAGTGCGAGAAAATAGTGCCGAGTCCAGTGAACCATAGTGAAGTGACACAGTGGAAACAGTTAGGGCATTTGCGTGTCAGCGAATGGAATTGGGCAGAGAATCACAGCTTGCGCCGGACCGCGGCCATAAGCAAGCAGGAAAGAATGAAGTAGCCTGGAA
Organism: Cylloceria caligata; assembly: GCA_963942595.1. Classification (NCBI taxonomy): domain Eukaryota; kingdom Metazoa; phylum Arthropoda; class Insecta; order Hymenoptera; family Ichneumonidae; genus Cylloceria; species Cylloceria caligata. Next base: position 23,127,398 of record OZ012706.1, read on the forward strand.
GGCAAAGGAACAGAACTACCCTGAGGAAATGCGGAAGCGGTTCCGGGGTCGTTACACAACATCTGGAAAAAGGGTTGGTGGTTTTTAGTGGGTAGAAATCCTACACTTTGAGGAGTGCGGTCCCTCTTTTCTGTCTTTGTGAAGATTTTCCACCACCCCTCGGGAAAAAAAACAAAAAAAAAAATTGTCTGGACTATACGGTGGATACATCTAAATTTCCTAACCAAGCTCTCGCGATTTTTGACGGGTCATCAAAGAAGTGTGTGGTCGGGCGTTGTCATGATGGAAGACAACACCTTTCCTATTAATCAATTCGGGCCGTTTTATTTTGATTGCTTGGCGTAATCTCTCCAGTTGTCCACAGTAGAGTTGAGAATCAATCGTCTGACCAACTTGAAGTAACTCATGGTCGACGATTCCCTTCCAGTCCCACCACACACATACAGCATCGCCTTTTTCGCCGTCAATCTTGGCTTTGCGAACGCTTGTGACGGCTCACCATCCCTTGTCCATGATCTTTGACGCTTCCGATTATCGTACGTGATCCATTTTTCATCACCGATTATGACACGTTTCAGAAATGGCTCGATTTCATTGCGTTTCAGCAGCGCATCGCAGATGTTAATTCGGTCTATCATTCTCCGAGTTCAACTCGGCCGACCTACAGTCCCTACAACTCAGCCATCATATCAGCAGTGATATATCGACGTCGGCACACCAGTACATCAACATTTGGCTCATCTTGTCATGCACCCAGCGTCAGCTTCACCGCAAGGCCTGGTCGTGACAGATCTTCTCATCACTTGCACACGATTAATACAATCGTGTGCGGTAAGACGAACGCCTCATTTACTTTCTCTTTTCCGAACGTCTCATCTATTCCCTTCTCTATACGCTTTTTCTATATTATTTTCTATATTTTACTTGTTTATTTGTATATTTGTGTCTGCTGCACTTGACAGGTGGAGCAATAAATGCTATCATAATTAACATCAGTGCACTGCGTTTTAATTCAACCTTCTATATTACAGTCCACTTTCTCTCCATCATACTGAATTCTCGAACATTTGGTCCTTCGAGCCGGATTGCAGTACTGCTAGCTCCATGCTCTATCATCAAGTGCGTGGACGTACTCTAAGCCAGCGCACCCATCAGGAACATATTCCACCAGCTTACCTCGTCGAAGGACGATCCGACAGCTCAACGAGCACTAGCACCCACAGTGGAGTCTACTAGCCGAGCTCCGCAGTATCGACTCTGCACATAGACTGGCTCATCGCAGCTCGACATCTGCATCGGTTGGGTATCGTACAGCTCTGCGGAGTTTAATTTACTTATCTCTCCTACTTACGCACTACCAGTGCTCAAATTGTATCGCCTATTACCAAAAGTGGTATGTTAGCTCAAACCTAATTAGTACCTCTCTCGTAGTATCATGGCAGGTGAATCAAAGCCAACTCAAGGCGGTGATGGAATCGAGCAGGCTTCGGCAAAGAAGTTGCTAGTGCCACCACTTACTATCGACCAAACATCTTATGCAATCAAGTCCTCGCTCAAGCTCCTGCTCGACTGCCGAGCAAGCTCGTCGCCAAGGCGCAATGTCAGCTTAGCTGCATTGAAGCCATCAGAAAATTGTCAGAGATTCGTGCCTGACTCAAATATTTCTGGAGAGTTTAGCGCGAATGAAACACGTAAGCACTCGCAGCCAGGCCATCACAGCTCCGCACCACCAGCTCTGTGCATCTGTCAACTCGATGCAGTCCAACATCTTCTTCATAATGCACCATACGGCCTTGTGGAGTATTTATTTATTTAATTCATTTCATTTCAATTTAATTTAATTCAATTCAATTCAATTCAATTCAATTCAATTCAATTGTTTAAAGTACTCGGAAATAAATCAGGTCCGACTATCAGCATTTCTGTTCGGAAGATCTCTTAATAGGGTTTTTATGCAGTAGTCAACCTTTTCCTTTCTCGGTAAAGCTTAATAACTGAAGACCAGCAAATCCAGGTTTTCCTAGTGGTTGTTAAACGGCGAAACTCTGCTACCATTGTTTGAGAAATTAAATGCAAACGATTCATTTTAAAAATCTATTTTTATTTAATCTAGTTCCGAGATTGAGAATTCAATTGAAAGAAACTTATTTAAGTCAACATACATGAATGAGTGTTGCTCACCAATCATTTTGTATTCACAATGAACATGTGTACTTCGTCAACCTTTTGTAACAAGAGGAAGCATAGCTCACCTGGAGCACACGGCTCGCACTTGGTCAATTCAACAAGGATTTTTGATAGCGCTTCAACATCTAGAAATTGCATTAGAATAGCAACTACTTTCAGCGGTCGAAACATCAGCTTCTGTCTGAGCAGCTTAAACGCTTAGAGTTAATCAGGTGAATGGTCATCTGGCTGGAGTATCGCTGCAATTGTCGGTACAACTGTCGATTCAGCAAATAAACTCAAGGCGATTAACATCGGGTACGTCTGCTCAACCGGCAGTTCATTGAGAGGGAGGTGCAGTCGTCCAGAATTCAGAACTGCTCAACAAAGTCAGCTCATCACTCCTCGCAACTGCTCAACACTGTCTGTCTCGAGTTTAAAATGACACTCGAGGGATGACGAATCCAAACAACTTCATCATCAATTCATGGTAGAATACGAGAAGCTCGTTCATATAGAGAAGGCGCCAGCATTACCATCAAGTGCAGTGCATCATTATCTGCCGCATCATGGAGTTCTCAGGCCAGCGAGTACCACTACAAATTGAGAGTGGTGTTCAGCGGCTTAAGTGCAGCATCATATGGGTTCTCCTTAAACGACATCATGCACACTGGTGCCAACCTGCTGCTCAATAGCTAAAGGAGTTGTGCATGGCGGGCGGATTCTCGCTTGCTAAGTGGCACGCAACAGACTCGGACATACTGGCCAGCATCGCTGCTACCAAATCATCTTGCGCAGAAATTATATTGGATGACTGCTCAATCAAAATACTCGGGCTTACGTGGCTTCTACACAAAAGATCAGTTCGTGTTCTCAAGCCAGCTCAGCTCAGCACCTGCAAACTTTAACAAGCGTCTCATCCTATCTGAAGTGGCTCAGATATTTGATCCACTCGAGTTCATCTCACCAATCGTGATACGTGCCAAAATGCGTTTGCAGGAGCTTTGGCTACTCCAGCTCACATGGGATGATCCACTGCTATCCCAGATCTTATCAAGGTGGCTAGCAATCAGGGAGGATCACACTTGCCCGGCCAGGATTTTAATCTCTCGTTACTTCAACTCTTACCGCAGCTCAACAGTGGAAGTACATGGTTTTACAGACACCTCTCAACTAGCTATGTCGGCAGTGATATACATAACTGTCATCTCACCGTCCGCAACAAAGTGACGTCACTCGTGTCCTCAAAACTAAGGTTGCACCGCTCAAAAGCTCACCATACCCCGGTTGGAGCTCACAGTAGCGCTGCTTTTAGCCAAGCTCATCTCAAGTGTTCAAGCCACACTCAAATTGACCATTGCATCTACTCATCTGTGGACGGATTGATCAATCACGCTGTGGTGATGTGGATCAAAGTTCATCCGTCGCGCTGGAAGGATTACATTAGGAACCGAGTCACTCAAATACAAGATCTTAAGCTTAACAAATTGTATCAGCTAAAAGCTCTCTGCTCGAGAGTGATAGCACGGTTCAAGAGGATACCTGGCTCAATACCAGTCACACTCATCTCAGCACGTGAGATCGACGAATCGAAGTTTTTTTTGGGTCAAGGCTACCCAGGCAGCTTACTTCTCGTACGAGCTCGAAGTGATGTCATCTGGAATGCTGCTGCCAAGCTCTCATACTTTCAGTAGGTTCATAGCCTACCTCGATCAAGAAGGCGTAATCAGGGTGGGAGGACGGCTCAAACAATCAGCACACAACTTTGAAGCATGTCATCCAGCAATTTTGCCTCGTCAGTCTCGTCTCACATCACTCATCATTAACCAAGATCATAAGCGCACGTTTCACGGCGATACTCAGCTCACTTTAGCGCAAGTTCGACAAGCTCACTGGATCATTAGGGGTAGAGCTCCAGTCAAGGCTCACATCTTGCGCTGTGTAGTGCGTGCTCGGCAGAGAGTGATCCGTGCTCAACAACTATTGGGTCAAGTACCTCTCTCTCGAGTCACACCTGCACAGCCGTTTAAAGAGACTGAAGTTGACTACACAGGTCCGTTAACACTCAAGACATAGAGAGGGCGAGGGGCTAGAACACACAAAGGCTGGATTTGTGTCTTTGTGTGCATGGCCACGACGGCGTTACATCTGGAAGTCGTCACTGACTGTTCAACCGATGCATTCTGCGCTGTTTTTCTGCGCTTCTCGCCCCGATGAGGAATACCTCGCGCTCTCAGCTCAGATTGCTCAGTACGTATTTGGTCGGAGCCAGCAAAGGGCTGCGACAACTATTCTCATCATACTTATCTGAACATCTCATCGTTGCAAATGCTCTCTCACAGAATCGTGTACAATGGCGGTTCAATCCTCCAGTAGCACCGCACATGGATGGCAAATGGGAAGCAGCAGTGAAGTCGGTGAAGCATCACCTCCGTCGGACGGTGGGTGAAACAGTCCTAATCTACGAGGAGTTGACGACACTGCTGACTCAAATTCAGGCTGTTCTTAAATCAAGGCCTTTGGAACCTCTCAGCGACGATCCTGAAGATGTGTCAGCTCTAACACCAGGGCATTTTCTCATCGGCAGCGCACTTACCACTATCCCAGAACCATCTCTGAAGGATCTGGCGATCGCAAGGCTCCCTTGATGGCAGCTCATACAGCAGAAATTTCAAAGTTTCTGGGCTTAGTGGTCTGCTCATTATCTCCAGCGTCGACAGGCAATTTCGAAATGGGACCACTCTAACAACAACATCCAGATCGGCTCACTCGTTTTGCTTACGGATAAACGCTTTCCACCGTGCAAGTGACCACTTGCACGAGTGATTGCACTACACTCAAGCAGTGACGGGCTCACAAGAATGGTGGCCATTAAGACAGCTACGGCAACGCTCCCACGGTCCACTGCTAAACTTGCAGTGCTGCCAGTTCCCTCAGCAGAACATCACGTTGAGGAGAATCAGCAACCACATTGCTGATGGCGGGCGGAATTTTTGAGAATGCTTGAACGTTCTGCCAGGCGTAGCGAGACTGCGCACTGCAGGCTAGCATGGGCAACTGCTTGCTGTTGCCACTCAGCGGCAGCACCACGCAAGAGCTGTAAATCTTCCACTAGGTCTGCGTGCCGAGCAACAGGTCGCTGCGTGCAAGCGCTCTTCGACTGCTTGGTTCGACAACGGCTGCTTCGTATAACGCAGCCATCTTGCGTTTTGCTCTTGCATGGTTTACACCGTCACCGTGTTCGTGCGTGCTCATCAAAGTTCTGTGCATCTTAATTAAAGTTCTCATCGTTCAACTCGGCCAACCTACAGTCCCTACAACTCAGCCATCATATCAGGTCAGCTTCACCGCAAGGCCTGGTCGTGACAGATCTTCTTATCACTTGCACACGATTAATACAATCGTGTGCGGTAAGACGAACGCCTCATTTACTTTCTCTTTTCGGAACGCTTCATATTCCCTTCTCGATACGCTTTTTCTATATTATTTTCTATATTTTACTTGTTTATCTGTGTGTATATTTGTGTCTGCAGCACTTGACAGGTGGAGCATTAAATGCTATCATAATTAACATCAGTGTACTGCGTTTTAATTCAACCTTCTATATTACAGTCCACTTTCTCTCCATCATACTTAATTCTAAAACAGTATCAGTTGCCGGCGAAAGAACATGCCGCTATCTCCGTGGATATAATATTGGTGGTTAGAAATACATGGTTCATTAAATTTGCACATAGAGATGTATGCATAGTGAAATAAAAATATTGCTTTATTTATAAGAAATATAAAAAATATCGTTATTTAATTTGCATACGGCGTAAACATTAGCTTATACAGCGGGCCCGCGCCTCATCACCTAGTACAGGCGCGCCGCACCTTATCAGCTCGTCAAGGGCGCGAAAATAGCTGATGCCGCGGGGTCGCCACCGCCGCCGCCGCCGCCGTCGTAGTATAAGCTTATTGGAGAGTCAGCTGATTGATTTTGAAAGACACTCATCGATATGGATACACGTTGGAAACATCCATGGACAGACGTGATAAGCGGTCTTACGGATTGTGGTAAAACATATTTTGTCAAAAAATTCTTTAAATACATGCGCGAAATGAGGGGTGTCCCGTTCGAGCGTATACTTTTTTATTACTCAGAGTGGCAGTCCGGGTATTCAGAGTACGGTGATGAAATCGAATTCCGCGAGGGTTTACCGCAAGCAGCAGACTACTCGAACGATACAAGACCTAAACTTGTGGTCATTGACGATCTAATGCGTGAGGCATCGAACAATACCGTGGTCGATCTTTTCACCAAAGGTAGCGATTATAAAAATCTTAGTGTCATTTTCATCACGCAAAATCTCTTCCATCAGGGTCTCGGGCAGTGCGATATCTCCTTAAACGCTAATTATATCGTTGTCTTCAAATATCCGCGACATCGCGCGCAAATTCAGCATCTAGCCCGTCAGGTATATCCCGAGAATTTGCGATTTTTGCAGGAGGTATATTTCGATGCAACAGCTGCACCGCACGGCTATCTATTATTCGACTTGAAACAATCGACGCCTGATAATTGTTGATTTCGCGCCTGTATATTTCCCGATGACCAATATCATTACGTTTACGTGCCTCAAAAAGCAATAAAGGTTCGCGATGCGACGCGCGATGTACCAGTAATGCGCTTGTAATGGTGTTGCGCGGACCTCTCGATAAAAAGCAAATAATTATATTGCAAGTGCTGTGTTATCTGAAGCAAGAGCAACGACGTGCAATTTTGCACAAAGCAGATGTAGCGCTCGTACGGTGTATATTCGAGTATGCTCTAAACATTTTACAGGGAAACGTGAGCCTGTACAACGTGCAAAAGAAACATCTTGGGATGCACGCGACAATTCTTCGACGACTAGACGCGAAAAGGGGAAATTGGAGCGGTAAGAGGAAGATCATCGTCGACCACTGTGTCGGATTTCTCAAGTTGGTTCTTGTGCCTGTCTTGGTCTACGTGAGCCATGGAATATTCCAGAAAGATGGTGCTTATTCCTCATGATAACATACATCATCTCGCTGGACTCGCCACTACTGCTGCTGCTACTACTACTACTACTACTACTACAGACCCGTTGCCCTTCGTACAGACTACCGGTACGCCATTATCGCCCCTCGACTCTGAGCTGAGTGAAATTCTAAACTCTCACTCGTACAAGAGCGAGAGAGAGAAATGGATAGCGTACCAGCAGGTTTACAGCGTTATCTTCAAATGGTCCAGTACTATAATACAGTACCGAATATTTCATCAAAACGAATAATGGCAATACTCGATAGTCAGGAGAATAAAATCGACGACGTTTTAATGAACAAAGTTAAATCTCGCCTCAATGACACACTTATTATCGATAGCGTACCAAAAAAATTTTAACCTAAAGCAATAACGTTGCTTTACAATTTGCATCGCAGCGCCGTTGGTGAAAAAATGACATGGGATCGTAGCAGTGTTGATTCCCATACACGGCAGAAGAATTTCAAATTCCATATCGTTGATCTTATTAACGATGGTATGCGAGCTAGAAAACGCGAGAAACCCATCGGACGATCTCACTTTGCCAAACTCCTGCGAGCGATACAGATGCCACGCGAATTTATCGGCAATCCCGAGTTACTACACGAGCCTACACCTACATCATCCTCGATATCGCAGCAGCGTCTTATTTTACCACGCGATAGTGATAGTAGCAGCAGCGACAGCAGCAACAGTAGCAACAACAACAATGAGGCCGAGACCGCACACTCAAACAGAGATTTAATGCTCACGGCGGAAAACGACATCATCGAGGGGGAGGAGGGGGATAAAAAAGAAGACGAACAATTGCAAAACATCGCACAAGTAGAGAGCCAACAACACCCCAGTAAATATCGATCCCGCACACAGTTAGAAAAGAAAAAGAAAAAGAATCCATTTAACTGGTCATCGTTAAAATTATGAAAATTCTTTAAAAAATCTATTATGACACCGCTTATCCTGCCTCCTATTCTCGAGCAAAAAATTTGGCCCAGGTGGATCGAAGAGTAGCGCGAAAAAACGTTTCACCATGGCTCGAGACACAGGATTCATATAACATACATCGTCTCGTACGACGACGATTTCCCCGTCGTACGTACAACGTGAGTAATATAGACGATGCATGGAAGGCTGATTTAGCTGATTTTCGCCCGATAGCCACGTACAACGATGGGTACGCATATCTGCTTGTTATTATCGACGTGTTGAGTAAATACGCGTGGATCGAGGCTTTGCATGACAAAACGAGCGCAAACGTGGCCCGCGGTCCCACACACATACTCGCACGCAGTAACAATCGTTGCCCTCAGCAATTGCAAACTGATCGAGGCAAAGAATTTATCAGCACTCCATTTCAGCAAATTCTCAAAAAAAAGAATATCGATTTTCGCGCTGCTGGTAACCCTGATATAAAAGCTTCGATTGCCGAACGCTTTAATCGCACAATAAAAGAGCGAGTGTGGCGTTACTTTACATACACGCGAAATAAGCGTTACATCGATGTTTACCAATTTTTTTATATGCTTATAATCAGACTAGACACAGCGGAACGCGTATTCCTCCGAGCGAAGTAACCCTCGAAAATGTATCTATAGCCCGAGAAAATTTAGCACGGCGTTACGAGCGTAACGCGAGAAAAATTAAAAAGCCTAAATACAGCATCGGTGACTCGGTACTTATGAGTAAAGCTGAAGCAGCTTTCGTGAAAGGATATGAGCGTGGTTGGAGTAACGAAATATTCAAGGTTCAACGAATATCAGAGAATCGAGAACCATTCGTGTATATTTTACACGATCTGAGTAACGAGACTATCGACGGTATTTTCTAAGAGGCAGAATTATCACGAGTACGACTGCCTCCGTCATCTAAGAAGACGAAAGAGAAGAAGAGGACAAAGAGTTAGAACGCTCGGAATCACCGTCCCTGATAAATATGAGTTCCAAGGATAGCTCTTTCTTTGTCGTACTACCGAACAACAGTAGTATGCAGTGTTTTCCGAATAATACGACGACGAATTTTATTACGAAGCTACCGCGTCAGATACGTTTGCACGGAGAACGGTCTGTTTCTCTTATGGAAATTGCTTATCCGATGACTCTTTTACATGTTCCTAGTGTAGGAAAATTCGTAACTTTTGAGGATGGTGATTATGATTTATCGGGTTTAAATCTTTTAACACGGAGACGCGCTGATAGAGACCAAGTTCCATCTGGTGTATATCGCTCTATAGACGCTCTTTTGGAGAGTATAAATAAGTTACCGCACGTGACCGGTCATATGCGCTTCAAATCGCTTCCGAGCGGGCAGATCGAAGTGGCGCGCGTATGCGACGATCTACGATACCACGACTTTCGTGTATCGCCTGCTATCGCAAGACTACTAGGATTCTCGGAACAAGCCTGTACGTCTGTAAAGATAGTACCGCGTTGCGAATACACAGGGTCGAGGCCTGCAGGTCTCACCGGTGCTATACCGGGCAGCATGTTTCTATACACAGATATCTGCGAGATCTATATTACAGCCGATGTACAAACACCCCTCTTAGGAGTTGTTCCCATTGCTTGACATTTTCAACGCCACGATATATGCTTGTCTTGCGCAACAATTCACACACTATCGAAATCGATATAAGACACGAGTTTGGAAATCCTATACCATTCGAACAGGGAACGTTGACTGTGACACTACATTTCAAAAGATCCCACGATTGATTACGCCGCTATGGATGATATTGACGGTGTGCAGCATGGACGAGGCCGTCACGGGTACGGCGGTATTAGTCATGTTTATATCGGAACACGGAATCAACGAGGACGCAGTAATCGCAAACGCAAAGCCGCTGAAAAATAGACACTCTCATGCGGGGATCTGGTTATAAAAAGCGCAAAATATCGCGAACTCCTCATTCATCGAACGAACGTAAACCACGACGTATCTCCCGTAAAAATAAAAGTGTAATAAAGAGAAAAGTAATAAAGAAGAAGAAGAAGAAGAATAAGAACAATAAGAAGAAGACTCGTCAACGAACGGTTGCAGATATTTTTGGATAGCTGAAACAAAATGGCTTTTCTACATGCGCACTCGTGCGTGTGTCTTAAATCGGAACTTGAATTATTTACACTCCCACCGAGGCAAACTACTATCGAAGGCTCCGATTGGGTGTATTATAAGCGAATTTCTTCGCTAACAGATGATTCACCTATTGAATTTATTATTTCTGGACAGGGTGACTAGTATATCGATCTCGCGCATACTACGCTTAGTCCGGGAGTGAAAATAACATCTCCTACTACGGAAATTGCCGCGATTACAGCGTCGAAAGTGAGCACAGGCCCTGTAAACAATCTCTTGCATTCTATGTTCAATCCGGTAAACGTATACCTGAATAAAAAATTAGTGTCACCTCCAAATAACGCCTACGCATATCGAGCGTACATAGAAACACTTTTGAATTACGGTCCAGCAACCAAAAATTCGCATCTCACGAGCGTTCTCTGGTACGATGATACCCCTGGAAGAATGGATGCTATAACATCGGGAAATACGGGGCATGTAAAGAGAAAACAATTTTTTAATGTCGCAAGAACTGTAGACTTGCTCGGTCATCTGCATTGCGATGTATTCAATCAGGAGCGGTTCCTATTAAACGGTGTCGAGATGCGACTACGGCCGGGGCGGTCTAGAGATTCATTCTGTCTTGTGGGTGATACAAAGAATGGTCAATGCGGCTTCAAGATTCTTGGGGCATCGCTTCTCGGATGCTTTTCAAACATTGTTTTCGGGAACTGGAATACATTTCTTGAACGACGGTAATTCGATCGATCGCGATAATTATCGCGATGGACACTGTCTGTTTGCTTTTGATTTGACACCCGATCTTTCGGCGAACAGCAATTCACATTGGAATTTAATAAAGCATGGTAGTGTGAGAATAGAGGTACGATTTGATGATGCGCTTGCTTCAACGATAAATTGTGTAGTCTACGCGGAATACGATAATGTCGTTCAAATCGATGCTTCTCGGCAAATAATGGTGGATTTTACCGGATAAACGAAAAATGTGCTGATGTCGGAATAAAATTATTTCGTATTAAGAGACGTAGAAGCGTCTCTGTGAGTAACTAATCAGTCGAACTCGAGCATCTGTTCGGATTAGTCGTGAAAATGAATATCGTCGTGGATATACAGGGAATGCGTGGTAAAGACTCGGAATTCATTCCGAAAAAAATTGCCGTAGTAGCAGTGGATAGACCGTACTCCGCTCATTGGATCGTCGCACCGTCGTGTCACTTTGCCGAATTACCACAGCATTCGCGAAGCCAGAATAATTTTCTCTGGAAATATTTTCACGGTCTTGAATGGTGCGAGGGCGATGTGAGCTGTAAACAAGCATACGCTAACTTGCGTGAAGTTTCGCGAAAATCAAGACGTATCTATACACGCGGTCACGAGAAGGCTACACTTCTTTGCGATATCACGAGTCGTGAAATTTTCAACCTGGAGGATGAGGATGGCGCCCCATCGTACACATTTATGCCGAAATCTTTGCGAAAATCCTTCAGACACGCTATGATAAACGATACAGCGTCTTCGCTTTGTGGAATGCGCCAGGCTTTCCAAATAAAAAATTGGCTTCGCGAGCACCCATTTAAAGGAGAATCATATATGGATGTTTAGTCAGCAAACGAAGAGGAAGAGAATAAGAAAGAGGAGAAATCTTCATGATGTAGTCGTGACACGATCGACGATGCTGTGAAATAAATTTTGCATATATACGTCTTTCGAAGCGTATCGGTCATCATTTAATCATTGACTATGTGTTCAGCATGAACACTAGACAAATCTACGATAGTCTGCAGTATATACCATTTTTCACCGTTGGCGTGTATCCTGCTGACAGAATTCCTCGTGTATGGTCGTTACCGGCTGGACTCGTAGTTAACACGGATAACCACGACCCACCCGGGGAGCATTGGATCGCCATGTACGTTAACCATCATGAAAAAGGAATGTACTTTGATAGCTACGGGCTACCACCGGTTATACCGCAACATCTCGCACGACTACGAAGAAACTGCAAATTCTATCGGTACGGCCTCAAGCACCGACAGAATAATACGTCGGATGTGATCTTATGTCGTGCGGCTTCACCATGTCGCGATTTAATAATCTCTTTAGCGATAATGTAATGAAAAACGACAGATTAGTACGTGAATATTACAATACTTTGCCTCTCGACGATCAGACAGTGATAAAAATAAATCTACCGGCGGAGGAGTCTCCGAGCGAAGATTACCGTGTTTGCAGGGATGTTGCATATGACGGTAAATATGTGTAAAGTGATTTAAATTAAATATTGATTAATTAAAAACAAATACATCGTCTTATTGTGTCTCTTATTTTATAATTATATATAAATTATAATCGAGGTCTCTCGCTGTACGGTATCATATTCCGCATCTTTTACTGCAGAGCAAGCGCCGCGCGAGGAGCACAGCACAAAACGGTACGCACGTGCAAAACCGCTGTCGTTGCATTCAGAGCTTTGGACACGTAGTTGTTATTCAGAGGGGCGTTTGTTATCTTTGAACCCTGTGATCCCCGCCAGCATCATCCAGAGCATTCAGTCTGTCTTCAACAGTGCACGACGAAAGTCTAAATAGAAAAAATCGCAAAATATATCCGCTAAATCTAGGCGATGATCTAACGGCAGCTTTTGTGTATCGGGTAATATGTAACACCGACGATAATACCATGTGTCTGCGGTCGGAGCTAATGTGCGCGGCATTGTGCGGACTGGAGAACAATTTATAAACATTATATATCGAGGAGCGCTCTGAGAGGAGACAATTTGTAATCGATGACTTGTGCGTTGGGGTGTCCTGTGTGGTTGTGCGTAATCATAGGGCTGTAGACGGGGATATCATCGATATGAGTGATGACGGGTGCTGCGAGGTGCTGCTGGTCGATTTCGAGGAATCGATATACGTCTACTGGTCACAGCTATTTTACCCCGAGCCGCCGATTAGTGTGTCACCGGTGTTGCTCGTGAAGTGTACGGTATTCGGCCTCGAACATTTAATTGACGAGGACGGATATCTAGATCGAATCGAAGAAACGTGTGGTAATGATACGCTGATCAGGATACGCATGCGTACCCTTGACGGTGCCCGCGATCCATGGGTGCGGGTAATTCACATCTCGGTGCGGGTAATTCATTACCCGGGCGCGTAGCTGCGGTTTTTGATGTGTGGGTAAATGAGTGAGTGAGTGAGTGAGTGAGAGAGAGAGAGAGAGAGAGAGAGAGAGAGAGAGAGAGAGAGAGAGAGAGAGTGCGTGCGTGCGTGCGTGCGTGCGTGCGTGCGTGCGTGCGTGCGTGCGTGCGTGCGTGCGTGCGTGCGTGCGTGCGTGCGTGCGTGCGTGCGTGCGTGCGTGCGTGCGTGCGTGCGTGCGTGCGTGCGTGCGTGCGTGCGTGCGTGTATATGTGTGCACCGCTGACTAATTATTGTGACCGTCACCCTGGAGAGTCGCCGTAGTGCCGCCAACACAAGGGTGAGTTATAAATTTTATTCCAAGTATGTGTACACCTTTGCTCCATCCTGCTCTTATCTCTACTCTTCCTGGTTCACCAGAGTACCCACACCACCTCACTTTACCATCTCCACGTTACCGACACTGGTTAAGCGGAGTGGGTAGCATGGCGGTGGAAAAGTGAAGTGGTGGAGGTAGCCGCGTGGTGGGGGAAGGAGTAGGGATCGAACTGGCATGAAGCAAATGTGTACACATACTATTAGCGCATTATTAACTGCCACATCATGGGGTTCTCAGGTTAGCGACCACCACCACAAAATTGAGGGTAGTGTTTAACGGCTCAAGCTCAACTCCAACTGGGTACTTATTGCATGAGAATATGCACACTGGCGCCAACCTGCTGTTCAACATCTCGGACGTGCTGATGTACCAAGCTACCGACAGATTCTGATACAAGAAGAGGATTGCGATTTGCAACGAATATTGTGGATCGATAATGAGCTGAAGGAGGTGCCATACCGGCTGAAAACGGTCATCTACAGCACCAAAGCTGCACCATTTCTGGCAGTTCGAGCACACATACAGCTCGTAAAAGATGAAGATGTCATGTTCCCTCTTGCAGTACCATCAATCACGCATGGGCGGCATGTGCATTATATTTTTGAAGGGGCTGACACAGTGGAACAGCTTAGTGAAATTGCTCAACAACTAGAGGAGTTGTGCATGGCGAGCGAGTTTTCACTCGCTAAGTGACACTCAATCGATTCCGATGTTCTGGCCAGTATCTGTGCTACCGGAACATCATGCTCAGGAATTACATTGGACGACTGCGCAACCCAGATACTCGTACTTACGTGGCTTCCTCAGGAAGACCAGGTCGTGTTCTCATAAAGGTTCAGCTCAGCAACGGATAAGCCCAATAAGCGTCTCATTTTACTTAAAGTGGCTCAGATATTTGTTCCACTCGGGTTCATTTCACCAGTTGTGATATGTGCCAAAATGCTATTATGGAATGATTGTGAGTGTGTGCGAAATGGAATGATCTACTGCCATTCCAGGTCTCATCACGGTGGCTAGCAATCAGGAAGGATCTTACTTGCCTGGCCAGGATCTCAATTCCTCGTTGGTTCAACTCGTGGAGCTACTCAACCGTGGAGTTACATGGATTTTCAGACGCCTCTCAACTAGCCACTCCAGCAGTATATACATCACTGTAAGCTCACCGTCCACAAGTAAAGTCACGTCACTCGTGTGCTCAAAGACCAAGGTTACAACGCTGAAAAGGCTCACCATACCTCGGTTGGAACTCATGGCAGCGCTGCTCTTAACAAAGCTCTCACGGGTTCAAGCCACACTTGAATTGAACATTGCAGCTACTCATCTATGGACGGGTTCTCTAGTAATGCTCATGTAGATCAAGGTACATGCGTCACGCTGGAAGAACTATGTCAGAAACAGAACCACTTAAATACAGGAACTCACGGTAGATGCTCCTTGGCGACATGTTCCTGGCGTTTCCAATCCAGTAGGCTGTGCCGCAAGGAGCACAACCACGGATTAGCTCAGAGCTCATTAGCTGTGGTGGACAGGGCCACTATGGCTCAATCAATCAGTGGAGTCATGGCCAGCTCAGCCTGTGTTGGCTGAGAATCTAGGTGTGTTGGAATCTTAGCCCGGGGTAGCACTCGTGGTGGCTATATCAAAGCAGGACTATCACTGGAAACTGGTATACAGTATTCTAGTATGGAATCTGGTGTATTCCTCGCTCAACAAGTTGTATCGACTCACAGCTATCTGTTTTGGGGTTACAGCGTGGTTCAAGGGGATACCTGGCTCAACATTAGTCATGCTCATCTCAGCTCACGAGACGGACAAGGCGAAGGTCTTCGAAATAAGGGCAACACAAGCTTTCTTCACGCACGAATTGAAGGTGCTGCAAGGTGGAACGTTCTTGGCTACCTCTCATCCCTTCAGTAGGCTGACAGCCTATCTTGACCAACAAGGTATCATTCGGGTGTGAGGGCGGCGCAAACAAGCATCGCTCACATTTGAAGGGTGCCATCCAGCGATATTACCTCGTCAATCTCGTCTCTCATCGTTCATCATCAACCAAGCTCATCGGTCTACGCTTCATGGAGAAACTCAGCTCACCTTAGCGCAAGTTCGACAGGCTTACTGGATTGTTCGAGGAAGAGCTCTAGTCAAGGCTCACATCTTGTGCTGTGTCATGTCTGCTCGGTAGAGGGGATTCCGTGCTCAACAACTGATGGGTCAACTACCTTCCTCTCGAGTTACACCTACACAGTCATTCACAGAGATTGGAGTCGACTACGCAGGTCCACTCACACTCAAGGCATGGAGAGAGCGGGGGGCCAGAACATACAAAAACTGGATTTGTTTTTTTGTGTGTATGACCATGACGGCGTTACATCTCGCCGACGTGAGTGACTGCTCAACAGAAGGATTCCTCTCTGCTTTTCGGCTTATTTTCAATTAATTTAACATCAGATCAAAACTTCCCAACATAAATTTCGTTGAGACTCTCTTAGTGCTTTGAAATTCACGGCGTTCTGAGAGAGCGTTGTTTTAATAATACGCCCCAAAACATTATGCCACAAAGTATGTTCGTTTCCGATCTGCTCTTGTAAATCCTGACTTATACTTTTGTTAAGCAAGCACATGTTTTTAGCGTACCGAGGTATGTAAGAAATTCTTTTTATAGTCGTTAATTTTCTGCGATAAGTTCTGCGAATCACTGATTCCTTGCATCCATCTTGACTTGTTGGGCAGTAGCGAAAATAACCAACTAAGCTCACAATAGACCATATTAGATTTTGGAGAATAGCATAACCAAGACCTTTCCATTTTAAGACTCAACTGGTATGCCGTAGTGTAATGAGACTTCGAAAATGATCGGCTCTTATTATTTTTCGGAAATGAACCTCTTGGTCTACAATAGAGCAGTAGCCGAGAACGAATTTTTTCGTCTCGGCAGTGTTTCATATGGGATAATAGGCGATATCACTCAGAGGTTGTTTAGGTAAGAACAAAAGTTTCGAGGTTTATAGTAGCCATGCTGCTGGTTATATCGACATGCATGCAATGCAATTGTTGTAAATTCAAGCTAAAACCTTATATCATTGCTTTTGTCGAAAGTTTCTTCATTGGTTAGTTACCGAAATAACAGTAGTCTTTCTTTGGAGGTTGTGGAATCAACACGTCATGAGACTCTCTAAACATTATCGATCGTTGCACGTTAATTCAGTAAACTATATCGTTTATCAAATATAAGAAAAATGTGATTCATTTGTGCGCTGTTGTAAGCCTCCTTTAAGTCGACGGTGTCGTGCTGGTAATTGTACTTGTTGTCGGTATCGCAATCGATACTCGTAAATTATTATCAGTCGCACTGGAACTCCTGGCTGCGAAGAACGTCGGCAATTTCAGTGTCTTCCACAAATTCTTCTGTGAAAATTCTTCAAACTCCTGTTTTCTTTTTCTTTTTGCCAAATCGCCCGTACTTATTGTTTCAATGTTTAAATGAATTTGTTTGAGAACTCAGGTTGTTGGAGAGGTAGTGGAATGTAATACATCGTAAGCATAGAATGAATAGTAGTTCACAGATGTTAAATAACTGTTGCATTTATTTGCCCCACCTGACAAACGCAGTGGACGTTTTACACATAAAAAAACTTAAGAAAATGTATAAATAAATAACGTAAATGCGCACAAAAAGGTTACAAAATGAATGATGAGTAGTACTTTACCACCACACGATTATTTTAATCGGTGAGACGATTTGGGCTGAGCTGTCGCACACGCGGTGACGCAAGTGACAAGAGCACGACACGATGAGACTAGATGCTGACGTACCGATGAGCAGACTTTTCAAACGATCACGGTGATTAAGAGCTAGATATTTGCAGTGTAGCACTGTTCTTCGGCGGAGTAGGACGATGAGAAATTTGATCAGCACAATTGAAAATATGCACGCTTCACGAGGTGACATCTGAACTGTTCAAGAGCTTTATGCAAGATGGCTGCCTATTTGAACGAACCGTTTTGACAACACCGTCGAAGAGTGCGTGCACAGCGAGTTGTTGCATGGCACGCTGACCCAGTGCGATTTTCATGCTCCCGTGGGGTGCTGCCGCTAAGCAGCAACAGCGATCGGTTGCCCACAGTAGCCTGCAGTGCGCAGTCCAGCAACGTGCAGCAAAATGCTCGAAAACTCTCAAACAGACTTATATGCTCATAAGATCGATTTTATGGAGTTATTCGTGTTCAACTTTCAAGGACTATCGATAGTTTAATGGTAAATAATTTATTACGAAATATGAAACGCAAAGAAATTGTTCGATCCTTAGCACAGTACGTAATATCCGCCACTCGCACTCCCATACACGGATGAACTTGGAACAAATACCGATTCAATAATAAATAATAAAGAGCTAGAAGGGCTTCGTCCCCCAGCGCGCTTCGCGCACCACCCCCCTAGGGGAACCCTTTCTGACTTCTTCTGGCTCACTTTCTGAACCCGCTGACCCACTTTCTGATTCCTCCTGACCTACTTTCCTCTCTCGATTCTCGTACACGGCGGCGGCGGTGAGATATTTTTATAATATGAACAGATATACAATCAGCACTATCGCTGCAAACACTAATTTTACATCACGTATAACGAGCTCGTGTCAATTCGAATCTTATTCAAAATCTTACACTCGCGGATTTATCCAATCGTGAACCAACCTAATTCCAACTGATTGATTTGGGACAAAACCCTACCTTGAATCAACCGATTTCCAACAGTTACATAGCAGAGCCAAGCGTTGGATTGATGGCTCTGCTATGTGGCGGTTTTACGAAAATCAACCGTCAATCAAACTCTGAGCTCGGCTATATGATGGTTGGAAATCAGTTGGTTCTAGTATCAACTCAACCTTCAGCGCTGCTACGTGATGATTGAAAATCTGTTGGTCTTTTGCACAGATCAACCTTTTGCTCGATGCTAACCAAATCCAACGATCATCCAATCGAAATAAAGGTTGGATGAGTATGCGCGAGTGAACTGAATCACTCTTGACTAATACTGAATTGAAACTGATAAAAAAAATCAAGACCGCATTTTAGCATGCAAATACGAGATAATTCAATTTTTTATTCGTAACAACTTATTTGACCCTAAACTTCGCATAACTCAATGCGTTCTTGATAACTACTAATCGTAGATAAGGCACGAGCTTAGTTCGAATTAGCGGATAGCGCTTGACCCGCTGTCGCGCTTTATCCTGCGGACGAGCAGACTGAGCAAACGCCCCGACGGACACCGACGTAGCGCTGGTCGTAGCAGAGATCGTATAGGACATAAAGTCGGACTTCTGATTTGACCACTCATCGAGGATAGTACATACAATCAGCAAGCCACAGAACTAATCCGGCGAGAAGGTTCACAAGGAGCATGTGCCCTAGCGGATCGCATGCGACATAAAATTAATCGAAAAAAAAATTTAGCTTTGTACGAACAATGAAGAAAGTACAGCCAAAATGAAGTGAAATAAAAATAAAAGTACATTCGCCTAAACCAAATAAAAATTAAAGTGAATTTATTAACAACATGAGCCTTTTCAAAATTTTCCGTGAGAGCAAAATGCTTACATAGTAGAACCTTGGCCATTGCTTCCTCATTATTTTTCATCTTTTACAATCCCACCTCTATGGGGAAGTATGATGATCGATTTTGGATCCCTTATGAAGGATGCTTTGTGAATGGTGGAAAATAATGAGGAAGTGTTGGATTATCAGCTGGCGCACGGCGATCGATATTCGTCGTGCGCCTACCTGTTGCGGTGCTCTAGCACACGTCGTTCGGTTGAGCCGAAGATAGCCGAGGCAGGGCTTCGCGAAGCCGAGGATGTGCCTCGTTGGCATGCCGCTTCGAGCGAGAGGATGTCTCTCTCGCTTGACTTCGGTTTCGCTCACCGGCTATCTCGCTCAACTGACTTCAGCGCCCAACGACGCTTTCGTACTCGCAGCCATGTTGAAAATTTAGTCACTTTCGCAACAGCATCGAGGAACAGCACACACGGAACTTTCTTGGACTTTTCTCGTTGGCTTCTGACTCTGGATTCACTCATCACTCTCAAAAGGACTCAAAATCAGGTACGAGTACATTGTTATAATTTACCATAAATTCAATGGCAACGAGGAGTTGGATGCTCATCGGTACATCAGCATTTTGGTCTCACTTTTTGGTGGCACATGTCGGGCCACATTTACTCTCACCATAATTTGCCGGTATAATTAATATAATTATGCAGGTGTACTGTAGTCACTGTACTTTTCCCCAGGACATCTGCTGGAAGAGTACAGCAACTACACACTGCTCATTTTGTGCATCCTCATTATGTGTTGTATTGTGCTACGCAGTGCTGCCTGCGTAGCTTGTCTCATACGTATAGAGCACTCAAGCAATTTCAATTGCAAGTGCTCTTATTTGTTCACTGCAACCTCTCTGCATTAAGCTGCTGAGAGCTTGCTGTGAATTGTAATACCACCTTACGCACTCATATATCTCACTGCGTTGCATGCTCCGCAGCACTGGCTGCGGTGCGCACATCACTCTCAGTACATACAGCACACAATTAATATAATTGTGTGCTGGTTCTCAGTCCATATAATCAAATTTAGCTTACCTAATTAAATTCAGTTTTTTATTCTCAATTTTGGTGCATTTATTATTTATATTATTTTGTATGTTTCTAAATTTAGTATATTCTGTGTTTCTTTCTCATATTTAACCAAGTGTTTTAAATTGCATTATTACATTGTTTGTGTGGAAGAATAATAAACCACTTTCACAAATGTCATCTATGAGTCTGGTTTTATTTTCACCCTGTCTTGAGTGAAGTCTCATAACTTCCAATATATTCACAGATGTGTCAAATGCCATCATCGGACGGATTCTCAAACAGGAAGCAACATCCAAAATTCTTATTTACAGGCTTATTTAAATACTATAAACACTATTTCTTATCTGCTAGAAATATGTAAAAGTTAGTGAATCCACTATTTTTCAAAAACGACAAATTTCATAACTTTTGATACCCGCTGTCAATCCTTGACAAACCTCGACAAACCTTGCCAAGTTTAGTCATAATTACACTTGTGTAGAAACTTTCAGTCCGATAGCTCTAAATTTACGCATAGAAGCGTGTTTGCATCATTTAACATTGTTTGACAAAAAAATTAGTTTCATGAAATTTTAGTGTCATGGTCGATACTAACCAGCTTACTGGTGGACCCGAGACCACCGTTTTGTGCCAAAACTGGTAAGAGCCAATAATTCAGTATTCAATATATAGAAGTGTTTGAGAATGCACAAGCATTCTGCTGCTCATTGCTGAACTGCGCACTGCAGGCTAGCATAGACAACTGCTCTTT
The DNA here is from genome assembly GCA_963942595.1 of Cylloceria caligata. NCBI lineage: Eukaryota > Metazoa > Arthropoda > Insecta > Hymenoptera > Ichneumonidae > Cylloceria > Cylloceria caligata. The sequence continues at coordinate 23,148,582 of OZ012706.1, forward strand.
GTGGCTACTTAGCGGCAGCACCTCACGAAAGTGAGAATTCACTGGGTCAGCGTGCCAAGCAACAGGCCGCAGCACGCACATTGAATAACTTCGACATTTATCAACCGATTGACTTGAGTAGATATGTTTTTGAAACGTCAATTCAGTACAATTTTAACCATGAATCGCTTTACACCGAAACAACGCGCCGAAATAGTCGTTCAGTTGTGTTAACTCATCGTGCATATCGTCGAGGCCCATTTCACACTCTCTGGCGCCGTTAACAAGCAAAATTGCCGCATTTGGGGAACAGAGAATCCACACGAGATCCATGAAACACCATTGAATGATCAAAAAGTGACTGTTTGGGCCGGCTTTTGCGCCAAAACCATCATTGGGCCATTTAGGTTCAGAGAAGGCGAAACAGTCGATGGGAATCGATATCGGTGGGTGTTGGCTCATTATGAGTGCCCATAAATGTGAGAAAAAGGTCTGTACGGTTACTGGTTTCAACAAGATGGTGCACCATGCCACACTGCAAATCAAACAATGCAGTTTCTACAACGAAAATTCACTGGACGTGTGATGTCAAAAAATTGCGACATTGACTGGCCACTCAGATCTCCAGATTTGACCCCTCCGGACTTCTTTGTGTGGGGTTATTTGAAAAGCAAAGTATACGCCAACAAGCCTCAGACCATTGACGAGCTCAAGGCAAACATTCATCCCGAAATCATCGGTATACCGCGCGACATGCTTGAAAAAGTGATGGAAAACGCAGCAAAAAGGGCACATTTTACTTTGGCCAATAAAGGCGGCCACTTGATTGATGTTGTAATCAAAAGCTAGTCTAAATAAATTGTAAAGGACCAAATTAAATAAAAATACCTCATATATGGAAATCGGTTGTCTTTTTTTAAAGTTATTCAATGTTTACATACCAACATAAAAGATGGCGCACCCTGTATAAGGGATTTTTTGGGTCCCTGGTGACGAATCCGGGGTCGAAATTAGGAAATTAAAAATGGCGGATCCAATATGGCGGACATAAATGTAAAAAGTCACTCGATTTGGATGAAACGGTATTGAACTAAAATTTAAGAAATTCAAAATAACAAATCCGATATGGTAGACCAAAATGCAAAAAGATACTTATATGAATGAAACTCAGTACTCAAGTTTTCCGAGGTCGCTGATTATGAATCTGAACTTGAAATTGAGAAATTCGGAATAGCGGATCCAATATGGCAGCTTAGAGTGACTAACGGTATTGCATTATATCTACTGTTACTTCCGTTGCTATCGGGTGAAAAAAAATATTTTGTTGTTTTTTGTTGTTGATATAAACTACATTCAGTGCAAATCATTTCGATCATATCACCCGTTATAAGTTTTCGGAAAACATCAGTACGACAGCTGCAATCCGCTAAGCTATAATCGAGTTGCAAACCAGCCTTATCGTCAGAAAACCGATTGAATTATCGGAATGAAAGTTTCGTTTTCTACCCAGGTGAGATAAAAAAATAAAAGTAAGTACTATAAAACGTCAAATAATATAATAAATACAATAAAACGAGCCATCCTTGAGATATATTATCAAAATAATTTTTTTTTAGGTTGGTATATCTGCCAATTCTTTACATGTCACTTTTAAGCGCAATGTGTCAGATAGTTTGTGCGCAATAGCTTTGTAAAAACGTCACTGTTTGTTATACTCTGCGAATTTCGCTATGTCGAATTTTTAATGTAACATCCACTAATATATCAAACATGAATTTTAACCAATAATCACTCTTCATACCAAATAATTAAATTTTCTATACAGTATATATAAGAACGCCAGAATAGTGGAACGAGCCGTCTACGAAAGTGCTCATACAGCAGCGCATCTTCTTCAGGGACACGCGACAACGCGAGGTGAATACCATATACTCGTACTGCGCGTATAACCAGGGCATAGACCGTCGCTACTCTCGCTACTTGATAGCCACCTTTCTCCCTCCCTCCCATTATAATATATATATAACCAGGTGGGACTGCTCACTAATTTTGTTCTCCTAATACTTTGCAACTTTCTGCTCTCAATTAAAAGTCCTTCTGAGGGAAACCAATAACACAAAACCTCACCAATATACCAGGTGTGCAAGTATGAAATGCGGATTTTTAATAAAAAACATGTTAAATTCGGAAGAATGGTAAAAAATGCTTTATTCAAAGTATGCTCCATAGCTTGTTAAACATTTTTCCCATCTTTCGGGCAATTTGTGAATATCACGCCAATAAGAATCTTCCCCTTTTGCTGTGAACCATTCATCGAACCATTTTTTAACATCTTCGTACGAACCAAAGCGCTGCTCAGCAAGTGTGTGACACATCGATGCAAACAAGTGGTAAAGAGCCAAGTTTGGTGAGTAAGCCGCATGGGGTAGAACTTCCCAGCTGAGTGCTTCCAACGTGTCGCAAACCAGTTTTGCCGTATGTGATGGACCATTGTCATGAAGAAGAATGACTTTGTGTTGCCTCTTTCGGTATTCTGGCCTTTTTTCAAGCAGCGAACGGTTCAAATCGGTCAATTGTTGTTGGTAACGTTTAGTATTAACCGTTTCCCCAGGTTTTAACAACTCATAATAGAATACGCCCCTCTGGTCCCACCAAACACAGAGCGTCGTCTTTCTGCCAAATCTCAAAATAAAATCCACTTTTCATCCCCTGTAACTACACGATGCAAAAACGACTTCCTTTTGTACCGAGCGAGCAAAATTTCACATGTGTTTTTGCGCTTTTCCATTTGCCTGTCGTTGAATTCATGTAGTACCCATCTACCAGTCTTCTGAATATTTCTCATCTTTCCTAGCCGATTTTAAACAACTTGTTAACTAATGCCCAATTGCTAAGCAAATTGTTTTTGTATTTGTGAATCATCTTCATCCAACAATGCTTGCAATTCCACATTTTCGTATTTTTTTGGCGGCTTTCCACATTCCTTGTCTGCAACATTGAAGTCACCACTTTTGAAACGCCGAAGCCATCGTTCACACCTATCTTGCGGTGAAGCATATTCACCATAAACTTCTCGAAATAATCGGTATGATGCAGCAGCAATTTTCTTCAAATGAAAACAAAAAATGAATGCTGTCCGCGAATGCTTTTTGTTCGGTATAAATTTCGACATATTGAACACAACAACACAACACTATGCACACACTTTTCCAATTTACCACGTGTGCGCATATAAAACTTATTATTTAAAAAAAAAAAAATTTTTTTTCAAATAAGTAATGACCGGCGTCATTATAGAACGACCGCATCTAAGCAAACCTATCTAGCAGTTTTCATTTCTATATGAAGTCACTGTGTAACAGATATTATTCCAGCGAATAATATTGAATGTCCCGCCTTTATTGGATGGGGTAGCTCATGTCACAAGATCCGAAGGTTTTATCCTCTTGAGTCTGCGCTCCACTCTGTCATAATTCAGTAGTTGCTGAACCAAGACATTTCCGTGGTTGTAAAGTTTCTGCTCGTGCCTTACTGCTGTCTGTTTAATCACTTCATTAACCATATTAATGTTTAAGCTTTTGTGAATGTTATCGTTTCACACGTACCATGGCGTTTACTATTCCTCTCAGAACTTTATTTTGAAAATTTTGTATTATTTTTATGTAGGTTTTTTTAGTGCAGCCCCAGAGTTGCAGCCCATACGTCCAGACAGGTTTTAGCACTTGTTTGTAAATTAACAATTTATTATGTGTATTCAGCTCCGAATGTGATCCAAGTAGCCAAAACATTTTTCTATATTTGATGTTAAGTTCTTCTTTCCTTTTCCTGACATGTGCTTTCCATTTTAATTTAGCGTCAAGTGTCATTTCCAGGTACTTGGCTTCATTAGAATATGGTATTATTTGCTTGTTGATTAGAACAGGAATGTTTTGAATCTTCTTATAAGTAAAGTTTACGTGTGTGGATTTGGTCTCATTAAGTTGAATTCTCCACCTTTTAGTCCAAGTGTTAATTTTATCTACAGCCCTTTGCAGCTTGCTTGTTGCCTCTTGAACGGTATCCCTAACAGCCATTATGGCAGTATCGTCTGCGAAAGTGGCCATTATTGAATTTGAATCTTGGGGAATGTCTTTTGTGTACAACAAATAAAGAGTCGGCCCCAAGATGCTTCCTTGTGGCACCCCTGCATTAATTTCTTTAAAGTCCGAATAATCATTTCTGTGTTTAATTCTAAAAATTCTATCAGATAGATAGGATTTCAGAATTTCACAGTGCTCTTTTGGAAGCATTTGTCCTAGTTTGAAGATCAAGCCTTTATGCCAGACTTGATCAAAGGCTTGGGAGACATCTAGAAAGATACTCGAACATACTTTCTTTTTTTCTAATGCTTCTTCGATAGTGTCCGTTAACCTATGGACCTGTTCTATGGTCGAATGGCTATGTCTGAAACCAAACTGATGGTTTGGGATAAGTTTCCTCTCTTGTATAATCGTTTTCAAACGCTCGAGCAGAAGCTTTTCAAATACTTTCGATATAGTCGATAGCAGCGATATGGGGCGATATGATTTTTTGTCGTGCGCGTCTTTCCCTGGTTTTTGGATCATTATAATCTCTGCTACTTTCCACTGCCTCGAGACATTTTTTAGTCTGAATGCAGCATTAATGAGGTGTAGGAGTTTTAATATCGCCTTGTCGGGGAGTTCTTTTAGCACCTGTCCTGAGATTAAATCGTACCCAGGAGCTTTTTTATTATTTAGATTTCTTTTGATTAGGTGTTTAAGTTCTTTGACCGTTACTTGTTCAATTTCCATATTATATACTCTTGGGAATTCTTCTGTGTTTTCATCAGCAGATTGTCTAGGGAACGGTTTAAAAGTTTCTTGTAGGTACTCTGCGAAGATTTCAGCTTTTTCCTTGTCGCTTCTGGCCCATCCATTGTCCTCTTTTCTAATAGGTGTCGCTTGATTTGTTGGTCTTTTAATCTCTTTCATTGCTTTCCAAAGCGAGTAATCTGTATCTTTTTCTGTAGTTAGATTTTCCAGGTATTGACTGATAGATTGAGTTTTAACTTCCACAATCTGGTTTTTGAGTTGGTTGCACAAGTGGTTTAGAAAAGCCTTGTCCCTTGGGGCACGACTCTGCTGCCACTTTTTGCGTGCTTTCCTTTTTTCGTTTACTAGCTGCCTGATTTCAAACGGATAATTTTGGCCAGAGTTACTTGTTATTCCTTCCTTAACGGAAGTATTATTCCATCCAGCTTGCTGTATGTTTGTTGTAAATAGTTCTACTTCATTTTTTAATTGTTCGGTTGTTTTAAGAGGCACTTGCAGTTTTATGCGATCTTCAAGCTCAGCTCTGAAATCCTCCCAATTTGTTAGGAGATTTGTTAGTCTGGGAGGCATTTCTTTTTGTATTAACGTTTCGCTTGTGGTTAAGATAATAGGGGTATGGTCTGAGGAAAGATCATTACTTTCGTCCACCTTAATATAATTGTTAGACAACCCTTTGATCACGAAAAAGTCAATGAGATCCGGCACTTTTTTCGAATCTGTAGGCCAATAAGTTGGTTTTCCCGATGAGTAGAATTCACATTTGATTTCTCCGCCTGCTTCATAAAGTATCTTACCTTTTCGGGTGGTTACTCTAGACCCCAATATATGTGTTTCGCATTGAAGTCCCCGCCAATAATAAAGTTACAACTAAGCGATTGTTGATGACACAACAAAATGGCGCAGTGCCAAATCTTTATAGCACAAACTGCATTCGTGCGCCATCTGTGGTCTGAAATCCGCATTTCATATTTGTACACCTGGTATAGTAAAAGTAGAGTCACACGTTCGCCAATAAAATCCTCCGAGTTCAAGTCAAACCATTATAATTAATAATACCTGCACTTATTGCGCTTCATACATTCAATACAGAGACAACACGTTCTACACACACACCCGACTCTCACCGACGAGAGCATCCCCACTATTTTGTGCATCCAGTATGTTATACTTACTCTTAAATGTTAAGTTAATGTTTAGTTATCTAGCAAAGTCGATTATTTTATGTTGAGATCAGCTAATTTTATTGTATAAATACGAAGGCCAGAGCATTAATCAAGCAGTCTTCAACAATTTCTTGAACTACGAATTACTAATTGTCTCCCAGTAGATTCCCATTAAAAACTGGAATCACCAGTAGCAAACACTCTTCGCAAACACATTTTCTTTACGGTTTTCTAAACATCGGATATTTGAGGTCAGAAATTCTTAGGAAGAAAATCAGGTATTCTCTGAATAAGTCAACTATTAATACGAGTAATACGAGTGTCACTAAGCAGATACTAGAGAAATTTCGAATTTTCTGTGTGATTATCCTAACGTCCGATATTTGAGAAGATTAGTTTTTTAGAAAAAATCGCGTATTTTCTAAATAAATTTATTATGAGTAAAACAACGAGTACATATTCGCAAGGAACTTCTATTTTTTCGAAAATTCTTTAAGCTCACAGTATACGAGAAACTCAGTTTTTCTTATAAAATGAATCTTTTTGTCTGGAAAAGTCTACTATTGACATGAATAAGATAATGAGTAGATATTAGCGAGGAATCCGTATCTTATCTCAAATTATCGCAACCTACATTATTCGGGAAAATCAGAGCTTATTGTCAACAAAGTCGTCTTTTCCTCTATACTAGTGGTGTGGCATCATAAGCATGTGATTCTGAAAATATGTGAATCCACATTATACGAATAAATCGGAGTATTACAAAATAACAAGTATTTTTTCTGCAAAAGTCCGTGATCGATACGGGTTGGCCGTTAAAAACATAATCTGGTATTGTAGGAAAAATGATAATGCAGGATTTGTAGAAATTACTGAAATTTTCTCAGACAAATTATGTATGATGAAGGATATCTGGAAAAAATTGCAGAGTTATTCAGCAAGTAGCAGATAAATTGAGGGAGAATATCGAAAAATTTGCGAAAATCTTAGAAACGGTCCGATTAGAGTTTTTCAGACAAATGTTCAGAGATTTTGGAAGACATATGTATTTTTATAATATGTGAATTTACACTGACCTCGACCCTTCGTAATGCATTACGCAAATTAATGTACCATGCACGTAGTGCCCCCCCTCCTCCAAGAGTTTTTAAAATTGCTAAAGTATGCAGGTGCAGGTGAATCCAGGTAGAAGAAAAACAGAGAAAACGGAACAGTTTCTTTATCGTTAATTATGTGACAGTTGCGTCGTATGATAAGTCGTAGACTAGCTACTACGCTGCAAGCGGGCCGGCATACACACACATACGCCAGCGCACTAAGCCGCATGCGCACTAAGCGTGATAGGCTATTGTTTGATTCAACACTCTTAAAGGTGACATAGTCGCAAGAATCGTTGTCCCTTACCACGCGCATATTCAGTCATCTTCTCGTAGGGAGAGTCGGGGAACGTTAAGTTTTCCGTAGTTCGAATAATCGAAGTCAACGACTCAGGCATGGATGGCTTCCTTCTAATGCTTAATCGTAGTTCCAAGTATCTTGTCAATATTCGCGAGAAAACGCCCTTTCGAATTTTTTTCAACTTCAAGATTTTTTTTATAGTTGAAGACGTTTATCTGCAGTTCTTTTTATTTTAAGAATTTGTATATTCTCGAATTCTTTAAGTAACAAAGTAAATGTCCTCGAGTTTTAGAATTTTATTCATTTCACCTGTATTGGGGTTTTTTTTATTAGTACTACTAGTACTGGTAAAGTTTTCGAAATTTCTGGGAGGAACACGAAAAAAGTAGTGCAATAATGGAGAATGCCCCCAATTTAATATTTATATTCATTTTATTCCTGCAAACAAACCCGCTACTATTTCAATGATTTAGCAAGGTTTATGTACATGAAAGCGATACAAATATAATTAAATGCGTATAGTCAATAATAATACTGCGATTTTTTGTAAGGATGCTAAACCTTTCGACAGAAACGCAAATTAATGTTCAACACCCTTCACAAAAATGGATTATAGTTTTTGTTACCGACAGAGCCTGTTTCACACAACCTTAAGGGGATGCTAGAGTAGATTTTTTTCGACTTTACGCGGTAAAAATAGGCTATTTCGTAGACTTACGCATCGCCAATATGCTGCGGATATACTTCACATTATACAGGACTGTAATATAAACAGAAACGCTTCGACGTCCGGTCGAATTTCGGTTGAAAACGTGCAAAAAATAAAAATAATCATATATTATTGACCCTTCAGAAATTCAATATGGCCACACTAAACGTCAAGAGCATGTGTTTTGTAGAATATAAACCTTTCTGGAACTTATGTACGTCAAATGCGATTATTTTCATACGATAAACATACGATTATTTTCATTTTTTACACGTTTTCAACTGAAATTCGACACGACGTCGAAGCATTAATGTTCATATTAGAGTCCTGTACCTTGTGAAGCATATCCGTAGATTACGAAAAAGCCTTTGCTTACCAACCGAAGTCGGAAAAAAATCTATTACAGCAACTCCTTAATTTTGAAGTTTAGAATGAAACGAAAAGAAAACTTATCGACGCTGGCATACCTGCGATATCCCCGTCGTCAGAACCTTCTGTGGCTGCAAGCTTAGTAAAGTCTAAAAAAACGTACAAACAAAAGTAAAATGATAAAAGCATGCGCGAAAAGTGTACATCGAAGTTATTGTTAATTTTTGTAAATGACTTGTAAGTAATCGACAAATTACTGCATCACTAAAAGCCAATTAATTTACGTCATTCACCCGAATACAATTCGTAAGTTTCCCTACGTAGAAACTAAAATGTTCATCGAGGATATTATGCAATTTTTCTATTTCCGTATTCATCAAATGATCCCATTGATTGAAATCAAAGTAATTCCCAATCTGCGAAGCATTAAAAAAAATATATTTTTTTAAATTAAGCACACGTAAGCAACGAAGATTTGTGGAAAAATGCAGAAGTTAATTAGACTTCCTATTCTACGCATATGCATATCTGCCTCATGACATTGAAATGAGCAAAAACGTAACTTACTACTGCAGTGCTTAATTACCACGAAGAAAGACGAATTTTAGTTTGAAAAAAAATCTAGAATCTTATTGATTACCTTGGCCAGGTTTTCACTTACCAATCGGAATTATAGGTGCGAAAGGTTTGATTTCGGCGGGTTTGAGCGCCGTAGCCAATGGAGTACTAGGTCCGTTGACAAGAACACTTCCCAGGTAATTCAACAATTTCTGGGCACGATTCTGACTCGGATGGAAATTAAAAAGTTGAGGATTCTCGTCGATGAAGTATGTGTCGACGATCCCGTTCAGAAACTTTTGATTTTCTAGCACGTTTAGGAGAAAAGGTATGTTTGTTTTTACACCACGAACACGGAATTCGCGAAGGGCACGGTTCATCTTTGCGCAGGATGACTGAAGATCTCCGGCGTGCGCAATGACCTGATGGAAACAAAGATAATTGACATGGGATTACATTGCCAAAAGGTACATTCGGTTTTTGTTTTCTTCGTTTTACACATCGTAAGATTCGAAATGCGTTACCTTGACGAGAAGGGAATCGTAATAAGGCGAGATTATAGCTCCAGCGAAGGCAGACGCGCTGTCTAATCGGATACCCATACCCTCACCCGAGCGGAATACTTCGATTCTACCGGTATCTGGCTGAAAACTCTTCGCCGGATCCTCAGTCGTAACTCTACACTGTATTGCGAATCCTTGAGGTTTTATTTTATCTTGGGTCATTCCTAATTCCGGCAGTGTCATTCCTTCGGCGATGCGGATCTGAGATTGTACCAAATCGATCCTAGTAAAATGAAATAATTTGCACAATATTATAAATAGATACATTAAACGGGAGGACTAACTAGTTCTGTTAATTACCCAGTAATTTCTTCGGTGATGGTATGTTCTACTTGGAGTCTAGCATTCACTTCGATGAAGTAGAAATTTCCAGATTCGTCGGCCAAAAATTCTACAGTTCCGGCATTGGAGTAGCTAACATATTTAGCCAGTCTGACGGCATAATCCGTCATTTTATCTCTCACTTTGAGGTCTAGTCTTGGTGCCGGAGCTATTTCCACTACCTGTAATAATTCGGCAACAATAATAAACTATTAGTAATTTCGCTGTTTGAAATTGACAACAGCTAGCCCATCTTTTTGCCTTTTGATGGCGACGCTGCACTGAACAGTCTCTTTCGTATAGATGAACGACGTTTCCAGCGTTATCTCCCAGCAGTTGGACCTCTATGTGTCGTGGTCTTTCAATAAATTTTTCTATAAACATTGAACCATCGCCAAAAGCAGCCCTAGCTTCGGATGAAGCTCTTTCAAACATTTCTTTTACTTCTTCCATTTGTTTGACGACCCGCATACCTTTATTTGATATGATGAATTCGTTATTTAATTCAAATATACTTGGTTATCTTGGATGTGAAACTTATTTGATTGCGCTTCGTGATTTTACCTCTTCCTCCACCACCATATGCAGCTTTAAATATGACCGGAAGACCATGCTTCATGCAGAACTCCATAGCCTCATCGGACGTGGTTACCGGTCCATCGGTACCCGGTACTATAGGAACACCAGCTTCTATGGCCGCGTGTCTCGCTGCGACCTACACACATTAATAGTATTTATTTCTTACGCCGAGGAATATTATTTATTTGAGTTAAATAATTGGGTACCTTTGAAATCATTTTTATTTTGATGAAATAAATGTTTGTTCACTTTAACAAAATTATTTGCCGGATTTAAATAAATATAAACTACCGCTCATAAGTATTTGCCCACCGGTCCAAATTAATAGTCGCACTAAAGTTAGATAGCGGTGTCAAAAAAAAAGAAAATCGAATTTTGCAAGCGTCGTTTTAAAGGGGACGAATTCAGCTTCATTTTGCTTTTTCAGAAAGTTTTTTTACGATTTATTTTTGACCCGGTATGCACCTTTAAACGTGACCGTTTATCGGCTATTTTTGGCTGTCGAAAATTAGGCGCAGAACTTGGGGAGAATTTTTTCATCGGTTTTTTCCATGACAAACTGAAAAAGGATAGAAGAACCTTTTTCAGTTTGTCAATATGGTTTTGTGTGATTTTTTTTCGCGCCAATATTTTATTTATGATTAAAAAAAACAAATTTCAGTAAATGCAGCGTAACCGTAGAACTATAGGACTTCGGAGGAACTGCCAAGAGGATAAAAAGTTGCATGGGTTCATACTGATTTGGTTACGATTTTTTCAGAATTTTTTTTACATTTATTTTTTTTTTCATTTTTGGTCCGAACTGTTGTGAATGGCTTTAATCGAGAGTCCTTGGGGCTTGCCTGATTCCGACCGCAATGAGGATAGAGAGAGGGGGATTTATTACAAATACGTATTCTTTATTTGGTTGCGCACACAGCGCTACAATGTGACAAACTTGATATTTCGAATAGACTTTATATTAAACGCGCACACAGCGCTACAACAATTCAATACTTGCGTACTTTACGCAATTCGACTCAATCGTAATACTGTTACTGTACTTCGTAATCCCGTTCGTTTGCCTTCTCGCACACAGCGTTCCTCCTACAAACGTTACTTCGACCTGGGTCCCACACTCTACTCTCCACTCGAGCTCTTGCTACCCGACTGACGACTTGGCGTTCAGCGCAGTGATGCCAGACGAGGGAATTTTGATCCCTTTGGGGTACCCTCTCCACTGGGTCTGTTTTAGCGCCCACTGCGCGCGCACCCGGCGCACCGACCAATTAGCAGTCAGGCAGCGTGTGACGTCACACACTACGTCGTGCGCAGACTCGGCTCACCGACCAATCAACAGTCAGGCAGCGTGTGACGTCACGCACTACGCAGACCTGGGACGTGAGTAGAGCATTACAATTCCTTTTTATTCAATAAATTGTAATGAACCTTTCGTGTAAAGGACTACAATTTGGTGTTGGATATTATAATGCACTATTCATTTGCTGACGGCTGCAAAATTAGTAAGCGTTTTATATATTTCTTTACTTTTATCATTTGTTTATTTATATATATAATATTGATATATATTCATTAAAAAATTTTCCATAACTCATTTCATAAAAGCCCGCGCAGTGGCTGTTGTGAAGTGGGTGGGGCGAGACAACGTAAAGCGCAATCGAGACGAGATTTGTTACGAGCGGCGCAAGCCTTCCCCTGACGCGCCTCGCACGGGTAGCGTGGTGAGGGCAGCGAGATAGGGGCAAAATTCCCTCGTCTGGCATCACTGGTTCAGCGTTCGTCTCGCCGGCAGTAGCAAGCGCGGGCTCGCGCATGCGCTCCTGATTCGGCTCCCGTCGTCTGGGTCCGAGGTTGCTTGATGGTTTCGGTCTTTGTCCAAAAATATCGAGGTTCACAACATCGGCCATCCTGGGCCTGTCCTCGTCCTCGAGGACCACCATGATGTAGCCATCCATGCGGGTGGGCGGGCGACGCGCCCTGGTCGATTTTGGGCGTTGGCCCCTGTCGTTGGTTTCTAGCTGTTGTTCTTCGTTGTGCTGTTCTTCTGTGTTTTCCGGTTTGTGGAACTCTTGCTGGTCCTCTTCATCTCGGTGGTTGTGCCGGTGGCGGTAGTCACGCCTCGCCTTTTGCCGTTCGGCCATCCTATTTGTGGTCCGTCCCGTTTTTTCTGTGGGCACCGCAGAATTGACTGGTCCATTTTCTTTGTCATCGTTGGGTATCGGCGCTTTGCTTTCCTCGTTGGAAACGATAGGGCTGTCAACTTCTATGGTGCCTTCTTTCTTTATCGAAGCACTGCCATTCGGTTTGCGCACAGGTTCGTCCGACTCGCTGCGAGGCCTCTTGCTCTGAAGCTCGTATTTCTCGTCGTCCGACGCGTCTTTCTGCGGTCTCTTTTCACCGATGTCGATCTTCTTACTCGCTGAACTTCCTTCTCCAGACTTGACGGTGGTCGTCGCTTCTTTTTTTCTCTATTTCGCACTTGATTTTCGTCCTAAGCTATCGAGCACTTTGACAATCAACTGAATCTGACGCGCTTCGTCGTTCGATTGATGATCGTCCCCGCGCGTTTGTCTCGACCTGTCATCTCGCGCGTTATGAATCGTCGTTGGTAGGTCAAAAAATAATTGTTCTGGTCGTTCGCGCACCACGGCAGTGTTACTCGCACTCGCGTGTCCCCGATTATCGCGCTGGAACTGATCGAAATTGTCAGCGTTAGCCATGGTGTGAGGGAGAGCGCGTCACTTCTCCTTTCTCACTCTTACACTGCGAACTCGCGCGTGCCTCTCGCGCGCGTTTTCGGCACGTGTTGCGCCGTTGAATGTTTACCCGCGTGCCATTATCGACCTTAGCCTTTGTTCGGGCTTTTCGCTTCGTTCCTTTGCCTGAGTAGCGTTATTTCTACCCTTTGTCCGTTATCGTTATTTATACACTTTGTTCGTTATGGTTATTCATACACTTTGTTCGTTATCGTTATTTATACACTTTGTTCGTTAATGTCATTTATACAATTTGTCCGTTATCGTTAATTATACACTTTGTCCGTTATTGTTAATTATACACTTTGTTCGCGTCTTTTACTATTATATTTCACCGTGTCCTTCGCACTTGTTATTTTTATTGTATCTTTTGTACTCTTCACCACCTTGTCGCGGCACTATTCTCGCGACGCTCTCTTTCTCTATCTCAAGCGCTCGAATCCCACTTCTGATTTTATGTCGTGAATGGCTTTAATCGAGAGTCCTTGGGGCTTGCCTGGTTCCGACCGCAATGAGGATAGAGAGAGGGGTTTTTATTACAAATACGTATTCTTTATTTGGTTGCGCACACAGCGCTACAATGTGACAAACTTGATATTTCGAATAGACTTTATATTAAACGCGCACACAGCGCTACAACAATTCAATACTCGCGTACTTTACGCAATTCGACTCAATCGTAATACTGTTACTGTACTTCGTAATCCCGTTCGTTTGCCTTCTCGCACACAGCGTTCCTCCTACAAACGTTACTTCGACCTGGGTCCCACACTCTACTCTCCACTCGAGCTCTTGCTACCCGACTGACGACTCGGCGTTCAGCGTTCGTCTCGCCGGCAGTAGCAAGCGCGGGCTCGCGCATGCGCTCCTGATTTGGCTCCCGTCGTCTGGGTCCGAGGTTGCTTGATGGTTTTGGTCTTTGTCCAAAAATATCGAGGTTCACAACAGAACTTTGATGAGTAGAGTAGCTTATTCCGAGAATTATGGGGCTTGGGACAAAATATCAAGAAAGGAAACTTTTTCATTTCAAATTCGCTGAAATTTTTCCAGATTTTTTTTGTCATGAGTAATTGGTGTCTTTCGTGGACGTCCTGAGCGTTTTCTGTTCGCCAAATTCTTCGTAGCTGCATATTTGTTTACGTTGTAGCCCACCGTTCGTCGTGATATCTTCAATTGAGAGGCGATTTCGCGGTCACTTTTCTTCAATTTATGGAGATTAATTAGCATTGCACGTATATCAAGAGAAAATTCTTTCTTCTTTGCCATTTCGAGTGAATGCGAAATATGGTAAGCAAAAACTGTCACTGACCGATGCCCGTACACTTCTGAACGCTCTCAAAAACTGTAACACTTTGAAGAATTCTTGTACTACTGTTTTCTTGTTTACATTTACAAGACGGAACGACTTGTTTACATTTTGTCATTGTGTCCTGTTCGCGAAACCGTCTCACCTTAGACCTAGAAATTCCGCGAAATGACAAAATGTAAACAAGACGTTCCGTCCTTGTAAATGTACACAACAAAACAGTAGTAACAACATTTTTTTCAAGTGTTTCAGTTATTGAAAGCATTCAGAGGTGTACGGGCATCGGTCAGTGACAGTTTTTCCTCGCCATATTTCGCATTCACTCAAAGTGGCAAAGAAGAAAGAATTATCACTTAATATACGGGCAATGATAATTAGTCTCCATAAATTGAAGGAAAGTGTTGAGATGTAACTATTTTATACTGTCAAGTTGGTCATGCGTCAAGGCTCATGTAAATCAGTCATAATGTGCCTAGTCTTTTTTTCGTACACTCTGCTTCTGGAGTGTAGATAACGTTTTGCTGGTTCATGCTCAAAGGAAAAATCTCGAAGGAAAAATGTCTGTCCGACATGTGCAAGTCTCTTGTTGAAACGACTTTCTTTGTAAGAAGAATGTGAAATACATTACTATAGCTGCCATAATTATATCAGACAGATATTACGAAGAAGCAAGTATAGCGAGTGTGTTTTGAAAGGTATTCATTTGAAGTTTGCAATAATAAATTGTGATTGTCTACTTTAAGTCTTGTATATTTTCGGCCAGTAACATACCAGTATTGGATAAGTTTTTCGCATGTGCGCCTTTATATTCTTTCATACTTTTGTATCCTCATGCGAGAGGGCGTTTTTGTCGCTGCAAGCGCAGGTTCTTTAAGTGCCATGGCAGCTCTTGCGCAACGCAGACGTAATAGAAAAAAGTTTCTAATTATTTTAGACAAAGAGCAATAAAATCGTTCGTGAGTTATTTGTTTCCTGATTGTATTCCGTGTTCTTTTCCTCACAATAATATTTAGTGCAATAACCAGTTGGTAAAATGTTAGTACTTATGTTACAGGCGCCTTTCAAAATTACCCATTCTTCAATATATTCATCATTTAATCATAGGAGAAGAGTCTATTATTTTTACGGACCCTTCCAAATCCACACATAACCTACAACAAAAAGTGATCACAAAATCGCGGCTCAATTAAAGATATCACGACGAACGGTGGGCTACGATGTAAACAAATATGCAGCTACGAAGAGTTTGACGAACAAAAAACACTCAAGACGTCGACGAAAGACAAGAATTGCTCAAGACAAATACATGACATTGATTAGCAGACGCAATCGACGACTTACTGCACTAGAAATCGCTGTAGAAGTAAATAAAATCCGCGAAAGTCCCGTAAGTATAAACACTGTGAAAAACCGGTTGAAAGAAGCTATTGAGGCAGTTGGTTTATCGCGTTTCGCGTAAGAGCCGCAACGAGTCGGCGGCGTCACCGTCCGGGCCTCGGCCGATAGACAAAGCAAGAGTAGCGCGTAGCAACTCGGGCAATCTCTGGAACGTTCGTTCGAGTTCGCGCGCCAGCTATAGACAATAAGAGATACGCTAAGTAGTTCATCGCTGACCACGGTCGAATGTACACGCGTCTTTGCACAAATATTAAAATAAAGACATATATACATAGTGCTTAATTAAGTAAGAGATTTACTGAAAAGTACCTACAGACTCCTCCCTCTCACAATAACCTGAAAAGAACTAAAACTACATGCAAGCTCTAATAGGTTATGGGCCCAGACTACACTTCCACTGCGTATCTGATTGAGAGAGAGAGGAACGAGGTCGGGAACAAGAGGCGTGGGCGATAGCCATCTTGAAGTTTTTGTCGGACACGTGTTGCGAGAATCGGGACGCGTCTCCCTTGCATCCGAAATGTCACAGGACATCTCAGCTCGCCATGTGAAGAAATTCGACGGGGCAAATTTCCAAGGGTGGAAATTTCAACTCAAGGCATTATTTATGGCTAACGAGATCGACGAAATAGTGAACGGTGAGCGAGTGTTACCGGGAGATCGAACGACGCCGGAAACGAGGCAGTGGGTGCGAGATAATGCGAAAGCAATGTTCCTTATCTCGTCTTCGCTCGAACCGGCTCAACTTGAACCGTTGCTTGTGTGTGAGTCCGCGAAGGACATGTGGGATAATTTATGCCGAATACACGAGCAGAGATCTTCCGCGAACAAGCTCTTGCTGATGCAAAAATTCCATGAATATCGTATGGAATCGAGTGATTCGGTTGTTCAGCATATCGCGAAGATACGGAATTTAGCCGCACAAATCGAAGACATTGGTGAACATGTGACAGAATTAACTGTGATAGCAAAAATTCTGGGTAGCTTGTCAGTGAAATACAGCACGCTGCAAACAGCATGGGACAGCGTTGATCCAGCGCGTCAAACGCTCGAGAACCTGCAAGAGAGACTAATTCGTGAGGAAGTCAGATTGGGACTGAGTGAAAGTGCTGACAGTGCTTTTTCGGCCGTGAAGGACGAAAAAGATCGAAACAATCGGAAGAACAAAAATAAGCCAAAGAAGAAAAACAAGGACAAGAAAAACGTGAAGTGCTATAAGTGCAACGAGATGGGGCATTATGCGCATGCGTGTCCGACTAAAAAGAGCGACGGAAACGGCGGGAGAAATCAGTCACCTGACTGTGCGTTCGTCGCTGAAAGCGCGCGAAGTGCGAAGCGTGAGTCGAGTGAACTCGAGCAGCCGAGCTGTAAGCAGCTGCGAGAGCTGCTGGCGGTCGGTAAAAACGAAGTGTGAATCACCGACAGTGGTGCATCGAGACACATGACTTACCGACGCGACTGGATAACAGACTACCAGCCAATCTCGAATGGCGGAACCGTGTCTCTCGGCGACGGCGACAAGTGTAGTGTGGTGGGGAAAGGAGTTGTTCTCGCGAAAAAGCTCGTTGGTGGGTTGTGGACCGACGCGCGAATTGAGGAAGTTCTCTACGTCCCTCAACTCAAGAAAAACTTGTTCTCGGTCGGCGTTTGTACTAAAAAGGGTTCCGAGGTAATATTTAAAAACGATCTAGTGAATATAATGCGAAACCAAGAGATTGTTGCGTCGGGTGTGAGGCAAGAAAATGACATTTACCGAATGTTTATTCGTGCCGCGAAATCGAGTTCGGAAGAGGCAAACACAGCTGCGTACAATTTACGCGTATGGCACGAGAGGCTCGGCCATGTGGACAATCGTGCGATACGTGAGTTAGTGGACAAGGGACTTGTACGGGGAGTGTCGATGAGTGACAATACAGACTTTGTGTGCGAAACATGTAGACTGGGGAAATCGCATCGACTACCGTTCAACAAACGTGATAAAGTGTCGACGAAACCGGGTGAGGTGTTTCATACTGATGTGTGTGGGCCGATGTCAGTCGAATCGCCGGGCGGCGCGAGTTACTTCTTATAGTTCAAGGATGATGCGTCCAAGTATCGTCACGTCTATTTCTTGCGTCATAAGTCCGATGTTTTCGAGAAGTTCAAGACTTTCGAAAAACTAGTCGCTAACAAATTCGGGCGTGCAATAAAAATTTTGCGATCGGACAACGGAAGAGAGATCCGAAACAGACAAATGAACGAGTATCTCGATGCGCGAGGCATCAAAAAGGAATACACAGTTCCCTATACGCCACAACAAAACGGCAAGGCAGAGAGGGAGAATCGAACAATTGTTGAGAGCGCTCGAACGATGATTCACGCGAAGAGTCTGCCGTTATCGCTATGGGCCGAGGCGGTAAACACCGCCGTGTACGTGCTAAATCGCACAGTGTCTTCGGGTGGAACCTCCACGCCGTACGAAAAGTGGATAGGGAAGAAACCGATAATGAATCACCTAAGAATCTTCGGTTCAGTGGCGTACGTACACACACCGAAACAATTCACGAAGAAATTCGATCTGCGAGGTCGAAAAATGATTTTGGTCGGATACGAAAGTGACTCTTCAAATTATCGTGTCTACGATCCGACGACGAAGCGAGTCAGTGTGACGCGAGACGCAACATTCCACGAGCGGATCGGCAAGGTAGAGATCGACGACGACGACGAAGAAATCGAAACGATAACGTTCCAGGAACAGGAAGAAAAAGCCGATGGTCAGGCTGAAGGCGAAGAAATTCAACACGACGTCGAGAACGAGCTCGAAGCTCAGAAACGAGGGGAAGAACGAGAAATCGGAGATCACGTTCAGCATCGAGAAGAAGCTGAAGGACGAGTGCTGCGAAGGCGAGAAACGATTCGTCGTCCAGCGAGATACGAACTCAAAGTTGACATTGCTGAATATCCGATGCCGAATTCGTACGAGGAAGCAACACGAAGCATTGATGCCGCGCAGTGGGCACACGCTATCGACGAGGAACTCCAAGCACACGATACAAACAAAACTTGGGCGATCGTGCCAAAAACGCCGGGAACGAAAACTATCGATTCCAAATGGGTGTTTCGAATCAAAGAGGATCCTGCGAAAGAAGTCCGACGGTTCAAGGCGAGGCTGTGCGCACGGGGCTTTCGACAACAATACGGGATTGATTACACGGAGACGTTTGCACCAGTCGTGCGATACGACTCGCTCCGTGTACTTCTTGCAGCAGTAACCGAGAAAGATCTCGAACTACTGCAATTCGACGTCCAGACAGCGTTTCTCTACGGGGAATTAGAAGAAGACATCTTTATGGAAGTGCCCGAGGGTCTGGAAGTCGAGGGTAGCAAAGCAAAGGAAGTGGTGTGCAAACTAAATAAATCTCTGTACGGGCTCAAACCAGCACCTCGCTGCTGGAATAAAAAATTCCTCGGAATTTTGAGCCAGTTCGATCTCAAATGTAGTCAAGCCGATTAGTGTATTTTTGTTGGGAAAGTTAAAGGCGAAACCGTGTACCTAGCACTCTTTGTAGACGACGGTCTTCTCGCAGCGAAAACAAAATCTACACTAAATTATGTAACGAGTAAATTGCGCGAAGCATTTAAAATAAAAATTGGAGACTCGAGTAGTTTTGTCGGGATGCAAATCGAGAGAGATCGAGAAAGGAAAACTCTGACGATTCATCAGAGCGCGTATGTTGAAAAAATTATAGAAAAATTCGGGATGAAAGATGCAAATCCGGTCTGCGTACTGGTCGATCCGCATGTAACATTGTACCCGGTTGAAGAAAGCGACGAGACGACGAATATCGTACCATATCGCGAAGCAATCGGCTCCCTAGTTTTCCTTGCTGCTGTGTCTCGTCCTGACATATCATTTGCCGTAAACTCAGTAAGCAAATTTATAAACAAACACAGTGTCGAACACTGGAGAGCGGTTAAGAAATTTTTTGCATATCTCAGGGGGACAAAAGACTACGGGCTAGAATACAAAAGCGGCGGTAGCGAGAAAGATCTGATAGGATTTTCAGATGCAGACTACGCCAATGACGTCGAGACGCGAAGATCGACCACGGGATATATATTTTGTATGGCAAATGGGCCAGTGTCGTGGTCCTCCCAAAGACAAAAGCTAGTCGTGCTAAGCACAACGGAGTCGGAATACGTGGCTGCTGCGACAGCAACTAAAGAAGCCGTATGGCTGCGTAAACTAGTCGAAGATTTAGGATATTCGTGCGATCGTGAATTAACCCTATACGTCGACAATCAAAGCGCGATACGCTCGGTGAACAATCCTGTGTTTCACAAGCGTACCAAACATATCGACATACGTTATCATTACATACGCGAGAAGTTTGAGAGTAATGAGATAATAGTAACGTATGTTCCGTCGGAATTACAGTGAGCCGACATTCTCACTAAGGCGCTGCCAAGAGAACGTTTCAGGAAGTTATGCGAATTAATAAACATAACTTCAATTACGAGGAAACGCTCAAACGGCGGTAGTATTGAGGCAGTTGGTTTATCGCGTTTCGCGTAAGAGCCGCAACGAGTCGGCGGCGTCACCGTCCGGGCCTCGGTCGATAGACAAAGCAAGAGTAGCGCATAGCAACTCGGGCAATCTCTGGAACGTTCGTTCGAGTTCGCGCGCCAGCTATAGACAATAAGAGATACGCTAAGTAGTTCATCGCTGACCACGGTCGAATGTACACGCGTCTTTGCACAAATATTAAAATAAAGACATATATACATAGTGCTTAATTAAGTAAGAGATTTACTGAAAAGTACCTACACACTCCTCCCTCTCACAATAACCTGAAAAGAACTAAAACTACATGCAAGCTCTAAAAGAAGCTGGGCTTTTGAAGCGAGTAACTGTGAGAAACCACTTTCTCGGCGATCAAATAAAAGAAAATATTGTGCTGGGCTCGTAAATACAGAGACTGGGCACGTGAAGATTGGAATAAAGTAACGTGGTGTGATGAGTCGAAATTCGAAGTTTTTAGCACAAAGAGAAGAACGTTTGTACGCACGGCAGCCGGAGAACGGATGTTAGATCAGTGCGTTGTACCTACGGTCAAGCATGGAGGAGATTCTATAATGGTTTAGGATTGTTTTGGAGGAGGCGCAACGGGAGATTTTATTAAAATTGAGGGACTCTTAGAAAAAGAAGGGTATAAAAATACTCAAGAACAATGTAACAGCCTCAGGTCGTCGTTTGCTCGGAAGAAATTTCAAGATAATGATCCGAAACACACCAAACATAGGTTGTGCATGGCGTATTTAGAAGACTTAGAGCGAAAAAATGTGCTGCAGTCATATTGAGCTGTTATAGGATAAATTAGACCATGAAGTTAGAAAACATTATCCGACTTCCGCACGGCTTCTCTGGGATGTTTTACAAAATGAATGGAATAACATTGATGAAGAATACTTATTAAAATTTCTTGAGAAGTAAAAGTTATCGTATGTTGATAAGCTCACTGCGCATGCGTGAAAGCTAGTCACACTCAGCACAACGGAGGCTGAGTACGTCGCAGCAGCAGCGGCTGCGAAAGAAGCCATTTGGCTGAGGAAATTGTTAAACGATCTCGGGTGTCTACCGGTAACTGCGACCGTTCTGCGAGTAGACAATCAAAGTGCAATCCGATTAATAAAAAATCCGGAATTCCATAAGTGAACCAAGCACATAGACGTTAAGTATCACCATGTTCGCGAAACTGTGGAGAGTGGGGAAATCTCGGTAGAATATGTTCCTACGGATCAGCAGCTGGCTGATATATTTACCAAAGCACTTCCAAAGAGTCAGTTTAAGTATCTATGGTTTAGGCATAGGATCCTCGACGCACTCAAACGGCGGGAGTGTTGAGAAGTAAAAGTTATCGTACGTCGATAAGCTCACGCATGCGCAGTGAGCTAATCTTAGTATTAAGGCGCCGGAGCGCACTACTTGCGTTACCGGTTATTCTTTGTTAGTTGGTCCGTGACCATTGTCCACGAGACGTGAGCAATAAGAAGTTCCTTTGTCTTCTTAAGACTAATAAGTGTACTTATACCTAAAGTTATCTTTCTCATTAACCCTATCGCCCCTCTATCCATTCGATAATCTCAACAAAATTAATTGATAGAATGCCGAAATTGTGTGCGGCGGTTATGGAAGAAAGGGCGGTTACATCGACGATTTAATAATTTAGTTAAATTCTCAGTGAAACCGTGTTTTTTCTGTTATTACGACTTTGTATTCACCTAATTATTAAAATGATAAGCCAACAATCATATTGATTTAATATGAACAATCTTAATCAAATGAAAGTTGGGGTGGGCAAGTACTTTGGAACGGTTAATTTAAAAAACGCACACCGTCGATTGAGGAAAAAAAATAATGATGTAAAAAATCTCGAAAAATTCCAGCGAATTTGAAATAAAAAAGTTTCCTTTCTTGATATTTTGTCTCAAGCCCTATAATAAGCCACTCCACTCAGCAAAGTTTCGACTACAAATTGTCAAAATAAAAAATATTAAGAAAAATTTTTAGCCAATCCAATTTGAACCCATGCAACTGTTTATCCTCTTGACATTTCCTCTGAAACCCTATAGTTCTACGGTTACGCTCCACTTTCTAAAATGTGTCTTTTTTAGTCAAAAATAAATTACTGGCGCGAAAAAAAATCGTGCAAAATTTCTAAAAAACTAAAATAAAGGTTTTTCTATCCTTTTTCAGTTTGCCATAGAAAAAACCGATGAAAAATGTTCCACAAGTTCTGGGCCTAATTTTCGACAGCCAAAAAATAGCTAAACAACGGCCACGTTCAAAGGTGCGTACTAGGTCGAAAAAAAAATTGTAAAAAACTTTCTAAAAAAGCAAAATAAAGCTGGATGTATGCCCTTTAAAACGCCACTTGCAAGAAACGATTATCTTGTTTTTGGACGCTGCTATCTAGCTTTAATGCAGCTATAAATTTCAACAGGTGGGCAAATACTTATGAGTGGAAGTGTATCTATTTCAGATAAATAAATATGATATTTGAAATTACGGCTTTACATAGGAATTAGCTTCATAAAGTGAAATGTTATACTGAGTTTAATATATTATGTGTTTGAAATCAAATCCAATTATACTACCAAGGGGACCTCCAGGTACGTAGAACACCGATTCGGACCAAATTTTTTTTACAGGTAGGACGCACCCGGGGGTGCAATAGGCGCGAGTAATAGGATGCAATACTCAGCCGTTTTCCAGATATAAAATATTTAAAATTTCCGAGCGTTCATATACTCTCTATATACTCTCTGCGTTAAATCATATTCAACAAGAGCGCGTAGCGTAGTCGGCAACGTCTCCGCTTCGTAAGCGCTAGATCACCGGATCGAATCCCAACGCGGACTTATTGTTATTATTATTATTATTATTATTATTATTATTATTATTATTATTATTATTATTATTATTATTATTATTATTATTATTATTATTATTATTATTATTATTATTATTATTATTATTATTATTATTATTATTATTATTATTATTATTATTATTATTATTATTATTATTATTATTATTATTATTATTATTATTATTATTATTATTATTATTATTATTATTATTATTATTATTATTATTATTATTATTATTATTATTATTATTATTATTATTATTATTATTATTATTATTATTATTATTATTATTATTATTATTATTATTATTATTATTATTATTATTATTATTATTATTATTATTATTAAATCATTTCTACGGCAACTACTATGCGATCATATTAATATTTCCGTATAGGAATGAATAAATATTTTATATTGTGGATCATTTTGGTGTTATAAGAAAAAACGAGCAGTTTTTTTTATTTATTTATTTTTTGGTTGAAAGGTAGGGAAAGAATTGTAACAAATGAATACAGGAGTTTAAAAGAATAACCAATCTTTTTATTATTATAACTTTTCATTGGTTATCATAACTATAAGAACTAGGATGGTACTGATCATAAAAACATGGAAAACAATAAATTACTTGGTAAATTACTTCCGACCGTCTACGTTTGCTTGCAAGAGACCACCGGCAAATTTGGACCAGTGGTCCGAAAATCTATAGATAAATATGCGGAAAAATATACGAACATCGTCATCACATCTTCCAAGTCCGGCAAACTGAATATAGCACTATACAGAGATTTTTTGACTGATGTTATGATGCTATAGGTACAGTAAGAGAAATTCCTGTTGCTCATTGATTCCTGGGACGGCCAAACGCATCCATTATATGACGAGATTTTTACCGATGAGGAGGGTTTACCAACGTGCACTGTAAATATCATTCCACCAAAGTGCACTCCGTTAGTGTAACCGTGCGATGTATATTTCTACCGCGAAGTTAAAAATGTTATCAAGAGACTTCAGAATTGTTCTTATACTCGTATTGTCGAACAGGATAGGGAAATTAATTCTAGGGAAGACTGTATCAAAATTCAATCTATTGTTCACCATCAACCGTCTTCTCTGATATTTTGCGACATGTTGCAATACGCTTGGTTCGCTGCTAAATTATATGATGACAGGAGATCTTTCCTAAACGTTAACAAGGTTTGCTTCACAATTGAAGTCTTGAAAAATCCTTGCGGATGCGGAAACTCACCATTTATTACGTGCGCCCGATGCCGAAACAACCATTGTTTTCCATGTTTTTATGATCAGTACCGCCCTAGTTCTTGTAGTTGTGATAACCAATGAAAAGTTAATAAAAAGATTGGTTATTCTTTTAAACTCGTGTATTCATTTGTCACAATTCTTTTCCTACCTTTCAAACAAAAAGTAAATTAATTAAAAAAGCTGCTCGTTTTTCCTTATAACACCAAAATGATCCAAAATAAAAAATATTTATTCATTCCTTTACGGAAATATTATCAGGAGTACAAATTGAAAATGCGGGATTTTTTTCTATTTTTGAACGTTTATTCTGAAAAAATGGTAACAAATGAATTATTCAAAGTATTGTCCATCGCTAGCCACAACTTTTTCCCATCTTTCTGGCAATTTACGGATACCGTCGCGAAAAAATTCGGCCGGCTTGGCTGCTATCCAGTCATCGACCCATTTTTGGGCTTCTTCGTAAGAATGGAAGCGCTGGTCAGCTAGGCCATGTGTCATCGATCGGAAAAGGTGGTAATCGGAAGGAGCAATATCTGGGCTATACGGCGGGTGGGGTAAGACTTCCCATTTCAGCGTTTGTAGGTATGTTTTGACCGGCGCTGCAACATGTGGCCGAACGTTGTCATGTTGCAAAATTACTTTGTCGTGTCTTTGCTCGTATTGTGGCCGTTTTTCTTTGAGTGCGCGGCTCAAACGCATCAATTGAGTTCGGTATAGTGCTCCTGTGATGGTTTCGTTCGATTTCAATAGCTCATAATACACCACACCCAGCTGGTCCCACCAAATACAGAGCATGAGCTTGGCGCCGTGAATATTTGGTTTGGCCGTCGATGATGATGCATGGCCGGGGTAACCATATGATTTTTTGCGCTTCGGGTTATCGTAATGGATCCACTTTTCATCACCAGTGACAATGCGATGCAAAAAACCCTTCCGTTTTTGCCGTTCGAGCAGCAGTTCGCATGCAAAAAAACGGCGCTCGACGTCTCTCGGCTTCAGCTCATACGGCACCCAATGTCCTTGCTTTTGGATCATTCCGAGGGCTTTTATACGATGGGAAATGGCTTGTTGTGTCACTCCCAATGAATCTGCGAGCTCTTGTTGAGTTTGACACGAGTCTTCATTGAGTATTGCCTCCAATTCAGCATTCTCAAACTTTTTCACTTGGCCCGGCCGCTCTTTGTCCTCAACGTCAAAATCACCACTTCTAAACCGCACAAACCATCTCTCGCACGTTGAAACCGATGGAACATGACTCGGATAAGCCTCGGAGACCAATCGATGTGCTTCAGCAGCACTTTTCTTCAAATTAAAGAAGTAAATTAAAACTTCCCGCAAATGCTGTTTTGTTGGCACGAAACTCGACATATTGAGAGCTCAAAAAAACTATGAATTTGACACTGCGACAAATTGACACATACTGAAAATTAAAGCTATAAGACGTAGCTTTGACATGAACATAGTCACAGTACTGCCTGATGCGTATAGCGTTAGTAACGCCATCTGTTATCAAACCCGCATTTTCAATTTGTACCCCTGATAATATAATCGCATAGTAGATGTCGTAGAAATTATTCAATAATAATAATAAATAAAAAAGTCAGCGCCGGTATTCGATCCGGCGATCCAGTGCTTACGAAGCGGATACGTTGCCGACTACGCTACGCGCTCTTGTTGAATATGACTTAACGCAGAAAGTATATAGGGAGTATATGAACGCTCGGTAATTTTTAATTTATATCTCGAAAATGGCTGAGTATTGCATCCTATTACTTGCACCTATTGCACCCCCGGGTTCCACTTACTTATAAAAAAAATTTGGTCCGAATCGGTGTTCCACGTACCTGGAGGTCCCCTTGTAAGTCTAGATTCAAGTAGAATTTGTTTGATTGAAAGAAATCTTTATTTAAGCGTACATGTTAACATTATCTGTGTGATTGTTTTTAATTACCTTATCTCCCATTTGATGGACGACCTTGGGACTGGGCCCGATGAATCTAATTCCAGCATCAATAACGGCTTGAGCAAAGTCCGATCTCTCCGAGAGAAAACCATAACCAGGATGTATAGCGTCTACACCGTTTTCTTTTGCGACTTTGATGATCTCCGGGTAGTTGAGATAAGCTGCTACTGGCGGCAATCCATGGCCTACCAGGTAACCTTCATCCGCTTTCTGTCTGTGCATCTGCATTTTGTCCTGCTCGGAGTATATTGCTACTGAGCGTATTCCCAATTCCGTACATGCTCGGAAAACTCTGATGGCGATTTCACCTGGAAGATACAATTTTTTAAATCTTTAGTCTTCATTTTTTTAGTCTTTTTAGTCACACAAAATACTGATAAGAGAATGAATAGAATGGCTTCGGCTTTTAGGTAAATTTTTATACCATTCCATTTGATTTTTTCTTAAAGATGACCTATTGAAATTGAATAAAACTTTAGAAATTTCTAAAAATTAGTGCACATACTGAATAATGCTCTGTGTTTCCGAATTTAGCAAAAAAAATGTACAAATTTGTTAGCAGTTTTGAATATCAAGGCTATGTCTATAAACAAAATATTAATTTATTCTGTAAAATAAAGGAAAATACAGTGCATTATTCACTTTGTGCAATTATTCAGCGTTGACACACACAAAATTCCAATCAATTCGGATATGGCTTTTTTTCGAAAGGACGGATTGTGTTAATCAAGTGCTGTGTAAGCGTGTATCGTTCTAACTACGATACAACCGAGCCTTCGATATTCAAGAAAGAGTATTGGAGTAAGTACATACCTCTGTTCGCCACCAAGACACTTCTAATCGGCTTGTACTGGACATCTGATCCAAAATTCTTTCCACTGATATTGAGTATCTGGAGGATTGCTCTGTGTTTGGCCAAAGCCCTACCAGCTCTGTTTGCGGCATACATCGTTCAATTGTACTTTCTATTATGAATTGAATATCGAATACCTTTGATAACTTTTAGTTATTTCGAAATATAGACGCAGTTTCGTAATTTTGTTATATATGTTTTTCTTCACTGCGAATACTTCTTCGTAGTTAAACTTATCAAATTTCTTAATTTGTCTCAATTTTCTCGTTTCTCGTTTGTCGTTTTGTCCTTCTGACTGTTAACTCCCTCTGCTTGAACTCTTTCTTGAAGTACCTCGTTCGGTGTGTTCAAGGTTCTCTTACTCCAGAACGTATACTCTCACATGTATTGTTAAGATAGTATTCTGCGAGCAATCACAATAAAAATTATTATTAATACTTAGTTGTAACTACTCATAAATTATGATTCTTTCACGGTGTCAATTGAATAAATTAATTATCATATGCTTTGGAAATATCCATAAAAACTTTAACCAAAAGACAATTATTGCATTTTCGATCAAATCCGGTAAATGCATTCAAAATAAAATTGCAATGACCAACGCCGGAGGATATATCGTTATCACCTCACCAGTCGTCTCTTACTCAGAAAGCAGTTGCACGAGTACGTTCTCTTATGCAAACGAAAGAGCATTGACATTTTTTTTGAAGAGTGTTTACGAGTAGTGACATTCTAGAAACTTATACTAGGCGATTTACTAAGAGTGATAAATCTAAGCGACAAATGATTTGACCAAATTTTTTGATGGAAAATTTCTGGCAGTTCACAATCCGGTTAGAGTCAGCGCCACCTTAGATCCCTGTGTTATCGATCTCAGAAAGATCTCTAACAATCGAATCATTAATTATTTTTGTCAACTCTGATTGCCTCACTCATTCATTAAGAATTAATGCGGCAACCAGACCTGACGATTTTTTTACTTTTTGAAGAAATCGTGAAAAAATATTGCCACAGCCCGGGTTCGAACCGGGAACTCCAGAATTCTAGCCTGGTACGTTACCAATTACGCCACCGCGGCTCTAGCAACATCAATTCACGATCTCTATTTTAATGTCAAATAATACACCTTTGTTATTTTATTATACGCGGTCATATGTTTCTTAAGAGTGATAAATCTAAGCGACAAATGATTTGACCAAATGTTTTGATGGAAAATTTCTGGCAGTTCGCAACCCGGTTAGAGTCAGCGCCACCTTAGATCCCTGTGTTATCGATCTCAGAAAGATCTCTAACAATCGAATCATTAATTATTTTTGTCAACTCTGATTGCCTCACTCATTCATTAAGAATTAATGAGGCAACCAGACCTGACGATTTTTTTACTTTTTAAAGAAATCGTGAAAAAATATTGCCACAGCCCGGGTTCGAACCGGGAACTCCAGAATTCTAGCCTGGTACGATACCAATTACGCCACCGCGGCTCTAGCAACATCAATTCACGATCTCTATTTTAATGTCAAATAATACACCTTTGTTATTTTATTATACGTGGTCATATGTTTCTTGAGAGTGATAAATCTAAGCGACAAATGATTTGACCAAATTTTTTGATGGAAAATTTCTGGCAGTTTTTTCACGATTTCTTTAAAAAGTAAAAAAATTGTCAGGTCTGGTTGCCTCATTAATTCTTAATGAATGAGTGAGGCAATCAGAGTTGACAAAAATAATTAATGATTCGATTGTTAGAGATCTTTCTGAGATCGATAACACAGGGACCTAAGGTGGCGCTGCCTCTAACCGGGTTGCGAACTGCCAGAAATTTTCCATCAAAAAATTTGGTCAAATCATTTGTCGCTTAGATTTATCACTCTTAAGAAACATATGACCGCGTATAATAAAATAACAAAGGTGTATTATTTGACATTAAAATAGAGATCGTGAATTGATGTTGCTAGAATTGATGTTGTGAGAGGTGCAATTGTTGGGCACGACGACGAGTTGAGGTGGACGGCTCTTCAGCCACACTATCGCAAACAGCAGCAATCTTTTCTGCAGTACGAGCTGTACGAGCATGCACTGGTGTTTTAATATCTCCTACAGACCCAGTTTGCTCAAATTTTTGCACGATTTTTCCGATTGTACGCACATTTGGACGATTAAATTCACCGAAAAAATCACGAAGTGCACGATATGCATTTTGATTTGAACGCCCATTTTCATAATAAGCCTGAATAACTTTAACGCGTTGCTCGACTGTGTATCTTTCCATGGTTTAAATTGAGTTAGTCTGAAATTGAGAAATGTCAAATGAAATGCAGAAAAAAACTTGACGTTTAGGTGTGGTTCACATTCAACATCGGCGCTTTAAATTTAACTACCCTTTACATACACCACAGTATATATTATAATGTATCAGTACGACATTTTTCCGACAGTGTATTATTACTTAATTCTGATATTAATTTGCACTTGAGAAACAACATAATCAATCTGCAATCTCTCGCACACAATCAACTTTCATCACCCAGATATATAAATCTTTTCAAATATGCATGGTTCAAAAGTAATTATATAACCGATAACCCAAACGAATTCGACAATCCAGTGAGTTTTGGTTTCGGTCAATCGTCTCAAGCACACTGTGAAGTACTAGGTTGTAATAATGTCGCCATCATCAGATGCTCATGGTGCAAGAAGTCTTTATGCTTGCAACATTTTTTTGAAGAGTATCATTTCTGCACGACTTACGAACCATGATTGCTGCAAATTATGACGTGCACATTGCACGTTGATGAATTGTAAAAGGAATGATACATTATAATATTTACTGTGGTGTATGTAGATGCGCAAGGCGGTAAGAATAAATGTGAGAGAATGGAGAGTGGGGAGAGCGTTAACATGGGACGTGAAAAGGACGACAGTCGAATAAATGCGCATGCCGAAACCGGGTATTTGTTATTTCTCGCCTATGTCCTCAGCTGATTGCCGCTCTTTCGAAATACAACCATACATATATGCCATACAACCACTCAACCCCAGCAACATTCCCCAGTATTCTGTATTTGAAAAACCAATTTTTTTCGTAAATAACGCGAAACTCGTGAATGGACCATTCTACTTGTAAGTACCAGCCGGTCACCCCCTTAATAATAAATAAAGCATCATGCGAAGTTCCCCCCCTTGACTTCGGCTAACAGGAATGTTTTGAATTAATTCGGACATTTAAATAACGAGAAACAAAAATGTATGCACAAATATACGTACTAATGGATAAGGGGTAGTTTACCCCCGTAAACTCATTTTCCTGTGAATGTGCAAAAATACGTCAACTTTATTTTAACTTGCCCTTCCAAATGGTAAATGTTCTGTTTAATTTGGTTGATTAGTTGTTTGTGTAGCGTGGAAATTTGAAAAATCAGGGGGTTGTTCACCCCTGCAAATGAATTTTTTCTTCAACTTAGCGTGGAATTTTAATTGTCTTCAATGAGGAGTATTTTGGTTTTTGTTTTATTAAAATCGGTTCACGCCTTCTGGGTGAAACTGCAAAATCAGCCCTCGACATGCTATTTGTGAAGGGCGATTTCACCCCTTAAAAATGTTTTTCCGCCGATAAAAAAAAATACGTGTCTTTTAGTTTTCGATGCTCTACAACATACGTGAGTTGCATTAAAATCGGAGGGGGACACCAAAGTACCTTTCCTTGTGAGTGCAACGTTATTAAAAACGAGGTATGCATAGTACAATGATGAAATTTCAATACATATGTAAAAAAAATATGAACGATATTGACATAATTAACAATAAATAATTTGCCTTGCAAAAAACAGCGACTTCCCGTTGACATTTTTTGAATATTTGCATAATATTTTTAACAATTCAATAATACTTCATAACTCGAATTGCCCCACGATTATTATCAAATTATCAATTATATACTGATGGCATAATGAACAAAAGAATAGGAAAACGGGAAATTTATTCAAAAAAGCATGGAAAATTTATTTTCAAAACGGTACAATAGAAAGAAATATCAATAATCTTCGTCGACTCTCGTGCATTTAGTGGGCGGTGAAGTTTGAACTATATCCTACTCTTCCTCTTCGTCCCCTTCTTCGGTAGCATATAAACATTCCAAAGCCTTGATTAATTTTTCGTCGCCGTGGTCAACAATATTTTCTTCGACAATGTCGTTGACGATTATGTCGGGCTGATTCGAGCACGTTTCCTCTGTGCAGTTTGTATGATAACAACACGTGATGAAGGAATTCGATAATATCATACATTTTTTTGTTAGGTGATATATACACAGCAACAATTAACACGAATTGTCCATTAGCAAAATGACATCTTGCAGCACATATATCTCCAATGTCACATATGCTCACATCTATTGCATTCATTTGTCGAAGAGATATCTAGAATCTAGAAATATAGAAAATATTAAATCCCAAACGTTTGTGTCGTATTCTAGCTATCATAAACGAATCGTCACTATGCTAGTGTTTGAGAATGCTTGAGCATTCTGCTACGCATAACTAGACTGCGCACTGCAGGCTAACATGGGCGACTGCTTGCTGTTGCCACTTAGCGGCAGCACCACTCAGAAGCAGAAAATCTCGCACTAGGTCAGCGTGCCAAGCAACAGGTCGCTGCACGCAAGCGCTCTACGACTGCGTGGCTAGACAACGGCTGCTTTGTATAACGCAGCCATCTTGCGTTTTGCTCTTGCACGGTTTTCATCGTCACCGTGTTTCGTGCGTGCTCAAAATAGTTCAGTGCATCTAAATAAGTCTCAACGATCACCTCAGCCGACCTACAGTCTTTACAAACTCAACTATCATATCAGAATTGATATTTTGACGTCGGTAACCAGTACATCAACATTTGGCTCATCGTGTCATGCACCCGGCGTCAGCGTCACCGCGAGGCCCAATCGTGACAGCACATCTCATCAATTACACACGATTAATATAATCGTGTGTGGTAATTAGCTCACCGACATTTACTCACTCCTCTATACGCTTATCTTAATATATTATTTTCTATATTTTATTTGATTTATTTCTGAAATTACGTCCACTGCATTTGACAGGTGGAACAACAAATGCTATTGTAATTAACACCTGTGTACTGATTATTAATTCACCTGCGAGTCTTTACAGTCCACTTACTCTACCACCTGAATTCTCGAATAGATAGACACTGATAATTCTACGGATACAGGTTCATAAAAAATAAGAAAATAATTACCATAATTGATTCATAACTTTGTCAAATTGAATAAGGAATTTCTTGTAAAATATATTTGAAAACAGTCATTTTTAACTGGTTTTTCATTTCAGATCATCCCCGCTTCCTTATCATTACCAATTGTTCTTTCTTCTTTAATAAAAAAATACTAATCATTTATCTCTATTTACAACTAATTAGCAAAAAGTTTCACTTCTGTCGTGCGTGGACTCAACGCATCCTCTTTTTTTTTAATTTGAATTTTGATTTTTCATTTTGCTGAACTAAAAGATCTGGACCAGGATCTGAACTATTCATCTTAGGATATTATGCAGGCAATTTTTTATCACCAATAGTAGAATCCCCACACAACTTCAGACTGGTCTCAAAAATGGAATCCAGGAGAAAGTACATGGGAAAAAAGTGACCGATAAAAAAAGTTCCATAGAAAAGAGACCCCGAAAAAAAAATTCCCGGAAAAATGTATAAACATTTTTTATTGGCGTAAAAAAATCTATTTGCTTAAAGTAACAAAAGTCTGAAGAGGACTATATGTAAAAAATAAACCGTTTGATCTGAAATAAACATCTTAACCCTTTGCACTCGGGAGGTGTCTCGTTTACCCAATACACGGTGAGCGAGAGTCACCTCTCGAGGGCAAAGGGTTAAAGTTGAAAAGAATCGTGAATTCATGAGAATTGAGAATTTAAGCCTAAAAAAATTGTGTAAACAAGACTGCGAGTTAGAACCTTGTTAATTGCTTCTTTATTTTTTAACACTTTTTTGAAAGCGCCCTCTATGAAGAAGTAGTGATCAATTTTTGTTTCCTCCTGCAGAAAACCTTGTGTTCAAAAAATGAAAAAGCAAATTGCAAGGTTCTATTTTACGGGATTGTTCATATATTGCTATATACCAACTATGATACCATATACCAGCTATGATTAGAAAATTGTTTGACCCGATAAAATCCGAACCCCTTCATGGATTGCAGATAAGTTTAATACCAAATATATTTGACACGTTGTTAATTTGTATACAACTTGTTAGACTCATAGCTTATTGCTTGCAAAAGTTAGAAAAATTGTGCATTTTTAGGAAAATAAAAAATGTAATCAAATTCTTATTACGGTATCAATTGTTAATAAAGTTTTACCTAACCAGTCTAAATACGTGGCTAAAAAGCTAGATCGTTAATCATTTCGAAATAAATTATGAAATCTTCAAGGTACTTACCAGGTGTATAAAATGCGGATTTGTTTTCTAAAAAAACATGTTAAATTCGGAAGAATGATAAAAAGTGCTTTATTCAAAGTATGCTCCATCGCTTGTTATACATTTTTCCCATCTTTCGGGCAATTTATGAATACCACGCCAGTAGAAATTTTCCCCTTTCGCTGCAAACCATTCATCGAGTCATTTTCTCACATCTTCGTACGAACCAAAGCGCTGCTCAGCAAATGCGTGACCCATCGATGCAAAAAAGTGGTAATCGGAAGAAGCCTGGTGAGAAGTCTGGTGAGTAAGCCGCATGGGGTAGAACTTCCCAGCTGAGTGTTTCCAACGTATCGCGAACCGGTTTTGCCGTATGTAATGGAGCATTATCATGAAGAAAAATGACTTTGTGTTGCCTCTTTGGGTATTCTGGGCTTTTTTCCAGCAGCGAACGGTTCAAATCGGTCAATTGTTGGTGGTAACGCTTAGTATTAACCGTTTCCCCAGGTTTTAACAGCTCATAATAGACCACGCCTCTCTGGTCTCATCAAAAACAGAGCATCGTCTTTCTGCCAAAGTGATTCGGTCTTGCGGTCGATGTGGATGGTGCGCCTGGGTCTACCCATGATTTTTTACGCTTGGGATTCTCAAAATAAATCCACTTTTCATCCCCGCAACCATACGATGCAAAAACGACTTCCTTTTTCACCGAGCGAGCAAAATGTCACATGTGTTTTTGCGCTTTTCCATTTGCCTGTGGTTCAATCATGTGGTACCCATGTACCGGTCTTCTGAATCTTTCCCATCTCTAGTAGCCGATTGGAAACAGCTTGTTGACTAACGCCCAATTGCTCGGCGAGTTGTTTTTGTGTTTGCGAATCATCTTCATCCGACAATGCTTGCAATTCCACATCTTCGTATTTTTTTTGGCGGCTTTCCACGTTTCTTTCTGCAACATCGAAATCACCACTTTTGAAACGTCGAAACCATCGTTCACACGTATCTTGCGATGGAGCATTTTCACCAGCTTCTCGAAGTAATCGGTATGATTCAGCAACAGTTTTCTTGAAATGAAAACAAAAAGTTAATGTTGTCTGCGAATGCTCTTTGTTCGGTCTACATTTTGACATATTGAACACAACAACATAACACTATGCACACACTTTTCCAATTTATCACTCGTGCGCGTCTGACACTTGTTGATGACACAACAAAATGGCGCAGTGTCAAATCTTTATAGTACCAAGTGCATTCGTGCGCCATCTGTTGTCTGAAATCCGCATTTTATACTTGTACACCTGGTATCTTTACAATGTGCCTAAATTTCATCGCAATTCAACAAAAACCGGTTTTGGTCCAACTATCCATATGCATTGTACCAAATTTCCGTATGATACACTAAAAAATGCTGTTCCAAAAAATATACTAGTAAATCAGAGATTAAACAATTATTTCTTGAATCACTTTGGTTAAGGCATTATGCCACTCTAGAATTTTCGAAAAATCGATTTTTTTTAATGATCCCTTAGAACCTCAAAAATGATGCCCCAAAAGATTATGGCCGAAATCTCTAAATACTCGGTTTTCGAATTTTAGTACAAGGTCGCCTGGTTGGCAGTATAATTAGTCGGCAGTGTAATTATTGATTTGTTTTTACAATGAGTAACAAAGTGGTGTACAATGGGAAGAAAGGAGGAAAAACGGCATCTGAAAACAACAAGAGACCAAACATAATTATTCATGATTTTCTACTACTCAAAACTTCAAACGCGTTTACCTTAAAACTGCATTTTTCAAGTTGGCCGGAAACATAACTCAGACAATTTTCAACCGATTCACTTGAAATTTTGAATATATCTTTAAAAATACATTGTCTATGGAAGTACGTAGGTTTTTTTTATATTGCATAGTTCATTCGTTATTAACAATTTTCTAACGATTTTTAGGCAAATTTTCCATTTTTCAGTTTAGAAGTGCGCCATTTGGTCAAAAATCAATATATCGAAAAAATCCTACGTACTTCTATAGCTGTTGTTATATATAATCGAAAAAAATGCATTGGCTCATCATAATTCAAAAATTACAGGAGCTGTTTGTCCGGCCGTGGACCCTGGAAAACGGAGACGTCATCGCAAAAACGCTGCACAGCCACCATTTTGAAATTAATCGCTTCAAAAAAAATGATTGTATACAGTCATTTATATGTATGATAAACACACTTATATAGGGTGATTTTTTAAGAGCTTGAGAACTTTTTTTTAAAAAAAAACGCATAAAATTTGCAAAATCTCATCGGTTCTTTATTTGAAACGTTAGATTGGTCCATGACATTTACTTTTTGAAGATAATTTCATTTAAATGTTGACCGCGAATGGGCCCTAGAAAAGTTGGCAGAAAATCCGCTTTTTTATCGACAAATTTTGTTCAGCGATGAGGCTCATTTCTGGTTGAATGGCTACGTAAATAGGCAAAATTGCCGCATTTGGAGTGAAGAGCAACCAGAAGCCGTTCAAGAACTGCCCATGCATCCCGAAAAATGCACTGTTTGGTGTGGTTTGTACGCTGGTGGAATCATTGGACCGTATTTTTTCAAAGATGCTGTTGGACGCAACGTTACGGTGAATGGCGATCGCTATCGTTCGATGCTAACAAACTTTTTGTTGCCAAAAATGGAAGAACTGAACTTAGTTGACATGTGGTTTCAACAAGATGGCGCTACATGCCACACAGCTCGCGATTCTATGGCCATTTTGAGCGAAAACTTCGGAGAACAATTCATCTCAAGAAATGGCCCGGTAAGTTGGCCACCAAGATCATGCGATTTGACGCCTTTAGACTATTTTTTGTGGGGCTACGTCAAGTCTAAAGTCTACAGAAATAAGCCAGCAACTATTCCAGTTTTGGAAGACAACATTTCCGAAGAAATTCGGGCTATTCCGGCCGAAATGCTCGAAAAAGTTGCCCAAAATTGGACTTTCCGAATGGACCACCTAAGACGCAGCCGCGGTCAACATTTAAATGAAATTATCTTCAAAAAGTAAATGTCATGGACCAATCTAACGTTTCAAATAAAGAACCGATGAGATTTTGCAAATTTTATGCGTTTTTTTTTAAAAAAAAGTTCTCAAGCTCTTAAAAAATCACCCTTTATGTATAATATGTTTCTGAAAAATCCGCAAAAAGTCTATTTTTTCGGTCTCTAGAGTGGCCTAACCCCTTAATTACGTATGTTTCAAAGATTTTTAAAAAATGTTTACATTTGACGATAACATTTTTTTGCATTTGATTGATAAAAATGACAAATAGTGATACACCGTATTGTAACGCACTGGCTATCTCATAACGCGCGGTGCACACACCAAGTCACCGCTACCGCGCGCTACGCACACCGACAAGACCGGCCTATATCTGACAACTTAAGACGCTCGGTACGCACACAACAAAGCACTGCTACCGAGCGTCACTCACACAAGATAGGCCTGTACGTCGAAGACCAAGTCCCGTTACTCGTTTGAAAAGTACCAGTGAAAAATTAAAAACCAACGACCGATTTCAAAAAGACCAAGGCTACCAGTGGGCTACAGGAAGATGGGCTAAAGGACTGCCACCAGCTATAGTTATACCAAAAGCACGGGCCAGCCGGAGGGGAGACTGGTATAAAAAGACCAGAATTTCGGCATTCGGGGAACATTTTTGTTCACAGGTCCCGCCAACGCAGAAGTCCAGTTACCAGGAAGGAAGAGCAAACGAGCCCTTGGTAGGTGCAGCCGCACTGATATCCGGAGAGCCCAGCTGTGGTACCTGACACACATATTTGACGGGAAGCAGCTGAGTCGGTGCTATGTTCGAGGCCAACGCACCGCGGACCCAAACATAAACAAAGCGGTCGCCCTCTCTGGTAGCCGAGGATCGAGCGAGCCAACAGTCTACTCTCTCAGACACAAAATAATTTCTGCATATTTTAAATAAGGAAGATATAATATCTCCATATTAGAAACTAGAAAATTATAATAGCATAGTAAGATAGGAACATAATCTAAAGGAAAATACACAGGGCGATAACTGAACAGGGTACGATCCTGATATAGCTGCGCATGTACTAAAAATGCATTCCACTGACGCCAGATCATGGCGGCGGTCAGGTGGACGAGCGAGTCGGCCTTCACAGGGTATCAGGCGGGAGCTCCGCTCCCCCAACGGGCCTGTGACGTAAGAAGCAAGCGACGACCAACGCAATAGAAATCCGAGTTTAGTCTAGCGGCCGGTCACTTACCGACGGTATGCATGCTAAATAGCTTACCCAGGAAACGCGAAGCGTAGACAAATTTCTCGACCTACGTTTAACTTCACTATTATAAATCAGATTATCAACTAACAAATACTTTTGCATTAAGGATTGTATAATTATCAACGTCTTCTCACACATTAGAGCGCATATTAATAATTGAATGATATATCGTTGTATTACATGAGATTTCACAAATTCTCTAAATTCTTCAGCGTACACGATTGTAATCGCACACGAGTGCCCGGGAATAATCTATTGTAAGGCACGTGGTAGCCATAATACCAGGAGAAAGGGTCAGACGATTGAAATTTCTATTTATTTTTTATGTGTCATAAAATTCTATCTCTGTTTTTCTTTGAATAAACCCTACTTTTACCTACTACAAAAGCCTAAAATTACTTTCCTCCCTGCTCGAGTCCGAACAAACGCTTTAAGGGTAATGTTAACGTTTAATACCGTTACAGTATATTCGAAACATCACTGTTTTCAGTTATAAATTTATATTCTTATTTATGAATAATGGACTACCAGTATACAAAAAATTCCGTAAAGCAATATACACTTTCAACAGCTGTCAACTGATTCTAATTTACGGAGAAACCCGAAAAACACCGGATGCCGGTTTATCGATACAGATGAACTTTTTATTATCATAGTTATGCTCATGTGTACATGATCTTAAACGCTCAATGTTCAGTAATCTTGAATGAACAAATACACACGGGGGTGAGGTTAGAGAGAGAGGCACACAGAAAGGCACTGCATGCACAGTCACACACGCAAAATTGGTACCACTCATGACATGCCAATCCATCTGACTTTCCGTGGCCAGAGTCGGGCAACGCAAATTTATTTGTTCTTGACAATCATACTTCACGGCTCAGTTATAGCAGGTTTTTTCTTCACATTTTTTTTGTAACTTTAAAATGTTTTTTTCAGTATAAACAGTTTATTTTTTACCCCCTATAGCCCCCTAGAGATTTTTGTTCCTCTGAAAGAGTGTAATTTTTTATGCTAATGAAAAAATGTTGTACTTTCTCGGTACTTTTTTCTTGGTGGTTTTTTCGGGAACTTTTTTTAATGTTTCCTAATAATGTTATTTACCAATGAAGAATTATCTCAAACCAATTCAGGAGAATTGGTGACATCCACAATATATTTGTCCGATTTTTCGGTAATAACTACGTGTCCTCATAATCTATCATTGAGTCTCCCCAGTCCCGAATTATTCTAAGTCCCCCCCTAGGAGACGTTGAGTCGGGGGGGGGGGGGGGGGGGGGGGCATAGGTCGAAACCAAAACGTACTTTTAATTTGAAGAGAAATAAAACTCTAGATGATTTATTCTGAAATTAGATTCATTTATTTGTGGTTTCAGGAGAATCAGTTGATTACTGGTTGACTACTCTCGTGCGAGTACTTCCATTTAACAGGTATACGTTTGAAAGGACACATACCGTACAATTTACCAATTCATAACGGTATTCCCGTCCAGAAAACCACACGGCGCAAGGGATAGACAGACTCATACGGCATACGTTAAGCCACACTATTTCTTATATTGAATGATTTTAATATCCCATGCTTCATACAATATGCTTGTTGTAGACCAAGGTCTCAATAGTGTCCAGATTATTATGGTAGCTTATCCTTCAACTCGATGAAAATGCATACATATTCAATATTGGTCTAGACAATATTCTGTAACCCGACCATATACGACATAAATTCATACAGGTATTCCACTACTCCATATAATTACAAATTCATAGCTCGAAGACATTGCCCAGAGTTCGTCGATTGACGGGCCAAAACAAAGTGTCGAGGTTCTGATTATAAAATATTGTTATAAAAATGATACTATTCGCTTCACCAACTATAAGCAGGTCGAAGACCAAGGCCAAAATATGGGTCAGGCCGGTTAGTGGAAATTGTTCTTCATTGCGATATGATAAAAGAAAAATAAATACATGGTCTCTATTATTCAGAGTACTGACAGATTGAGAGCTCTGTCTACCTTGTCTAGAGCTTGTCGTGGATACGGGCCAAAACAAAGTTTCCAGTATACGCGTATATAAAAAAAAATGTGTTGTTCGAGTACTACTCTCCGGTTCCACTGCTTTCAGTATCGTCTTGAGCGTTTTTGCCTTCCCCTCAAGGACGAAAAAGCTCAGACGTCGATGTATAGTATTTCAGCATGGATTTCCATTTTCAGGAGATGATAAAAATGTGGCTCACCTCTGTGGTACAACTAATAGAATTTTATACCAGCTTTTGATGACGGGAAAACATTCCTTCAGACACTTCCAACGGTCCTCATAACCGCCGTGCTTGCCGGGTTAGGAGACATGGATAGTTATTCTCCGAAATTCCTGATGAAACGTCCTTCCAGGATGTTTCTTCACCAACCACGGGGTAGATCTCCCGTAGAATGAGTGGCCCCGTGATGCAATGAGCAGCCCATCCGTCGCTCTTAGTGGTATCGAATACTCAATTCGAGATTATTGCTGGTGATATAATATGACTCGAACAACTTTGGTGTTGTGGCAGACTCGCCGCTTGGCTTGACGACACCAACTATACTGACGCTCCGTTTTCGGGGTTCACACGCCAAGGCGCACGACCCCCATCCAACGACTTAAGAGTCATCGAGCGAGGGCATACGAAGCGCCAAGTGGCCAAATAGCAAACTACGATTTCGTAGTTTTCGGATTTCGTCGAAAATACAATAGTATTATATAAAAAAACATTAAAAATGAATTCTTTCATTTATTATGATTTGCGGTCTGGTCCGTCTCTCCATGCAATTTTTTTCGCATAGACACAATAAATTATCGAAAATTCGTGGCAGCTGTCGTTAGCCATGACGCTTTTCTCGCGAACTCATTAATTCATTTAACTACAATTTTCACGCATATCTGCTACACTTCACTGGACCAGACCGCAAATCTTACCATTGCACTGCACTTAAACAAAAAAATTCTAACTTGTTTCATTGCAAATCCAAGCGATAATCCGAAAAGTACGAACGGATATGTCAAAGTCGTGTTCGCGGCCATATTGCAGTCTATGCTATCTAATTGTTAGTTCCAGCTCCTGACGGTGGATTCGCGATTCACGGTTGTCGGTATAAGCGGATAAGCGGGCGTGAAGGCATAAGCGTAAAGCGGGCCCCGAGACAAGACATTTTTTTATTCTGACTCAATGTTGCTGTAGAATCTATGTTGGTTTCTCGATTGAAAGTTTATTTACTGTACCCGGCCACAAGGATCGGTGGGATACGACTCGGCGCAGAACCAACGATACTTGGGAGTTGGAGGCAGAGCTGCCAGAAAGCGGCCGCAGCAGCACGACGCACACAAGCGCACACCCGTGTACGTGCGACCGCCCGAGCTCGTGGAGCATCGGACAATAGAAGGAGACAGATATATGACTGTCTGTCTCTTTCGGGCTGCTCGCGCTGCTACTGCTGCTAGTGCTCGGGCTGTCGCGCGATACATTTAACTCTGACTGAGACGAGCGCGTAACGTATGTTAATTTGCGGTCGATGATAATTCGAATCCACGCAGTGACAATTTTTTTTTTTCAGTACTTATTGCATTTTACGATTAATTAATTATTGTTATTTTATATTTTACATAATTTTGCTATTTCTTGTTTTATTACGTATGTGATACGGGCCATGTTATACCTCATAAAACCCGTATCAGTACTATTGCTGCAAAGAATAGACTATAAAATGTAATGGTTGCTTAAAAAATGTAACACAACGAGAACTCGAACTGTCATCGGCCGCGGATGAGAGATATAACGCGCACGCTTCACTGATTATCGTTGTTAAGCTGCATTAGCAAATTAAGATACACAAATTTGATTCAAAGCTTCTGAAAACTAAAAA
Source organism: Cylloceria caligata (assembly GCA_963942595.1). NCBI lineage: Eukaryota > Metazoa > Arthropoda > Insecta > Hymenoptera > Ichneumonidae > Cylloceria > Cylloceria caligata. Next base: position 23,190,630 of record OZ012706.1, read on the forward strand.
TATAACAGTTAATCCAACCAACCGCGTTAACGATTGTTGGAAGAATTACCAAAAGAACGCAATCCACTCTTGGCCAACGTGTACGTTATTTTCTTCTTTAGTATATATATATATGTTTGGCAATATACTTAATAATTTATTAACACGAATTAAATGAAAGCAACGTTATGTTCTTTTTAATTATATACATGTGTTTGTTATTATAATATCGCATAAATGTACGACGTACATGTTGTTGCTCGACGGAAACCGCGAGAAGGTGGTGGTTTCTTCTTTTAATAATAGAACACCAATCTTTTAATTTCCTACTCAACAGTGTAAATAGAACGTATATAAGTATCACGTATAACGTTGTGATTATAACGTATATGTAACATCACATTATCGAATAGGAAAGTATGACATTGATGCTATTACTCTTATTTGATGTTCGCTGGAAATTGTAATGTATATATATACATTGAACTGGAATATATTCAAGTATCAATAAATGAAACAAACAATTATTTAATATTTTCTTACGTTAGTTCATAGAAACGGGAAAGTTATGCAAGAGCACGATAGAGTTCTCATTACTAACATTGAATAAAGCGTTCATACTTCACGTACTATATCTAACATGATACTTTAAGTAATAACAGGAAATTAAGCACCAGATTAGCGAAACACATTACATAAATAAAATTGACTGAAGACAACGGAGATGAAATACAATTTATTTAACACGTATCACTATGCATTTATTCATTATGCTTAATAATCCGTGCAAAATAAATAGTTTTTTATTTTTGGTTTCCAGAAAATTTGTTATGTTTGTATCAAACACTTTCGCAGTGAGTTTGTGGTTTCTTTGCGGTAAATAAATTGCATCACTAGGTTAGACATGTGGGTTGAATTCATGTTATTGATTTATAATCCGATGCGCTTTGTGAATATGTCAATTCACTTTATCTGAATTAGGATCAACCTGAAAAAGTAAAGTAAAAAGAAATCTTCACGAAACGTCGGTGGCAAAAATCATGTACACACTGGTCCAACTCGGACGTTATACCTAGTTTTTAGGTGTATGTGTGTGCTTCGCAATTATTCTTTTTTGCTTTAAATATTTTTTGATACATGTAATCAAATGCTGTTTCCAGCAAGAAATATCATATTTGTGAACGTTTTCATATATGAAAAAAATTAACAATTCTCAAATAGCATTTTTAAAAACTAAGTTTGTATTGTTTAGTGTTTTTATAATTACGCTTTTTCCTCATAAGACTGCACATTATGAAATAGGAGATTCTTCTCCTACAAAAAGTAGCGTTTATTGCACATTCTTATTGAAAACATTTTCGCATGATATGCATTGCAACTAAGAGAAAAGTTGAAGATTGCGATTTCAAATATTTCGTTTTATATGTAAACATTTGATTTATGAAAAAATTGAATATCTTTTTAGCCAATATCTTTTTAGCATAAATGTATGTCACTAAACGTTACGAAATCTATACACTTCACGTTGCTCGATTTAGTTATATTCGAGTGTCTATAGATGACAATAATAGGGTGTCCCTGATTTCTTGAATGAAACGTCGTGCTTCTTTTCATAGCAATCACGTAGTCCTAAGGTTGTTCCATGTTTTCTCGAAGTTGTTTCCTTGGATGTTTGTATAACGTTGCATGCGATTTTTGTGCAAGTTTATCGTAGGATATATATGCATAATTCTTCATTGTTCTTTCTTATGATATTTCTTTTCTTGTCACATACATCCAATGAGATTATGCAGCTGTTTTGCTTGACAAAAGTGCTACAATAAATTAAATCGCACCAAAAATAGTGTATATCCTCACGTACAATATGTATGTATCTGTAATGTATCTTGATGTTGGCCTCGCTGTCTTACATTATGAACTGTATGTGCAAACTACATTTCATATAATCTGCGTGCAGGTTGTTGCAGTCTTTATTTTTGCGTAGTTATCCGTCTTCTTATGAAAAATCCACACGGAGCGATGATTACAATTATTAGTCTTCTTGGGCGCTTCAATTGAAATAATTTCCATTGTTACTCCCTCTTGTTTCTTGAAGAAACACCAATGCACAAATTGCGGATTGGGTGATAATAAGAATTATCTGTACAAAAGTAATGAATGACACATTTCTACGTTGATTCTTGTAAGTTGTGCTAAGCGACAGTGCGAACAGATCCTCTTCTTTTAATTAACTCTTCAACTTCTATTGTTCATGCAGATAATATTATATATTCGATGTATCGTCTTGATAAAATGCTTACTCACCACTACATGAACGTTACAAACGCGCCCTGGCAACATATCAGCATCAACAACAAACATAATACTTTTTATGTGCATTATGTCGCATGCATCTCTCCATTGAAGCGAAGTTTGTCGAAGTAATAGAGTTTATTCCGTGATGCGGTCCAATAATCGATAGAATATTTAATATCCTAGGCAATGCAACAATTATCGTTCATTTGTATGTTGTTGTATTCGTAGTATCCGTATTAACGTTTTAAAAGGATAACAATAACGATGGCGATATACATTTTATTCGCTAAAAATATCTCAATAATGGTTTATAAACATAGAGAATTCTTCCAATTTCCTCTTACTACAAAGCAGTTGTCGAAAAAGATTTATTAAACATCACATTTATAAATTATCATTTTTTTAAGAATATTGCTGATTTTATTTCATATAATGTTCACTTTTATGAGGGAAAATATTTATTTCAAAATAAGCTATTTAAAAAAAACGCTTGAGAAATGTTCAATTAAAAAGTGCTATATAACAAATTGTTCCATGTAGTTTTTTCATCACATTATTGCATTTTAAAATATGATATTTCTTGTTAGGAACAGTTTTTTGAATTTTTCTTGAAATATTTTTAATATTTATAAGACGTATTATATAATTTATAATGCTTGTGTGAACCATGAAAAAATGGTTTAGAAGTGAAACAATTCTTTAAGTATATATTTCAGCAGTATTATTGTGTGTGGATAAAAAAAGTCCTGAAAAATACTAATCTCTAAATGTCATTAAAAAGTACTAGCCGGAATAGTTATTCTGTACATTTATATTTAAATTGAGATACTGGCGTGCAAATATGTTATAATAATCTGTTTGTCATTTCTCATCAATATTGCCTATGCTTTTATGCCACAGACTGTAACGCAATGTACACCGAGAAACATTTGCATTTTCTAAATTAAAGTACATATTGTATATTCTATAAGCTCTTTTAATATATATTCCTTCCAAGTAGCGATATTCCTTGTAGAACTTAATGTTTATGGAATTTTCTTACTTTGAGTATGCACAGCTTAATCACGAAAACTCAACTTCTGCAAGGAGAATTAATTGCTTAAATAGATTTCCATACACTTTATGTCAACAGTGCATATACCCAAGGAATACATCGCAGTCTAAATGACATCATTTTGACTTCAAATAATATAATTTTGACAGTTAAGTGTTTCTTAGGTATTCCTTGGGTATACGTTTAATGTTTGTTCTGTGTATTTTTTCTAAAAATGGCTTACAAAGTGGCTGGGTGCCTGAAGGAAAATTTGACTGATATGATAGCAACATTTTTCTATTATACTTTGTTTTTGAAATAGAAATATTCCTGCTTGAGTTTTATCTTTAGAACGCCTAACAGCTTATGATTTTTGGCTTATGAAATTTGACTCTAAAACTATTTTTTGAAAAAATATACTTCGTACACTTTTGTTTATCGTAATTACTTTTCTTTTTGTCAGGGAAGCTCCTAAAGGATAAATTAATCTTTTATTTTCAATATATTTCAGATCATTGTTTTACTATTTTGCAATTTGTTTCAGCGAAATAGTAATAAAACAGGATTTTATGTGGTTAAAAATAAACATGTCGTTCATGAACCTGAAAGAAGAAAATTCTGTTTTTATTGATAAAACTTTACACATCTGTGGAACAAAACATAATTTTAATGTTTCATTTGATACGCAGATCCTGAGACAATAAATATTCGCAATTTGTAAAATTGATCAATATAAACGTGAAAGATTGTAGTAAAGTTAATACCATGAATTGAACTGTCAAATATGAAAATAGATCTCCTTTTTCAATATTGTTACTATCATACATAACGAGAACTGTACTGGTGGCTTTGATGATGAATGAATAAGAACAGCAATTTGCGTTACCTGTCAATTTTACTGCAAAGATCATTTCTAAATTTAATTTCGACGATATGTGGAAGACAATCTTGCAGCGACACATGTCAAGTAAAAATTCCATAAAACTCGATAAACCTTTTTTGTTAACTTATTGTAAACAAAAGGAAATTTAAAGTATTCTCAATGTTTATGAATGGCTTATTAATATACTTTTCAAGAGAAAAGAGATAAATGTATATAGACTCACCGTTATCTTTTTCAAATAAATGCAAACAGCACAACTTAAAACGAACGATCAATTATCGTTGGGTCGTTTAAGATAATAATTCAGTCAAGTATTGGACTGAATTACAACGAAGTCAACTGCGTTACTTCGGCAAACTTCGCTTCTATGTACATTCTGCACATATATTGTAAAAAAATATATATACTAAAGAAGAAAATAACGTACACGTTGGCCAAGAGTGGATTGCGTTCTTTTGGTAATTCTTCCAACAATCGTTAACGCGGTTAGTTGGATTAACTGTCATATTTTTAGTTTTCAGAAGCTTTCAATCAAATTTGGGTATCTTAATTTGCTAATGCAACTTAACAACGATAATCAGTGAAGCGTGCGCGTTATATCTCTCATCCGCGGCCAATGACAGTTCGAGTTCTCGTTGTGTTACATTTTTTAAGCAACCATTACATTTTATAGTCTATTCTTTGCAGCAATAGTACTGATACGGGTTTTATGAGGTATAACATGGCCCGTATCACATACGTAATAAAACAAGAAATAGCAAAATTATGTAAAATATAAAATAACAATAATTAATTAATCGTAAAATGCAATAAGTACTGAAAAAAAAAAATTGTCACTGCGTGGATTCGAATTATCATCGACCGCAAATTAACATACGTTACGCGCTCGTCTCAGTCAGAGTTAAATGTATCGCGCGACAGCCCGAGCACTAGCAGCAGTAGCAGCGCGAGCAGCCCGAAAGAGACAGACAGTCATATATCTGTCTCCTTCTATTGTCCGATGCTCCACGAGCTCGGGCGGTCACACGTACACGGGCGTGCGCTTGTGTGCGTCGTGCTGCTGCGGCCGCTTTCTGGCAGATCTGGTTGGAGGATCAATCAGGGCGACCGGGGCCCACATGTTCCATGGCCCGCCACTGAAATCCTTACATCCTGCAATACCGATAACTGTTACTTTTCTCTGGATGCCTTGGTTGACACACTTGCCACAAGCGGCTCTAGCTACAATGTGTATTTTTTCCGCGAGCGGCGCTACCCTCGATTCTGAGTTGGTCACGTGTGCTCGATGACTCTTAATATTTCTACCGCGTGGGTGGCGACTCCTCACGTCAAAATTCGGCGCGGCGCGAAATATGAAATCCTACTAGGATACGCTACAGCCTGGAAACGATTGCCAGACACACTCATGCATATTCTATCTGCATGTTCCACCTATGAGGCCCCTGATTATATCCATCGTCACAATGCGGCCCTAAGGCTGCTGTACCATCTTCGATACTCTTATAGGGTAGACGAGACGCTACTGTTGACCTGTGCGCCCAAGAGATATTGAGTTCGTGGTGGGGAACGACATATTAATTTACTAGAACTATTCGTTCTCCACTGTCAGGCAGATAACAGGGAACAAACCCAATGATCTACATTCATAATATGGAGAAATAATAATAAGGCTTCTGGGAGGTTTATGAAAACATCTATCTGATTATAATAATATAACAGCACTTTTAATGTAAATATTGAGTTTGAGTGATAGCTTGAGTTCACGTACGTGCCAATAACATCGATTCTAATGAACATCCTTTGAAATTCAGTCCCAAGTCACCTTCAAATCTCGTTAACCCCTGTACAAAATGACCGTTTGATTAGCTCAAGATTTGTTATAGGAAGAACTACAATTGTTAGTTATCGTAAAATTCGAAAAATACGAATGCTCATAAAGCAATGTAAAATGATAAAATATAAAAAAAGAATATTTGAAAAATACAATTGTTCTTAAATAGCGCCCAAAACTGATGTGTCACGTATGAATTGCGTAATGATTACTGCACGTTTATCTCTCGGTATGCTTAACATGACAAGAGTATAACGATGAAACCAAAAGGCACTAGTGTCAATGATTATAATGTAACTGGAATCCAGAGAAGATAAAGAGATTGATAAATGAAACGGAGTGTAATGCGATCTATACAAAATACATCGCACTAATAAATAATACGTAAATCATATACTAATTAACAAAAATAAGTCGAATAAGCATGTGTAAGATAAAGCGAGAGCATTGAATAACTTTGACATTTATCAACCGATTGACTTGAGTAGACATGTTTATGAAACGTCAATTCAGTACAATTTTAAACATGAATCGCTTCACACCGAAACAACGCGCCGAAATAGTGATGCTGTACATTGAAAATAGTCGTTCAGTTGTGTTAATTCAACGTGCATATCGTCGAGGCCCATTTCGCACGCTTTGGCGCCGTTAACAAGCAAAATTGCCGCATTTGGGGATCGGAGAATCCACACGAGATCCATGAAACACTATTGCAAGACCAAAAAGTGACTGTTTGGGCCGGCGTTTGCGCCAAAACCATCATTGGGCCATTTTTCCACAGAAAAGGCAAAACAGTCGATAGGAATCGATATCGGTGGATGTTGGCTCATTATATCTGCCCACAAATGTGTGAAAAAGGTCTGGACGGTTACTGGTTTCAACATGACGGTGCGCCATGCCACACTGCAAATCGAACAATGCAGTTTGTGCAACGAAAATTCCCTGGACGTGTGATGTCAAAAAATGGCGACATTGACTGACCACCCAGATCTCCAGATTTGACCCCTCCGGACTTCTTTTTGTGGGGTTATTTGAAAAGCAATGTATACGCCAACAAGCCTCAGACCATTGACGAGCTCAAGGCAAAGATTCATGCCGAAATCAGCGCTATACCGCCCGAGATGCTCAAAAAATGATCGAAAACGCAGCAAAAAGGGTACATTTTGCTTTGGCCAATAAAAGCGGCCACTTGATTGATGTTGCATTCAAAAACTAATCCAAATAAATTGTGAAGCACCAAATTAAATAAAAATACCTCATATATGGAAATCGGTTGTGTTTTTTTTAAAGTTATTCAATGTTTACATACCGGCATAAAAGATGGCGCACCTTGTATGTCTCTTATAATTGATCAGCGACTCTCGTCCGTTCAGTGGAATTAATTTAACGTTGCAAGGCCGTGCTCTCGAGCTGTGAGGTCTTCATTCAAAGCACAAACGAGTGTTGCGACTCTTCCGTTACTATTCAACTAACTATATTTAATTATTTCTTTTATAAACTATTCAATATAAATTTTATTTCGGGACATGACCTTTCTCATCTCATCGGCAGGAAATGCTTGAACATTTTTTTGAAAATGAAAAACGAAGGGTTTTCTACGATAATCCATGAATAATGTCATGAAAGAAAAGTATGGTTAATGAAAAATGATAAAAGCAATGTCCCATGGGTTTAGCCATTAATATAATTTTCATGGCTTTCTGAAGTGTTCAGATATTTTATTTTCCATAAGATAAGGCATTTAAAAAGATAATTGATATTGAAAAATTTGAAGCATAAAAAAACGGAAATACAAACAAAATTAGTTGAATTGGGTTGGAATTAGAAGTACTAGGAGAGCTACAACTCTGAGCCAAAACTAGCATTGTATAATAACAATTTTTCTTCAACTTATCAAAGTATCTCGAGACTAAAACTTGACAACGATAAGAGTATGCATTAAATTAGAAAGAAAAATTATCGTAGTATGAGTTTGGCATGAAGATATTTTTCCTGTTTTTCTCTTACTTTTTTCATCTTGACCCAAATGCGATAAGGTTAAAACTACGAATGGATGAGGCGAAAACCTGCATCGATCGTGATATTACCTCTGATTGCGAGACCGGATTATCGACGTGGGTCAGCCGGAGAGTCGGAGCTGTAATCAAACGTACACGATTGTGATTCTCGATAAATGCATCTCAAACATGAAAGCAACTACGCCGTAACAGTAGATAATAGGAACAGCGGCAGATTAACGCTGCCAGAGACATAGCTGTACTATGTTACCACCATCGTTGTCGCAATTGCGATGCAGTGTACGATTAAAAATCGAAATCATGCGATGCAGTGTACGATTAAAAATCGAAATCCTGCGATCCAGTGTACAAAATCGTAACCATGCCGTGCAGGAAATCCCTGTGTTTTAAAGTGCACCGCCAATGATGAGAAGTTCTAGCAGTATGATAAGCAACGTACCTCTCGAAATAGACCGTCTGTTCGTCGAGATCTGTGTTGACAAAATAGTTATTGTGAAGTTAGAGTTATTGTACAAAAATAATTTTTTTAATAGGTTTTCGGTATCCCTTGGACGTTCCGTCAAATTTTTGAAAAATAAATCTTCAAAATTGATCGCCTGCAAATATCCAACGCTGCGTCCGTGGGTTTAATCGAACCAATGCCATGTATAGAGGACAAATAAATATGAGGACTGGATGAAAATCTGGTTAAAACATATTACACAGTTGTAATAACACTTTTTTTGTTTGATAGTAGGTGTTGCGGCAATGTAGCGCTTGATAAATAACAGCAAAAAATATTCCTTTTTACGTTTCGATTCCGATTGGAGTCTTCTTCAAAATTTAGTACAAATCGGAAATCATTCACACCGCAAAACGAATTTTACATAAATAATAAAAGAAACAAAAAATCATTTGTTAAAATGATGTCGATTGTTTACAAAATAATAAACTGAACCCTGACAATTATATATAGATTAATAATAAATATAAAAATTCACCAGTTATTTTTTTGTGCAGACAACAATTGTTAATATGTATTTTTTGAATGTATCGTTCAAAGTGTTGTGACCGGGTTCTCCGGTTAAAATTCTTTCATAGTTGATGACGTGTGTTTGATTTTCTTTGGGGCTATGTCGCTGTGTGTGAAATCTTTATATTAACCAAGAAAATTATATGCAAGTACTGAATATTGTGCAATATTGAGTAATGGAAAATGCTTGTAAATGGTCTTGTGAAATGATTAGATGTATGTTTTAAATTTATTTTCCCTGATCTTTAAACATTATGAAGGCTTCAACCGGAGAAGCCGGGAAAATACATTTTAATGTCACATTAACATTATTATATTATTAATCTATATATAATTATCGGTGTTTAGTTTATTATTTTATCAACAGCCGGCATCATTTAAAAAAATGATTTTGTTTTTGTTTTATTATTTTCGAAAAATATGTTTTGCAGTGTGAATGATTTCCAACTTGTAATAAATTCTGAAGAGGACTCCGCTCGGAATCGAAACGTAAAAAGGAATATTTTTTTGCTCTTATTCATCGACCGCTACATTGTCGCAACACCTACCATTAAATTTTAGATCGGTCATAAAATTACATAATTTTGTAATAACTTTTGTTTGTTGAGCTATGCTCATCTTTGCTACTACGTCGTAACTTTCGAAGCGTACAGTAGGCATAAGCAAGGACGATTAACGTAAAGTGAGGAGCTCTTGTTTGCTACTGCGTTTGACCAAGTGTGTTGTAGCTCGAGCTGTGGTGCGTATACGACGCTCTCCGCGTGACTGCATGACTCGCAATCCTCGGGCCCTTGTTGTCCGTAGCCAACTTTACCAGTTTTTGCGGTTTCACTTTCAAATCTTGCACAATACCCTAATCGTTCGCGGGTCCGTGTATGACATGAATTTATAGCACCGTCTGTGGTAAAAATAGTAATAAAGTGAATGTCACTACGGAAAGATTGCGACGAAAATCTATCAACTGTTTATTATAATGATAACAAAAATCATTCCCTCTCAAATAAGAAAACGTGAAGGAATAAGGTAGCAATAATAAAGAGTATTATGAACGCTGAAATGTCGTGAATAGCAACATTGGGATGCTTATCTGTTTCGATAGGAAAGTTTCTCGTTTCTCGGCTTTCACCCGAGATGATACATGCGAAGACTATCTATCTCATTCCCCAAGAAATACTAATGCTATGTTCTCTCTCGTACTCGTACGCGGTAGGGGCACACTTCACCTCAAGGTGATGTGCTATGCTGACTGAACAGCATATTGACTGCAAGTAAGGTAGCGCCATTTACTATTGCAGTAGAGCAAGAGAAACTGACTTAAATTTGTATCACATCATTCGATCGGTTACAAACCGTTCCATGCAAATTTTGTCTAAGGTGTCATGTCTTTAAAGATAAGAACACCGCGAATTAATGCACAGCAGACCAGGCTATTAGCTAAAACTCGTTTATTTTCTGGAAACTCAATACGCCTTATAAATTATGCACGATAAACTTTATTACTGACCAAGTAGGTTTCGTCTTCCTGTAAGATCAGATTATACCAGGTGTACAAGTATGAAATGCGGATTTCAGACAATGGATGGCGCACGAATGCAGCTTGTGCTATAAAGATTTGACACTGCGCCATTTTGTTGTGTCATCAACAAGTGTCAGAAGCGCACGAGTGATAAATTGGAAAAGTGTGTGCATAGAGTTGTGTTGTTGTGTTCAATATGTCGAAATTTATACCGAACAAAGAACATTCGCGGACAGCATTAATTTTTTGTTTTCATTTGAAGAAAACTGCTGCTGAATCATACCGATTACTTCGAGAAGCTTATGGTGAATATGTTCCTTCGCAAAATACGTGTGAACGATGGTTTCGGCGTTTCGAAAATGGTGATTTCGATGTTGCAGACAAGGAACGTGGAAAGCCGCCAAAAAAATACGAAGATGTGGAATCGCAAGCATTATTAGACGAAGATAATTCGCAAACACAAAAACAACTCGCCGAGCAATTGGGCGTTAGTCAACAAGCTGTTTCCAATCGGCTACGAGAGATGGGAAATATTTAGAAGACCGGTAGATGGGTACCACATGAGTTGAACGACAGGCAAATAGAAAAGCGCAAAAACACATGTGACATTTTGCTCGCTCAGTACAAAAGGAAGTCGTTTTTGTATTGTATAGTTACAAGGGATGAAAAGTGGATTTATTTTGAGAATCCCAAGCGTAAAAATCATGGGTAGACCCAGGCGCACCATCCACATCGACCGCAACACCGAATCGCTTTGGCAGAAAGACTCTGTGTTTAGTGGGACTAGAGGGGCGTGGTCTATTATGAGCTATTAAAACCTGGGGAAACGGTTAATACTAAACGTTACCAACAATAATTGACCGATTTGAACCGTTCGCTGCTTGAAAAAAGGCTAGGATACCGAAAGAGGCGACACAAAGTCATTTTTCTTCATGACAATGCTCCATCACATACGGCAAAACCGGTTCGTGACACGTTGGAAGCACTCAGCTGAGAAGTTCTTCCCCATGCGGCTTACTCACCAGACTTGGTCCCTTCCGATTATCACTTGTTTGCATCGATGGGTCACGCACTTGCTGAGCAGCGCTTTAGTTCGTACGAAGATGTGAAAAAATCGCTCGATGAGTGGTTCGCAGCAAAAGGGGAAGATTTTTACTGGCGTGGTATTCACAAATTGCCCGAAAGATGAGTAAAATGCATAACAAGCGATGGAGCATACTTTGAATGAAGCACTTTTTATCATTCTTCCGAATGTAACATGTTTTTTTAGAAAAAAAATCCGCATTTCATACTTGTACACCTGGTACACGCGCAAACTATCTCTCGAATACTTAACTTTTCATCGTGTATCAGTACACTTCAAGGTACAATAACCTTGTATCATTTATCAAACTTTGCATCGTGTGTTTCAGTTTAGAGTGAATTTCATGTAAATTTGAAATAGTATACGATTTCGACTTTTCGACACACAATATCTCAAAGACGACCATTACTTTAATATTACTTCAATTGTAAATAACTATTCAGCTCTATAGCTAAGAAATTGCGGCATCCAGAGCGATTTTTTTTAATTGAAATTTTTATCAAATCTGAATAGGTATTTCAATTATTGCGCAAATTGTGAAATATAAAAAGAGCGTAACTGCTCTACTTGTTGGACCGCATGTGCCTGACAAGATTACGGAGTCTTCGAAATTCTCATACTCCGGGTTAAAATTATTTTCTTTTTCATATAGTGAAGTTTTTCGATGAAAGTAAGCATAAGAGTAATATTTGTAATTAAAAATATAACTTTGCTTCCGCCGTTTCCCTATAGATGGCTTTAGCAGTAAGTAGTGGTCGAAATAAATATATCATAGACGCCGTGCAATAAACTTAGGCATCTGTCAACATAACTCCATAAAAACATTAGTCGATTTGTGTCTGCATCCTAAAGTTATTCTCGATTGAAAATATCAGTTTACGAGCCAAATTCTCGTAATTTGCGGGCGGTTTTAATTTTCTGCTTCAATATGAAGAAATGTGCGGCTGAGGCTCATCGAATGCTCTCAAATATTTATGGTGAGGCCGCTATTAGTAAAAGAACGTGTCGTGAGTGTCGTGAGTGGTTCAAGCACGGTGATTTTGACGTCGAAGACCGGCATAGTGGTGAAAGAGAGAAGGTTTTCGAAGATGTAGAATTGGAGGCATTACTTGATCACGACTCGTGTCAAAGTCAAGAAGAATTGGCACGATCATTGAGAGTGACTCAACAAGCAATTTCAAAACGCCTTAAAGTCATGGGAATCGTTCAGAAGCAAGGAAATTGGGTGTCGTACGAGTTGAAACCGAGAGATGTTGAACGGCGTTTGTTTGCTTGTGAACAGTTGTTTGATAGGTAAAGACGGAAGAGATTTCTGCATCGCATTGTGACTGGGGACGAAAAATGGGTTCATTACGATAGCACCGAGCGCAGAAAATCATGGGGATTTCCCGACCATGCTTCCACGTCGACGGACAAGCCGAATATTCATGGCTCCAAAGTCATGCTCTGTATTTGGTGGGACCAGCTCTGCGTAGTGTATTCTGAGCTGTTAAAACTGACTGAAACATTCACAGGCGATCGTTATCGAACGCAATTAATGGGTTTAAGCCGAACATTGTGAGACAAACGGCCGCAATACAACGAGAGACACGATAAAGTGATTTTGCAGCATGACAATGCTCGACCCCATGTTGCGAAAGTGGTCAAGGACATACTTGAAAACGTTGAAATGGAAAGGCCTACCCCACCTGCCGTACTCTCCAGATGTTGCTTCATCTGACTATCACTTGTTTCGATCAATGGCACACGACCTGGCTGACCAGCACTTCCGGTCTTCTGAAGAAGTAAAAAATTGAATCGATTCGTGAATCGCTTTAAAAGGTGACCAGTTTTTTCAACACGAGATTCGTACACAGCCCGAAAAATGGGAGAAAGTAGTGGCCAGCGATGGACAATACTTTGAATCATTTATGGACATTACTTTGTATCATAAATGTACAACCAGTTTTTTACAATAAAGCCACGAATTTCGGAAAAAAACGGCGGAAGAAAAGTTGTACACCTAATAATATTCGGGAGAATTCGTGATATCTGCAGTTGGATTTATTTCAAACAAATGTTTGACTTCAATGTAATCGTCGTACCCCTTTAAAGGTACAGTAAGCGCACAAGTCACAATAGTCTGCTACGATGAATGTCCCAGTTATCGAACAGTTGACCATAGTAATTGACCGGGTGTGCTTTGACTGTAGCAAAATCTACAGTATCGTAACGCAAGTGGCGGATACTGATATTGCGTAGTCGACCATATCATCCACATTAGTTAATAATCAACAAGTCATGAAATAAAAAAACATAAATTACGAAAAGCCGCTATTTGTGACATAATGTCGTACGGTTCGACCTCAAGATATATGTAAATATGAGACACTCTCCGTCAGTTCTGACACACATTTTCGGACGCTCTCAAATATTGCTCATAATTAAACACATTTTAATACCACCGGAAAGTACTCTCTATGGGTTTTTTGGATTTTTAAATCGATTATTTTATCAGGTACATTATTTTTATTTAATTTAATTTATATTACTTAGAACGTTTAAATTTATATTATATAATCTACATATGTACAGATCCTACAAAAACATCGTCTATGTAGGCATCCAAAACATTTAAGCAGTCAGAAAAATTGACTATACCAGGATATATACAATATGTCATGCGATTTAAAAAAATTCTGTAGGTGCAAAATAAAAGGCGTCCGAATAAGTGAAAAAATAATTATTATCATATTTTTTTCTGCTGAAAACAGCCGTTGCACTAGGTAGAAACACATAGGACCATTGCATTACAAAACACAGTAGAAACCCATTTTTTAAATATTTATACTTTTGTTGCCCGACTTACCACTTCCAAATAATATAAATAAAATAAAAATCTAAAAAATGTACAGAGAGTACTTTCAAATGGTAATAAAATGTAACCAACTATAAGCAATATCTGACAAGATTTGAAGCATGTTGACCAAACTGACAGAGAATGTTTCATATATAGGTTCCACTAGTGATGCGTTTGCGATTCGAGAGATCCGGTGAAACGAGACAGGTGACTGTAGGCCGGCCGGCATCAGCGAACGAAATAGTGAGAAGGCTCGAAGAAAAGTGACCAGCGATGGCGGGGCTTAGTTACGTAAAGCGATTTTTCGCTCGGACTTATCGAATCAACCTATTGACCTATGAGCACAATACAAACATAGCACCGAACATAGCTTTGGGCCAGTGAAGAGAGTAAGCTACACAATTATTTCCTTTGTAAAATTACCGGCCCGCGTAAAGCTGTATACAGCTGAAGGTGATTAAAGAAATGCAAACCTCATTACATATATTAATCGACGTAATTGGTGCTAAGTTAATTTGAGTATTGTCATAAAAAAAATATTTTTGTTAATCAACGTAAACAATGTTTGGCAGTTTTAGCCTCGAATGGACAGAAAAATAAACTCACTGTTTAAAGAGCTAATGCCTATATATCGCGTGTGTGCCTCGTATACAAGTAATTAACGATTTGGGTGTCTGAATGAGCATCGGGTCCGAAGTGCAAATACGAACCTTCCTCTCCTCGATCTTTGAACTCGCCTCGTTCATACTGGGCCGCAGCCTCATTAACATTGCGAAGTATGCACGATGATTATAATGACAGGTTAACGCAATAGAGGATGAAAATATGGCAATTTCGCAAAAACGAAAATAACTCTTAATCAACATATTATACTATCAGAACTTTTTAGATCTATAACTTTCTCGTTACATTTCAACTCCATCTTTTTGTTTATTCAATCGATAAATTATATGATATTTATTATGTTTTTAAATGTGATAATTTATTAGTAGTAAATGTCTGGACATGTTATTGAAAACAAAAAAAAGTGTTTCAGCAAAAACTCAAATACAAAACACACGAATTAAATGATTATATAAAGTAATGGTTTCCAATAATTTTTCCATTACTTTTCTTTCATGGCATTTTTTCACGTATTTTCTAAGAAAGCCGTATGTTTTCTATTTTCAATAAAATGTTTAGACATTTTACTGCTAATAGGGCCACCAGGTATTGGAAAAAAATAATTAATATTACATCTCTCATGGAAGAAAAAAAAGTGTTGAAAATTATAAGAATGGTTGAAACTCTGGAGCTTTTAAAGCTATGGGAGCTAGCGAAGTGATAACAATTAGAGCTGAAATATTTTTCCTTAGTCGAGATACAAGACATCGACATTGCAAGTCGTCGTAGCAATTAGTATCGAGTGGAAGCCATAGATAAGCCGACCGGACATATGAACAAGTGTTATTTCGGCCGGTGACTCATTTAAATCCATCTCTCTGGAGTGTTCGAAGCGTATCGACTAATAGAACCAGTTTCCGTAATACTTATTCCTTGCGCACTTTGTGCCGCCTTGATTAAATCGTGGATATGGTTTTGCGTATATGACTACGCGTCAATAGACTTCCACTGCGCAACATGAAATGGTAATTGTTTAATTACCCGTCAGAAGAGAACCATTTAATGGCCTACAAGTTGACTAGTATTTTACAAACAAAATATTTTAGTGAGCAACCCTTAAATTGGAAAATGCGTTAGAGTGTGACCATCTGGCTCACACAGTGTATAGTGGAAAGGGTAGCGATGCGTACGCGCGAGCATATTTCCTTTCCTGTACAAAGTGTTTTTAAGCTGAGAACAGCTGTTTCGTTCGCATCCAAATGGGTCAAGGATGTGGCATGGGAGTAGGTTCACGTGTCGAAGTCACTTGGCAAATCGATAACCCAGCCCGAATGTGTAAATGATCCTTGACAAAAATTTAAGGCTATCAATGCTGATTGTACGTTTATTTATATAGGTAATGTAGACTGTATAGTGTCAGTGTCCCTAATTGTAGGTGTCCTTAAAATTAGGAACGTTGCCGCATCTTTTAATATTGACTGGTCTACCTCTTTAACGGCACGTGCACCTTTCGCTTTCAATTATTGAATTGACACAAAATTAAATGAAACACTGATAAGCGTACTCCAGTCAATCGTCGAGAAAATAAGAATAGTGTCAATGCTGTCGATCATTTAGGTGAACGCCCGTATTTGCTCTGATATGCCTAGGCAATGCAAATAGATCAGCAGTAGAAGCAGTAGTAGAGGATTTCTACTTAACTACTACTCAAGCCCTGGCGTTCCCTCGTACTCTCCACCATTCTTATACATTGTGCACGAAATTAATGATTCCATCAGTTGGATGAATATATTACATTATAATTGTGATTCGCCGATCTCATAGAAATGTATCGTTAAGCAAGTAATAAGATTTTATTAGATATGTGTGAGGTGTTCGCATCTTTTTATGCATAGGATAAATTGATAAAACTACATTGAAGAGATATTGTTTTAAATTACAGTTTTCATAAGGAATTTTCACTAGAATTTTCAATGAATAATTACGAACGATTATTTTTTAAGAATGTTTAAAAATTCTCAGGTATGTAATCCGATCGACTTGCAACATTTTTATTCGAATATTTCGAAAAAAGTGAAAATAGATTTTTTCATCATTTTATCACTCGACAATCATAATCATGTTATAATAACGTAAAAAGCAGGTTCTAACGTATGATTAATCACGTTTTAATAACATAAATGAAAGATTTTGACGCGTAATTCATCATTTGTTTTGCGTTATTCATTTCACCGAAGTTATACTTACAGCGTGTTACACCGTAGACAAGGTTGTCCACCCGTCCGGATAATATGCCTAAACCGTACTAAAATCTTGTTTAGCAAGTGCCTTGGCACACGCGTTCGACCTCTACAAAAATAGTACAAACACTGGCGGCCCCCGTGTGTGCGATCAGGCAGTTAAGACTATCTTCGACGAACAAGTAGCTCCATCGTACGGCGATTCCACATGAAGGGATAACTACCGACTGAAGAGAACAACCTGCAAGCTGAAAATATAATATTGGCAGGCGCAAGAATATACCCTAGTGGCTAGATTTCTTTGCCTACGTTAAACCAGCCTAATTGGATGAATAAGCGCAGAAAAAAAAGAAGATCAGAACCACGACCCGCCTATTAATGTATTTGTTTAAAAAATGATTAGATATTAATAATTTTTTTCATATGCTCTTCTAAACTTCTTATTGAACACAAAAAGACATCGTTTTCCACGCGAGTTCATGAAAAAATTGAATGTAAAAAAGTAATGGATAATGAGTAATGCAAAAACTTTCTTCGTTAACTTGATTTTCATAGGTTATTTTAATACTTCGCAATTGCGAATTCATGAGACGATCTACGCGAACTGGATGAAAACATAACCCTACTTTTGATCGGACATCATTACATGAAGCAGGGAATGAATATTTGAAAAAACGATTGCTCTTATGTCGCTTTAATTTGCTACACCTTTATTTTTAATTGCTCCCTCATAATTGTGGAGTTAGGAGATAATTAACGACAGCTAGATGGCAACAAAACACAGAAATAAAATGACCCAAGCTATCATAAACTAAATCTTGCTAGAAGGAATTGTTCGAGGTTTTTTTATTGACTTTAACAATGAAAACATCTTTTCTATCATAATTTCACCATAGTCTGCTCTTAAGTTTTTTCCGTTGCTTTACATTTATTCGAATTTGTATTTCTTGGAATGGAACGTCAAACCTAACCTAACAACCTAATATACGGACTACCGCTTGTAGTGCCCAAGGCTAGAGAGTAATCGAATTTTGAGTTAAAAGAGTTAACTCCGAGATAACATATAACAATGCTCAACAGTATTCAACAGAAGAGAAGGGATCGATAACTTTGAGTTAACAGAGTTAAGTTTGCGAACATGTTGACATTTTTTTTTATGAAACAAATTTAAAAAATATCGCAAAAAAATATTGTGGAACCCCTTGATCCAGAGACGCCCCGACCACTTCAAGAAAAGTTTATAAAGTGTTTCCACCAAACCTAAGAAACGAATCCTTTTTGGGCCCATTTAAAAAATTGACCCGCCCCACCCCTCGACCCGGAGGCCCGACCTCTTTGAAAATTGATAGAATACAATGCATTGTCATCAGCAACGAGTCTATGCTAAGTTTTAGTTCGATTGGATGACGGGAAGTGGATTAATTAGCCCTCGAAAGTTATTGCCAGCCAGGCAGCCAGTCTCACAATCAAAGTTAATATGGAGGACTTAATAAAAAGAGAGAAATTTAAAAACTCCATTTCATTTGTAATATATCGAAACGTGACATCGCTGCTCATCAGAGCGCAAACCTTAATCGTATAGATTTGGTACCTCTGTCTAAACGCTAACAGCAAGCTCGGGGTGTGTGGTACGGAACCAAACGAATGAAAAAGTGAAGCATCTCGCAAGAGGAATCGAGCACAAGCAGCGGCGAAATGGGGACAAAAGAAGAATAAATGGCCCAGCAGCAACAAATTTTCGAGAATCGTCATGCAGAACTGGAAAGTTTTAAGGAAAAACTTTCGGAACAGCACAACCTCTTTTTAAATCAGCAGAAAGAATTTACGAAGAAGAAGGAACTATTCGACGCAGAGCGACAACAGTTAAAAGTCGGAAGGTCAGCTCATCGAACCATAACATCAGCGACAGACCAGGTACAAAATGTCAGTATTTTCCCTACCTTTAGAATTTTATCGGAATTTCGTATTGGTGAAGATTGGGATATTTACGAAGAACGGCTAAATCAGTATTTTATCGCAAACAAGATAGCAGGTGACCGTTGGGTAGCTGTTTTGATAACATTGGTTGGTCAAGAAACATATACAATTTTGAAAGATCTGTGCGATCCGCTCTTACCAACAGCGAGATCCTACGCCAAGCTGTGCGAAATAATTAGAAAACAATTTGCCCCCAGGGTCACGCCTTTCAAGAAAGAAGAGAGTTTTTCAATATGACCCAGGGTGATTCGGAGTCGGTAAACCAGTGGTATGCTCGAATACAAAATAAAGCGTCTAATTGCAAATTTAAATCTTTGTTAGATGATAAAATCAAGGACGGATTCGTAACCGGTCTGAAGAGTGGCCCTGTTCTGAGCAAGGTGTTCGAACAGAGCCCAACCACAACGCTTCAACAAATTCTCGAGGTTGCGAGAACAAACGAGCCATCCCTGGCGGTACCATCCAAGCCAAATACACCGGAACTACATAAAATTCATTCGATAAATTCGAATGGAACAACGAGAAGAAATACGTCGAGCAACAAATGGACAACAGAGAATCGGTCAGCATCGAGAATAACAGCTAAAACTTCAATAAGCCGGGCCAAGGAGGCTAGCTCAGTATCTACCTGTAAGCACTGCGGCGGCATTCGTCACAACTTCAAAATGTGCAAGTATAAAGAATATCGATGCAAAATTTGCAAGAAGGCAGGCCATTTGGCAAAAGTACGTCGCGAAGATAAAAACGCCCAGTCGAATAATATTTTTATCGGGGTCGAGTCGAATGAATCGTTTGAAATGTCAGACACGTTAAACCTCGCTAGTAACGGCAGCGAAAAAGGAATAGAATTAGTCGAATTTATTGTTGAAGGAAGTAAAATAACGTTTGAAATTGATTCCGAGGCGGGCAAATCCGTAATTCCAAAAAAAGTGTACAAACAATTTCTTTTGCACTGCACCTTGGAAAAAACGTAAGTTTGTTTAAGAATGTACGACGGTACGGTTCTAGTTCTTCTTGGCCAAATCAATGTCGATATAAGCAACAAAAATTGTAAAGTGCAAAGCAAATTAATAGTGGTCAAGGACGGTAGTAGACGGCATTATTAGACAAAGATTTAATGAAACCATTAGGATTCTATATTGCTTCAATAAATTGTATTACGAGCGATTCTGAAATTCAACAGATGTTAAAACAATACGCGGAGCTTTTCGACGAAAATTTAGGAAAATACAAGTACGAAAAAATTGAGATTAAATTGCGACAAGACGTAGCGCCAAAATTTTTCAAACCGAGACCAGTTACCCATGGCTTTTAAAAAGCAACTCGACAAATTTGTCGAGGACGGTGGAATATCATTAAAAAGCGTTATTTCGTGGGGTACTCCTCTAGTACCTATACTGAAGCCGGATGGTAAGATTCGAGTATGTGCCGATTATAAAGTGACGATAAACTAACACGTTGAGGATATTAGATATCCATTTCCACGAATCGAAGAAATTTTTGCCGCTTCAAGCGGCGGGGAAAAATGTACAAAATTAGATTAGTCATCAGCTTACAATCAGTTAGAAGTAACGGAAGAATCTAAAAAAATGTTAGCATGGAGTACACATCGTGGAGTTTATGTTGTAAATAGATTGCCTTTCGGTTAGTTTCAAATCAGCGTGCGCGATTTTCCAAAGAACTATCGAAAAAATGTTGCAAGGGATAAAAGGAGTAGTTTCTTTTCTCGATGACATTCTCATAACCGGAAAAAATCGCGACGATCATTTGCCAAATTTAAAAGAGACTTTCAAAAGACTGATGGAAGCGGGTTTCAAACTTCAATTAAAAAAATGCATTTTTTTCAATCCGGAGTGCATTATCTAGTCACATTTTAACCAGAGAAGGGTTAAAGAAAGATCCAGAAAAAGTCGAGGCCGCCATAAACGCACCTAAACCAAAGAGCATTAAAGAATTGCAAGCATTTATCGATAAGGTCAATTATTACGCAAAGTTTGTGCCAAGATTCGCCGATATTCTATCGCCTCTCTACGAAAAGTTAAAAAACAAAGAATTGACATAGTGAAAAGAGTGCGATTAATCTGTTTAAATGATTACAGAAAAAATGACGGCCGAATGTTTTTTGACTCATTTTGACCCAAACTTGCCAATAAAGCTCGCGTGTGACGCCTCAAACGTAGGTATAGGCGCAGTGCTTTCGCACGTGTTTCCGGACGAATCGGAAAAGCCTATAGCGTTTCCCTCAAAAATACTGCGAGACTCTTGTTATACTCCGATCACAAGCCATACAAGCATTATTCGGGGAGAATAAAGGATTGCCTCTGTTGGCGGCCGGTCGACTTCAACGGTGGGCATTGTTTTTAAGTGGTTTAAATTATAAGTTCGTTTATGTTAAGGGCACAGAGAACGACGGAGCCGATGGATTGTCGAGACTCCCGCTCCAGAATAAAAGAACAATAGAAAAAGTGGATTTTTATTGTTTTCATTTTATAGTCGAAAATCGAGTGCCGGTATCAGCCGATCAAATTCGTAAAGAAACGCATCGCGACATTATTTTGAGCAAAGTATTTGTATACACAAGGGATGGTTGGCCAGAAAAATTGACAACGATCTTAAACAATTCGCTTGTAGAACAAATGGAATTAGCATCGAAAATGGTATCTTAATGTGGAGATACAAAGCGATTATACCTAAGAAATTGTGGCAGATGTTATTAGCCGAAATTCATAGTACGCACCTAGGCATGGCGAAAATGAAAATGTTGGCCCGTCAGTATTTCTTTCTGATGGCCTAATCTTCATAAAAACATCGAAAGCTATGTAAACAATTGTAATGCGTGTATGACGACGGCTAGGGCACCAGATAGGGCAAAGTTGATCAAATTTCGTGAAGCCGAAGCTCCTTTTGAAAGAGTTCATATAGATATTTTGAGACCTTTCACAGGAAGATCTTTTTCCTAATAATCGATGCATTCTCAAAGTGGCCAGAAATTGTTGAAATGAACAAAACAGATATCACGAATACAATTGAAAAACTCAGAGGGTGCTTTGCGAGATTTGGTCTTCCGCGAATAGTTTTTTCGGATAATGGCCGACAATTTACATCAAACGAATTCGCAAATTTTTGTAAACGAAACGACATTCTCCATCGAACATCAGCGCCATACCATCCATCGACAAACGGACAAGCCGAAAACGCAATAGGTACGTTTAAACGAAGCAACACGAAAGCATTAAGCGAAAAATGTAATAGTAACGTTAATATGACAACAATTATAAGGAGATATTTGTTAACGTATCGTAACGTCCCGCATTGTACGACCGGGGAAACCCTCGCGAAATTATTATTAGGATATAATGTAAAAACACGACTAAGTTTTTTGAACAAGACTGTAACAGACAAAATAAGAAAAAAACAAATTGAACAATTCAACGGTAAACGGGAGGTAGAATTCAGAGGCGGAGAAATAGTTTACGCCCGTTGTTATAAAAATCCGAGTAAACCAACATGGCAGAGGGCCGTAATAGAGAAAAAGTTCGGAGTAAGGAATTACTTATGTAAGCCCGAAGGTGAAAACGTAGAATGGAAGAGACACCTAGATCAATTAATGAAAAGCGGTACATTTTATTACTAAGAGTTTTCATTACTAAACGTACAAGATAAGGTATTACCAAGTGTAAACGACCGGGGAGAGCCTGAGAAGAATCATTTGCGAGAAGATAATGCGGAAAAAGCACAAAATGCCGGCTTAATCACGGGTGAAATAATCACAAGCGAGGATCCAAAGATCGAACCTAAGCGAAATGTGGAAAATCTGAGCGAAGAAAATAATCCACATGAAGGCGCACAAAAGATGAATATTAATCAAAAACCTGCGGAAAGCGAAAAGATGGCGTTAATGCAAAAAAAAATATCAAACGCGACGAAAATGTAAAAATAAATCAAAGACCGAAAAGGGTTATTAAACCAGTACAACGGATGAACTTGTAAAAGTTAAGTTAGAGGCCTAGTCATTTAAAGGCGCTAAGAATAATGGAAAACCGGTAAAACTAAAATTAATAAATGAGCAACATATAGCAATATTGTGAGTCGAACTTATCGGGGAGGAAATGTAATATACCGAAACGTGACATCACTGCTCGTCAGAGCGCAAACCTTAATCGTATAGATTTAGCACCTCTGCCTAAACGCTAACAGCAAGCTCGGGGCGTCTTTCTCCGAGAGCCAGTCGTAACCTAGCCGTTGCTTGTATAGGTCCAGTCATTACTCGTATAGAAATAAAGACACGTTATCTGTTCATCATTTATATTTATTTCCAAACTGATATTCGTCCCCTCGACTCACCATATTACATCATTGTATTATTTATTATCATTATTTCTATCATTCACCGTATTATTATTTTTCTTAAATCAAGCAAAATCCGGGTATTATATATTATAGACCGGGTATTATAAGATTAGAATTTATGCATTTAAGACATGGAAATTGGAGTTATAAGAAAAGGGTGCGTGGAACGCGACGCGTTAGAAGTGAAACTTCTTAGGTTAGAGATGAAGTTCATTTTATGCATTGTGTTGAGAATTCCTTCCTTGGTGTTAGTGGAACAAATCTGTAAGATATTGATAATAATGAGTTTTCACTCACGGCAGGGGATGAATAACCAGACTGACATATGTTGGTAGAGAAAATGGTTTTATTCTAATATAACGTAATAAATATTAAAATAAATACAAATGAATTTAAATACAGGTCTGAGTGCCAGCACACAATTGTATTAATTGTGTACTGTCTTCTATTGAGTGCAGTGTACGTGGTACAGGCAGTGCTGCAGAGCACGCCATGGAATGAGAACTTTATGTTGATGTACCGATCAGATTTACTTGCCTCACCGTCATTGAATTTACCAGGTGTATGCATAAGTTTTTTCCGGTTTTTTGGTAAAAAAAAACACGTAATTTTCAAGGGAAATTAATTTTTGTTTTATTCAAAATATTGGCCATCGGCTTCTACACATTTCGCCCATCTTTCGGGTAACTTATGAATACCATGCCAGAAAAACTGCTTGTCTTTTGCGGCAAACCATCCGTCGAGCCATTTTCCAACTTCCTCGAAATTGCTGAAGTGCTGCTCTGGGAGCGCGTGCCCCATTGATGCGAAGAGGGGATAGTCAGATGGCGCCAGGTCTGTCGAATACGGCGGGTGCGGAAGGATGTCCCATCCAAGCGATTTCAAGGTGTCTTTCACTGCTTTTGCTGTGTGAGACGGTGCATTGTCGTGTAACAAAATCACTTTGCCATGTCTTCTGGCCCATTCTGGTCGTCTTTCGATTAATGCGTGGTTTAAATTAATAATTTGTTGGCGATAGCGTTGTGTATTAACGGTTTCGCCGGGCTTCAAGAGTTCATAATACACAATACCGCTCTGGTCCCACCAGACACAGAGCATGGTCTTCTTGCCGAAGCGATTTGGCCTTGGTGTTGAAGGACCGGCTTCGCCAGGTGAAAGCCACGATTTTTTCCGCTTCGGGTTTTCAAAATAAATCCATTTTTCGTCACCCGTCACAATTCGATGCAAAAATGATTTCCTTTCGTGGCGTTGAAGCAGCACTTCACAAGTGACTTTGCGATTTTCTATTTGACGTTCATTCAAATCGTGTGGGACCCATTTACCGAGTTTATTGATCTTCCTCATTACTCGTAAACGTCTGCTGATTGTTTCTTGTGACACATGTAATGCTTCTGCTAATTGCCGTTGAGTTTGAGTTGGGTCATCATCCAATAACTCCTGCAATTGCTCGTCTTCGCATTTTTGTGGTCTACCTGAGCGCAGACTGTCTTTCACATTGAAATCACCACTTTTAAATTGTCGAAACCATGTCTCACATGTTCTAATCGATGGAGCGTGTTCACCATATGTTTCTACCAGCAAACGTTGACTTTCAGCAGCCTTTTTCTTTTGATTAAATAAGAAAAGCAATGCGTGCCGCAAATGTTCTTTTTCAGGCACAAAACTCGACATGATCACTGAACGATAAAACAAAGACGCTAGTTTTTGGCGGACTCAACTTGTGTGTTTGTAGGTTAATGTCAGACGAACAAAATGACGTATGTGTCAAATTAATACGCTGCGTACTTTTCGCTGGCGCCATCTCTTAGTTAAACCGGAAAAAACTTATGCATACACCTGGTAGAGAAATTGTAACGATGTACTCTTACCGTATTTTTGAGTCCTGGTGAGCTCGAAAGTGTCGAGAAGATGCGGTGAGATGGTGAAAAGTCCGAGCGAGTGTACCGAGGATGTGTGCGCTGTCCAAGCGGGTTTTCACAGAAGTATCTAATTTTTCAATATGGCTGCACTTTACGAAAGCGTCGTTGAGCGCTGAAGTCAAATGAGTGAGATACAGAGAGCTATGCCGAAGTCAATCGAGAGAGCGCGAGCCACTTGCTTCAAGCAGCATGTTCGCGAGGCACTGCCTCGGCTATCTTCGGCATATCCGAGCGCAGCACGCTACCCAGCAGCAAGAGGTCGACGCACGGCGAAGATCGATCGCCGTGTGCCAGCGGATTTTCCAACACATTGCTTGTTGTATTTGTTGTCAATTATTGTTTATTTTTAGGATTAGGATCCGGTTATGTGGGATTCAATTAATGAAAATCGGTCTTGATTATATTCAATTTTTTAAAATGTTATCACTCAATTTCCATTAAATCAGAATCTAATACAGAAATAATGCGTTTATGATAGCTGAAGTAAGATACAAATAATTTCGACTGTAAATTTTCTAAATAACGAGAGAATACTGCGTCGATGGTAGTGCCTGATCTGATTGTAGACTGAGTTCTGTCAGTGTTCAATTGTAAGTTGAATTTGTCATTCAAAAATTTTATCAAAGGTTCAGCTTCGTTTGAGTTGAAGTTGATGTTGAAATCACCACCCATAACCATTGGGATTTTGTCGTAATCTTCTTTCAACAGCGCTGCGCCTTCAATAGTGTAGGCCAATAAAACATTATGAATGAGTTTTATGGTGTTATGAACACATGATTAAGGTGATATGTAGACGGTCACCATCATAATCACATTTCCATTTTCCAATCGACATTCCGCTGCACAAATGTCACCAACTTTCGCACTCGTTACGCCTACTTCATTGGCTTGTAGTGGATTTATGTCCATGTTAGGAGTCACGACAGTCATTCTATCATGGGCATTTCTGTAGATAGCTACTTCTGTAGCTCTGACATTTGGAAGTTTATATTGTACAACGAAATTGAAGTTGGGGATGTCCACTTTCTCCTCATTCTGTAACCAAGTTTCTGATAGCAGTAAGAAGTTGGAACGCTGTATGACTGTATCACCCATATCCAGAAAATCAGCTCGCAGAGTTTGACAATTAAAGGCAGAAAATGACGGTCCTGTTCTGCTCATCATAAAATTAATTACAACGTTGTCCAGTGTCTGTAAATGATTGAGATTCAATCTATGAAACTCATTTTGTAAATCACTCGCTGAAGCTGCTCTGCGTCCATGACAAAATGTGAGTTTATTGACTTTCGTAACAATGAATAATCTGTTGATGTTTGTCACTCGTGATAAGGCTACACATACCAGTTGCTGCGATTCTGTTTTGTCGTATTCATATGCAGCCTGAGTAAAAGTCCCCTCTTGAGATTTGTGTATGGTGATCGCCAAAGCAGGCACTATTGGCAGGTGTCGACGTTTGACGAGTATGGTTTTATTGTTGTTCAATGGAATACTTGATGTTGGCCGACCTATAGGCACCGCTGTTGGACTAAGGCCATTGGACTGAATGTAAGCAGCAGCTTTTTTCCGTGTATTTTCACCGATTTTTGGAGATTCTGGAAATTCCATCCAAACTCGTTTTACCTCAGAATTATCATCATACTCAATAGTAACTACTGTTACTAAAGCACCATTTGCCAAGCCATCAGCAACATCTATATTTGTTGTTATCATATAAGACTTGTTCAATACTAATGTTATTTCATAAGGTAATCCACCGGTGTCCACCGTGCACATTTAATGAAGTTTTTGACGAACAAAATTGAGCTGTTCCTGATTGTGGTAACCGGTGTATTGATCTCCTGCAACTGATGTAACTTTCTCATCCACTGAATTTAAGACGGACTGGTTGTATCGATTAACGGAATCATTAGTGAGAAACAGCCGAATCTCATCGGGGCAAAGTCTGTTTGCTTCTTCTAGGGTGAAGAATCTGGACTCAATTAAATCCAATTCTGCTGGCTCTAAAGGAGTGCTATTACCGATTTTCGTGAGCATAGATGAAAACATTCAATCTGTCTGTCTCATAACTTGATTCAACTCATAGAATTGGAGTGATCTCCACAGCGTTGGACCACCAATACGTTGTTTCATTTGCTTGTAGTATGGTGTTGCTCTTACGGGTGGTAACTGACGTAAATCTCCAATCAAAATGACGTCAACGCCACCAAACTCTTTTTCAAAATTTCCTGTGATTTGCTTCAATCTGGCATCAATATGGGAGAGTAGCTCAGCACCGATCATACTCACTTTATCAATAATTAGTACTTGAACAAATTTGAATAAAGTTCGATATTGTTGAACCACCACTTTGGACAATGGTAGGATTTTTGAGAGTCATCTTGAGTGCCTTGTGAACAGTTGTGCAATCAATTGCAACAGCAGCTTTTACAGTCGATGCAGAAGTTATATATGCATTGCAATAGCCGTCTGTATTCGTGTATCGGTTATAAATTTCCATGAGTAATCATATAACAAAAGTCTTACCACATCTGGCTGGCCCTGTTAAAAATACCTGGAACGGTGCTCTATTTTCTGATAGAAGATTAGCAATCACATGCATCAAAACTCCCTTCTGTTTATCATTCACCTGTCGCATCCGATCATAGAATTTGGCACTGTCCATTAGATTCTCTTTCTTCTTGGCAATAACACCCAATTTGTTCAATGTTGCAAGTCTGCGATCGTTGTTTATAGCAGAATTCGGATTATGGTACAATTCTTGTAAGTCATCGCATTCGAGATTCCTAGCACCAATGAATAGCTGGCAAATCAGCATCATTGTTCTGATCTTCTTCCTCACGGCAAAGTTGTCTAACAATTTCCATCGTTTTTTGCATATCTAAATCGGTTTCGAACTCTTTTCAGTGCTCTAAAATCGGATTCTCATTTCTTTCGTACGTTCCAAAGAATTTCATCTCTTCAAGAATTTCTGTTTCTTCATTCCGGGATATGTAATGTTACCATGTCTCGTTTATATTCATTAAAATCTTGAGCCATAGCGTAATTTCTGTAGCGGATTATTCGCACCTGTTTCCGTTTTAAGATTTTCCCTGCTGCAGTACATGTATAATGAGCAATAAATTGTGCTAAAGTTACATCTTCTAGCTCTCCTGGTCTTTTTCGTATTTGTCGAACCTTATCCTTCCAAATGTTGATCTCTTCATCGCCATGCAAGATCTCCAACTCCTTTGCTGTTTTTCTGATTCTTTGACGTTCTACTGGCCACACTGTTGATATGTAAGCTGCTACAACAGAGGCTTTCGACATTGGTTCTCTCAGCAAGTACCAGACAGCTTGTTGACTCGATATTTCAACAGTGTTGAGCATATCTACACTCATTTTCCTGGTGATTTCTATGATATCGAACTCTGGATGCTCATCCATAATCGTGATGATTTGTCGCTGCTAGTTGCTAATTCCTCTATTGGTCTTATTGACATATTCTACAACCTAGGCAGCACAAGAATACTCCTCAGTCATGAACTGAATGGCAGTGTTTCATTTGAGAATACTAAAAATGAATGAATTGAAAAGATTGTGCAACTTTTCCGCTGGAAGTCGTTTCAAAAACACTCGTGGTCGAGTAATTCCTGCTCGAAGAATGTTTAGGTAATGCTCATCAGAAGTAATATTGTTTTTCTTAAAAAATTCGTTGATGTCTTCATAATCTTCCTTCTCGAAATTTATTCTTATATTTTTATAATGTTCTGCAGTCTTTGCAAAAGAAGGATCCTCTTTTGACATGGACGTGACGATTGTAGTGGAACGGCAAGGCATGAAAGAGGCTTCAAATCGGCATTTCTGAGGTCTATTAGCAACTACCTTTTTATAACTGGTGAGGGTATGTTTGTGTGTTTGAAACTTGATATTTCCAGATGCTTCTTTCGCTGATACTTATAAGAGTTCATCAATAATTTTGATGGCATAATCCTTATCGAGTGGATCTTTTGGCGCATTTTCAAGCCACATCAAAATGTGCGCATGTGGACTGCCACGATGCTCAAACTCAATACGTTTGAAGTGATGCTCTACACGATATGTATCAAATGGGCTAATTTTCTTAGATTGTAAAATGTTCATTAGTACATTGACAAGCTTATTGAACTAAATGGGACAGGTCACTGCATCTTCATTTATCAGAGTACTGTTTTGAATGAAATTCAAGTTAGCTGCATCTTCTTCTGACAGGTCACCGCCATCATTTTTGAATTTATATAATGTTTGGAGTAAGGGAATCCAGTCGATTTCATTGGCACTTAGTGTTAAAAAGATTGTTGGTTTGCCTCGTTGTCGAATCATTGCAAACAAATCTCTTTTACATTCCGCCCAATACCACGTTGAATTGGGTATTGAGCGAAGGAATGCCAGATTACTGTCGATGCAGGAATTAATGTATTCTTCTGATTAAATCTGCTCACGAGTGATATTCGTGTCTTTTTCAATGTGTTTGAAAGCAATGGTTAATGGATTTTTCACCTTCAATCTCATCATTTTCATCGCCATGTACAGAAGATGATGTGGAGTTACTCCACGTCGATCTGAACGTTTGAGCTCACTCGTGGCCCTCATGAATGGAGTGACACGTACTTCATCCGGAAACGCTCTGAATTGTCCCAATTAAATTGCAGGGAATGATAATTCCTCTGCATGTTCATTAAAAAGTAAACTATTTGGTACATTTGCTTCTCCTGGCGCAATGCGAAGATATTTTTCCTCATTCCATAGAAGTGTTTGTTGTTGTGCTATGAGACTTTCTTCCAATGGAATATCTTCACTCATTTCGTCTGATGGAATCTGATTGACATTCTGATCATCGAAGAAAGCGTAATTAACTGTAATGTTGTACAATTTATAAAGAGGAGTTTGAATTAAATATTGTAGCCACATTTTTATAGTTCTTTTTTTTACCAAACCAATTAAATAACTTAATCTATGTAATTTTTTCCTCTCGATATGAACATTGATACAATGATCGTCATCGATATCTCTCGGCAAATGATTTACCATCGTGTTCACAGACACTGGGACATTAATAATTTGCACATGGATTCCATGTTGACCATGTACATGTCGCAAACGTCGAATTTGCATGAATGGGATACTTGGTGAAATTAACCTTTCTGACACTAAATCCAATTTTGGTAGATGACCGGGTAATTCTGGGTAGACGATACCATTCGACTTTGATAATGTCGGGATGGTATTTCGAGCAAGAGCATTCCAACATGTATGACACGCTCTCACATCTCCAATGATGATGGCTGGAAACGCACTCCGTAGTAATTCCTCATGCTTAGGATCAACGGGTTTCACATCGTTCTCGAACCATATGCGATCACATACGAAACACACTGTACCTAGCGGATTGTTAAAAAATTGTTTATCAAATTCATCATGAGCAATTCGAAATGTTTGAAATTTTGTGTAGGCACGGGTAGGTCTATTTCCAGATGTTGATGACTCCACTGTATCAGGTTCATTCCGTTGATCTCTCACACCACGTGTATTTTCACTTGTAGACGCTACTTTTGGGTCAGTGGCATTCAAATCCTCTATATCACTTACTGTATCGTCACCAATCGATGCATCCAGTATATTTAAAGTCGATGGGAGGTTATGTTGTCTACCGTTTTCTTTTAACGCCTTCCGCCTAGCTCGATACTCTCTGTCTCTTTCTGCACGAGTTTTTGGCGCTTTTTTGAGTGGTTTATTTGCTTTTTTGTCGTTGTCTAAAGGCCCGCATTTTTTCCGCGCTTGTCTTTTTCTTCATTTCACTTATTTTTTACTAGTATCGTACCCGGCTTCGCCCAGGTTTATTTTTAGTATCGTTACCTTAAATAAAACCAAATCAAACAAAAACAGACATTTCCGTTCACCGTATCATAGTAACCTTTTCTTTTCTTAAAAAGCGCAAGCTATACCTACTACGAAGAATAACTTTGCTTTTTTAAAAATTAAAATTAAACGTCAAAATTCAATAATACTCTTAGAAAATTCAAATGTCCGTAACTCCTTAAGGACTCAACTTGAAGAGCTGAAAATAGTTGCATTGACCTAGAAATCAGGAGACCTTTCCAAAATGTCCAAGATCACCTTCCTAACACGCTCCGTCTAGGAGGAGTTTAAGGGACGGAATCCACACATTAAGAATTATATCAGGAGTACAAATTGAAAATGCGGGATTTTTTTCTATTTTTGAACGTTTATTCTGAAAAAATGGTAACAAATGAATTATTCAAAGTATTGTCCATCGCTAGCCACAACTTTTTCCCATCTTTCTGGCAATTTACGGATACCGTCGCGAAAAAATTCGGCCGGCTTGGCTGCTATCCAGTCATCGACCCATTTTTGGGCTTCTTTGTAAGAATGGAAGCGCTGGTCAGCTAGGCCATGTGTCATCGATCGGAAAAGGTGGTAATCGGAAGGAGCAATATCTGGGCTATACGGCGGGTGGGGTAAGACTTCCCATTTCAGCGTTTGTAGGTATGTTTTGACCGGCGCTGCAACATGTGGCCGAGCGTTGTCATGTTGCAAAATTACTTTGTCGTGTCTTTGCTCGTATTGTGGCCGTTTTTCTTTGAGTGCGCGGCTCAAACGCATCAATTGAGTTCGGTATAGTGCTCCTGTGATGGTTTCGTTCGATTTCAATAGCTCATAATACACCACACCCAGCTAGTCCCACCAAATACAGAGCATGAGCTTGGCGCCGTGAATATTTGGTTTGGCCGTCGATGATGATGCATGGCCGGGGTAACCATATGATTTTTTGCGCTTCGGGTTATCGTAATGGATCCACTTTTCATCACCAGTGACAATGCGATGCAAAAAACCCTTCCGTTTTTGCCGTTCGAGCAGCAGTTCGCATGCAAAAAAACGGCGCTCGACGTCTCTCGGCTTCAGCTCATACGGCACCCAATGTCCTTGCTTTTGGATCATTCCGAGGGCTTTTATACGATGGGAAATGGCTTGTTGTGTCACTCCCAATGAATCTGCGAGCTCTTGTTGAGTTTGACACGAGTCTTCATTGAGTATTGCCTCCAATTCAGCATTCTCAAACTTTTTCACTTGGCCCGGCCGCTCTTTGTCCTCAACGTCAAAATCACCACTTCTAAACCGCACAAACCATCTCTCGCACGTTGAAACCGATGGAACATGACTCGGATAAGCCTCGGAGACCAATCGATGTGCTTCAGCAGCACTTTTCTTCAAATTAAAGAAGTAAATTAAAACTTCCCGCAAATGCTGTTTTGTTGGCACGAAACTCGACATATTGAGAGCTCAAAAAAACTATGAATTTGACACTGCGACAAATTGACACATACTGAAAATTAAAGCTATAAGACGTAGCTTTGACATGAACATAGTCACAGTACTGCCTGATGCGTATAGCGTTAGTAACGCCATCTGTTATCGAACCCGCATTTTCGATTTGTACCCCTGATAGTATAGATTTCCCTTATCTCAAAACGGAAATTATTAACTGATGAAAATTCACGCGTATTTAGTTTAATACGCAAGCGTCTACTAGTTCCATACGCTACGTACTAACACAGTACGCCAGGCGCATGCGCATAGAGTGTATCTGCCGTATGCAAAGAAGAGAGTAGAAATTATTCTCTCTCTCTTTCTACGCAACTGCTAGTTGGGGTCGGAGAAAGAGGACTCATGCCACGTATACACACACTACACACTGCGCATGTGCGTAGAGTATGTATGATGAAGTGGGAGAGTCACTTCTACTATGTCTGTCGAGAGAGGGTAGAAGCGACGCTACCACTCGTCCCTCGCAGCTGCCAGTTACAGGGGAAGGGCTTCCCCTCACGGGGTCACTCATTTTCGTCGTCCGGTTCGAACGAATTTACTGCCCTACCGTGCCTAAAGAAGTTTCACTTCAAAAGTTATTTTATTTCGAAGTAGTGACTGCCATGTAGAGAGACAAGCTGAACTTCATTTTAGTTTTCTTCTTGGGGTCAACAGGTTGTGCGTTTTTCATCGTGTCATTACGCATGTGTCACTGTCAAGTCACGGACCTCGTAAATGCAACATAATGTGCTATCCCATCTTTGATTACTGGTAGGATGCACTGCACTACTCCACACAGTAGATATTGTTTGTCAGGTACATCTATGTTGGTAGGAATAACATCTTAACGGCCGGTCATATTGGTAATATGGTTTTGCTGCATTCAACTTAGAATTCTCATACATCAACTCTGTATCCACACATAAATACGCCTCTTCGTGCTGTTTTTTTATTACAGGTAGAGCAATATCTCAAACAGGATTACAAACTGTTCAAGTTTTCGATAGCCATGGCACTGATCCTTTGTTGCGAAATTGCGAGTACCAATATTTCAAACACTATCTGTGTTCTCGAACTGATCCGCAGGAGTCATCAGTGCAGGTAAGTATTTCCTTTGTACATGGATAGCCGATCATAAGTTTTTCAAACATTTTGTTGAACGTTCGTAGTACAATCTATTCTATTTTTCACTGGTGCTGGACTCAAGGAATACAGCAAATGGGCTCTATTATACCAACACTGGTTATTCACTCCGTTTAATGCGCATTCGCGAACAGTTGTAACGAAGGATGGTTTATTATTATTTAATGTACAGTATTCTTCAACAAAGTCACGAAAGCTGCTAAAATCACAATACGCAGAAGCTGCAATTTCGGCTAAGCTATTAAACGCACAGGTATTCTCAAATGTTATCTCCTGTTTATTTATTAGGCTTGGTAATAGTTTATACCCTTTCCGGATGTTTCCTTTGAATCTCTTTCCTTTAGGTTTTTAAAATTTTACGTGTATTCCGGGATCTGGGGTGACGTACTTTCCACGAACTGGTTTACAGTTTAACTGCTGTTTTTTGCTTCCGTTTTCAAGTTGACCGGTAATCCTGGGTTTGGACGAATTCACGTCGTCAAACACAATTGTGTAAGTATCTAAATCAACTTTTTTGCGAGAATAATTGTTTATTTCACTTCTCTTTTTTCTGGCTGTTGAATGCAGTTTTACATTTCGGTTAAAAGAACTATACATGAAGCTGGTTGCATCAGATAGAATGTTGACGGAGCTCATATCATCAGTCGAAGCTTGTGAATATTCAACGATTTCGGTAGATGCATATATTGAATCACGGCCATCGCTAACAAGGAAGGATAGTTTGGTGTCATCTCCGATTTTGATGAAAATCACGTATGTTGTAGAGCATAGAAAACTAAAACACACGGATTCTTTTTTATCGGCTGAAAAACGTTTCTAAGTGGTGAAATCGTCCTTCAAAGTTAGGGGTGATTATGCAGTTTCACCCCTGCAAATGAATTTTTTTCTTCAACTTCACGTGGAATTTTTATTGTCTTCAATGAGGAGTATTTTGGTTTTTGTTTCATTAAAATCGGTTGACGCCTTCTGGGTGAAACTGCATAATCACCCCTCGACATGCCTAACTTTGAAGGCCGATTTCACCCCTTAGAAATGTTTTTCCGCCGATAAAAAAAATACGTGTCTTTTAGTTTTTGATGCTCCACAATACACGTGAGTTTCATCAAAGTCGGAGGGGGACACCAAACTATCGTTCCTTGTAAGTGGAATGTCCGTGAACCTTGGTGGTAATTCGCATGAATTCCGGGACGTGACATTTTTTGTCGCACTCTCTTCTATGCATTCTGTCGAATGAAGGATTTTATTACTATAAGCGATATTCTTAATTGCCGATTTACTTTGTCACATTCGGTCCCACAATCATCCCTAACTCTTTAATCTTCGAACTAAAACGTGGTTATTTGATCAATTAACTTTTTCCTCACTCTTTTGCATGGTTCAGTGTTCTCGATTTCGTTCTCGTCAACAATGAAAATGGTCGGTAGTGTTGCGTCGAACTGTTCCAGGGTTTCTACGGTAGTCAGATATCCGATAGACTTACAATAAAATTCTTTTTTTCGGGGATCTTTTATTTGCGAAAGACATTTGTTAACATTTTTTATCAGGTAAGCTATATCAATGAGTAGTAAACATTTGACCTTTGATATCGGTTGTTTACAATCTTTCAGAATTTTGAAACACTCTGCAAGGTATTCTTTATATTGGGTCTGGGAAAAATTTCGTGGCGTTTTTTTAAGTAAAATTCAACTGGTTTTCTTATAGTGTGAAAATGAATTTATTTACACCAAATATGTTCCATTATTATCGACAATGTTTCGCCATTTTTCGGGTAGAGCCATGATGCCATTGGTGAAGAACTTCTGTGGTTTCTGGTTGAAAAACTGAATCAAGTGGTTTTCACAGGCTTCTTTTGAAAGCAGCTTAATTCTATTGAGAGAGTACTGCAGAGATCGGAATAAGTGATAGTCAGAGGGTGCTATGTCTGGACTATACGGTGGATGCATCAAAACTTCCCAACCAAGCTCTCGCAATTTTTGACGGGTCATCAAAGAAGTGTGTGGTCGGACGTTATCGTGATGGAAGCACTTTTCCTATTAATCAATTCGGGTCGTTTTCTTTCAATTGCTTGGCGTAA
Source organism: Cylloceria caligata (assembly GCA_963942595.1). NCBI lineage: Eukaryota > Metazoa > Arthropoda > Insecta > Hymenoptera > Ichneumonidae > Cylloceria > Cylloceria caligata. Next base: position 23,226,767 of record OZ012706.1, read on the forward strand.
TCTCTCCAGTTGTCGACAGTAGAGTTGAGAATCAATCATCTGACCAACTGGAAGTAGCTCGTGGTGGACGATTCCCTTCCAGTCCCACCACACACACAGCATCACCTATTTCGCTGTCAATCCTCGCTTCGCGAACGCTTGTGACGGCTCACCATCCCTTGTCCACGATCTTTGACGCTTCCGATTGTCGTACGTGATCCATTTTTCATCACCGGTTATGATACGTTTCAGAAATGGCTCGATTTCCTGACTTATTTGCAATTGATGCCATCTATCGGGAAAAACGCTACGAACTTTTTCGCAAACCTAATATTTCATTGAAAGAAATATACACGGAGTTTTGTAATGCTTTACTCATGTGTGTTATGACTACTTTGGGATTACAGCACCAGATTGTAGGAAACCATTAACCAGAATGTTATGAAATTGACGTTGTGTCTTTCAGACATAGTTTGACACAGTGGTATAATATTTTTGTCTATACAACACAGTGCCATGTAACGCATATATTGATACAGGTGAGCCTAAATTCTGGATGGCATTGTGAATACTAACTTGTTCCGGTGACTAGTAAAATACAAAGAAAGTATTGTATCCGGCATGGCGTAATTTTTTGTTGAATTCGACATCACGTTTCGATTGATTGAAAAATTCCCATAGCTCTATCGGTTCCTCAAAGCTAAGCTCATCATCTTTTGCTTCTTAACGAGCTTTTTCACATCGTTATGGTCCATTTCTTCATTTGCAGCCTCTTGCCGATACACCCGAGGCTTTTTCTGTCTTAATAAATATATCCTTGATATTTTTTCGTTCAGGTTCAGCCAATCGACGCGTACCAGTATGAAGCATCCCTCGAGTGTTTAGTGTTTTTATCTGTAAGACAGCCTTTTCATTATTATTCGGTCTATCCAAACATTTTCCGTGAATCTCGGTGCCGCAATCTTTACAGTAGCCATGAATTCGCAAAAATGGAGATGTACTACTGACAACATTGACTGTTGCTCACTTGAAATTATAAATACATGTTAGTTTCTGCTGCTGCCAGATCAATTTTACCATCATATCATGCCACTCTTTTTGTAGATCTCGATGTTAGACCATTTTTGCAAAGTATTTCCGTTGCTTTTATTTCATTCCATTCGAGTTCATCCAATGTTATGTTAAAGCATAAATTAATGAATTGTTAAAGCATAAACGCCCGGGATACTGTCCGAAGCCTTGTCATCTTTTACAGTGCCAGAATCAATCCTCTGGACCGTTTGTATGATGTCAAGACATTATGTCTATCTTGCCGAGCAAAATAGTATATGTTAATAAGCTTTATTGAATTACCCAATTCATTACAAATTTCTATCCATAAGTTGTCTTTCTTGGGTTTCAGTTCGTCTGTATTTTGCAATATGTCAAAATTATTTATAACTGGAAATATTTCTTCAGTTTTTACAACAGGTTTCTGTCCAACCATAATTATATTATGTTCGTTGGCTTTATAATTCCCACATCATTCATAACAACCAGAACAAACTCGCTAGGTATTGTTTCTCTTATTATTATTCTATCACGATTTTTATGAAATTACAAATTTTATGAAATTGTTTTCATTACTAAAATACTACGTAGTATTACTGTTATAGCTGGCAAATGGTGATGATGAAGCGATTATAGACGGTTGTGTCTTTAGCCTCTCTCATCACAACTCCTATCTCATACGTCCACGTCGTGTCACTGGAAACTCGACTAAATCAAGTGAACGATTTCGGTAACCAACCCGATTTGTAGTAACTTGGGTCGGGGCTAAATGGGAAGGGAGACTTGCTTTGGTCGGCGGCACTTCTTGTCGAACCTAGGTTGCGGTTGGCCAATCACCACCGAACTGAAACAATTGATTCCTGACACCAATACAAGCCTCGGATGCGGACCGGATTTATCAACAATGACCTTCGGACTACGGAAAAGGACACGATTTGGAACTTGCCAAATCACTACCTTGTGGTTGGCAGTATGCGATTGAAGCTCGCGGTTCCCACTGCCACACGTCGTCACACAATGCGTAAGCCAGCTATAGCATCACTGAAGGATCCAGAAGTGTAATTGCAATTTGTATCCCTGTTCAGTTTTCACGCCTACCAAGCACACACTCAACTCATGCACACGCTACACTCACAATCATCTGACGCCTCGCGTCATATGGTATAGCTCGCAGGTATGCTATATCGATTTATCGACCGCGCACTCAAGCATTGTTGTCCATCTGCTCACATCCTCGATCGAAGCTCACTCAAGCGGCCAACGCTGTTAGCGTGGCCCCATCGGTAAGACCACTCACAAGGCCCGCCTTCCATCGCTGACAGCGAATCACAAGCAAGCTGTGACGCACGTCCGTCTTCTTGATACTCTGCCTCGTGGTCGACGGATGTGGCCATTGTTCTCACTCGAGTCGCTCGCAGTACACGTTCCCGCGTAAACTCACAGAGATATTCATTCGTTCCAATCACTTTTGTGCGCATTCAGTATTATAGTGTAGTACATTCTTGATCAAATCACCCGTGTGTAAATTCAGTGTCAGTGCGAATCACAGCAACACAACAGGACTAGTGCAGCACTCACATAACCGTCAACGGCGTGGTTCGCTCGTTGGCAGCAGAGACGCCATTCTGCCTCGCACCGATCATCGGCGTCCGGACACTCACCAGCCTGCCGTGTGGCTTTACTTGAGCTCTACAACCAGACCGTATCACCAGAATCAACCACACGGAATCAACAAGTCAACTCAGAGGCCTGAGAACCTACTCACCAACAGTACATCAACACGCAGGCCAGACAAATCACAGTATATATTTGTTATAATCACCAGGTATTTTTTATGCAATCACTGTTATATAATTTAAATAAACATTGAATTTATTATTGTTCGTTACTGAGTGCATTTAATTATTTATACTTGTCACCAGGATCCTTAATCTTACTATTCGCATCTGTCACTCGACATGCTACGTGTGAATGTATCGACTTGCTACCTGTCGACAGATTAAAAAATAATTTCAAACTCAGTCTCACAATCATTATCATAACATTTTTTGGTCCTTCGAGCCGGATATAATTTACTCACACTCATTACCATACATTTTTTGGTCCTTCGAGCCGGATCTAATGTACTCATACTCATTATCATACATTTTTTTGGTCCTTCGAGCCGGATCCTGGTCAAGTATATAAATTTATGCCTCGATACTCACATAAATCACCAATCAACACATGTAATACACTACAGATTGCGCAACTCAGCATGCATCGATACAAGACAATGCTCAACAATAATAAAATACTCACCCAAGTGCGCTAATCATTTATTGTAAACCATTCAACAGGCTCAACCAGTTCAAATCATGGCTGACGATAAGAAAGCGCTGTCAGACCAAAGCAAATCCTCGCAGGAAGGCGACTCACATAATGGTAATGTGGAAACAACCGATGAAGCAACAGACGTTATCGATACACTCAATGTACCACCCACGGTACAGAGACCACGCACCAGATCGCCATCACCAAGCACCAATCAAGCTAACCTCATGGATTATAAGGTCGCATCACAGCATGCGAGGATAGCAATGATCAATCAGCTACACGATCACCTGCAAAACTCACCAGGCTGCGTTTTCGAAGAACTCAACGGCCATTTAGAGATTTTAAATCGCACTTGGGAGTGTTTTTGTAATGAACATAATCAAATGGGAGAAACATGTAAACGTGCTTTTCTCACTCACCCTTATGTTACAGATAAGGTGTACGAATCAAGCTTTGACAGTTATTTCAAGGCACTCACAATCATCCTGCGAGAGAAGGCAATCGCAAAAACTCAAGAGACCACATCAAACAGAGCTGATCAACAGAGTCAACCAAGACAGCACAGATCAACATTGCCGAAAATAACGTTGCCGGAATTTGACGGTGATTTTACAAAGTGGCCGGCATTTAGAGACTTGTTTTCCTCAATGGTGGTCGACAATGAACAAATCAGTGATGTAGAGAAACTTCACTATTTAAAGATCAGCCTCAAAGAATCAGCCGCTCAACTGATCTCCAATGTGCCGATCAACAATGATTCATTCAACTCATCGTGGCAAATAATCAAAGACAGATTTAACAACAAGGAAAGACTCATCCTGTCTTATGTTGAGAAACTCCTGAGCAACACTCGACCAGTGGCGAAATCTGCAGCCGCACTCAACACATTAATCAGCTCAACGAAAGAGATAATCAACGCACTCAACGTTCTCGGAGTGGATACAGAATCTTGGAGTTACGTACTAATTTTCGTAGTTGCTCAACGCCTTGACACGTCCATGCGTGAAGCATGGGAATACAAAAGGAGTGCACACAAGCAGCCAACCTCGTTTCAAGATTTGATGGGATTCATCGAATCCAGAGCGAGAGCTTTAGAAGTCATCCCAATCAATCCAGATCAATCGGCTGACAGAGCCAGCAACACCTCAAGACACTCAATAAAATCTACACCTCTGCCAGCAAGAACGGCTCACCATGCGTCCACTCAACCGAGGACACACCAATATCCATGCGACCACTGTGGTGGTTTGCATTACATTGTGAGCTGCGCCAAGTTCAGAGATCTTCAACCTGCAGATCGCCACAAAGTTGTGACTGAACATCGACTGTGTTTCAATTGCTTTGGTCATCACAACCTCCACTCGTGCCAATCAACCATCAACTGCAAGACGTGCGGTGCCAAACACCACACGATGATTCATTTGCCATCCACAGCAAGAATTACACCAAAGTCAAATCAACCAAGCACATCAGCTCTACCTGCCACAGCTCATCCAAGCATCAGCTCACGTCAATGAGAAATTGACGTGCCATTTAGCCAACTCATCAACTCACACGGTAGAACAGCAGTTCTACTAGCAACGTGTCAAGCATTACCCATCACATCTTTCGGCACTCACCAAGTCAGATTACTCATTGATCCAGGATCAGAGCTCACCTTCGTCTCAGAACACCTTGTATCGGATCATGGGCTTACTCGTCAATACTCATCAATTCCAGTTATTGGCATTGGAAACACGAGATCAACGCAAACAAGAGGTACCACCACATTAACATTACGATCAATTCATTCATCACGTGGTGTTACCATCGCAGCTCACATACTCAATAAGTTGACGAGTACATTGCCATCAGTACACACACAACCACAGGAGTGGCCACACATTTCATCACTGCAATTGGCAGACCCTGACTTCTTAACACCACGGCCAGTAGATATCATCATCGGGGCTGATTCATACGGGCTAATCATCCAGCCTGGCATCAAGAAACACTCGGACGTCTTACCGATTGAAAAATCAACAATATTTGGGTGGATTATTCTTGGTCCAGTCCCAGAGAATTATTCAACACCAAGCAACTCATACCACATAGCAGTAGAATCATCAAACAAGGAAATTCAAGATCTTCTCACGCAGTTCTGGGTTCAAGAAGAAACACCATCGACAACAGATCACAAGCTCACCCCAAACGAAGAAGCGTGTGAAAAGCATTTTCAAACGACTCACACTCGAGACGAAGAAGGACGATACATCGTGCGAATCCTGCTCAAATCATCACCATCGAGTCTAGGAGACTCAAAACTCACTGCTCAACGATGTCTACAACAACTCATGAAGAAACTCTCAACAAATAATTCATACACCAATTTATACAACTCATTCATGAAAGATTATGAAGAGTGTGGTCAGTCAACTCAAATGAGCGAATCTGTTCATGACTATTGTGAAACCGAGACGACCTTGGCACATGATGCTGTAGCATCAGGAGGGTTGAGGGTCTCGGGAGATCGATTGTCAGAACAAACTTACGCTCATCCTCCATATTATCTTCCTCATCACGGTGTACTGAAAGAAGATCGAATCACAACAAAGTTGAGAGTTGTCTTCAACGGATCCAGCCCAACGACGTCGCAAGTATCACTCAACGACATCCAGCATGTTGGAGCAAAATGTCAACGTTACATCTCAGACGTGCTCATATGGATCCGACAGTACAAACTCATCTCTTCAACAGACATCACAAAGATGTACAGGCAAATCAAAGTCCATCCGGACGATTGGGATTTGCAACGAATCATATGGCGAGATGACCAACTCAATATGGTGCCATATCACCTAACAACAGTGACGTATGGAACTCGCTCAGCACCATTCTTAGCAATCAGATCATCGCTTCAACTAGTTGAAGACGAAGGTCATCGCTTCCCGCTCGCAATCGAACCACTCATGAAAGGCAGATATGTTGACGACATATTTGGAGGAGCTAATCAGCTTGACACACTCATTGAAATATCAAATCAAGTCACCCAGCTCTGCATGGCGGGCGGGTTGCCTCTAGAAATGGCACAGCAACACCGAGCAATTCATCGAGCATATCGACCACCACTCACCATCAAACTCACACTCATTCGAAGATAGCAGTACCAAGTTACTCGGCCTGTCATGGATACCTCGTGAAGACGTATTCAAGTTCCACGCAAAGCCTCCATGCTCAAGTTCCAAGCTCACAAAGAGAATCATCTTGTCTGAAACAGCACAACTCTACGATCCACTCGGGTTTCTCTCACCATTCATCATCAAGGCCAAATCATTATTACAAGAATTATGGCTGGAGAAACTCAGCTGGGACGATCAAGTTTCAGATCAGATACACACCAAGTGGACGTTGCTCGGACAAGAGCTCACTCAAGTCGATCAAATCTCAATTCCACGATGGATTCAACTTACAAGCTCAACACTTGTGGAGTTGCACGGATTCTCCGACGCATCTCAAATAGCAATGACGGCTGCTATCTATATCAAAACAACAACTCCAGGGGAAGAAACCAAGGTTACACTCATCTGCGCGAAATCAAAAGTAACACCACTCAAGCGACTCTCCATCCCTCGACTCGAGCTCACAGCAGCACTGATCTTAGCAAAGCTCATGAAGTATGTGCAAACAACCTTGGAACTCACCAACACTCAAACGTTCCTGTGGACTGATTCCTCAGTAACGCTCACCTGGATTAACTCACACCCATCACGGTGGAAGGACTTTGTCAGGAACCGAGTGTCAGCAATTCAAGAACTAACTCCAAACAGCGTATGGAAATTTGTTCCTGGCAAAGACAATCCAGCCGATTGTGCTTCAAGGGGCATCAGCATCTCCCAGCTCCAGAAGCACCTCCTGTGGTGGACAGGACCACAGTGGCTCACAGGCGATCAATGTTCATGGCCAACTCAACACTATCAACAAGACTCACAGACTCATCAGGAAGAGCGACCGGGGCTCGCACTCACAGTAGCAACAAATCAAGCCGTATATCATTGGGAGATGATATACAGACACTCTTCTCTCACTAGACTACTCAGAGTAACCGCAATATGCTTTCGAGTAAGTCAACTCATCAAGAAATTGCCAAACTCAACGCTCTTTAACCCTCTCTCGCCACAAGATATTGAGAGAGCAAGAGTATTTTTGATCAAAGCAACTCAAGCAGCATATTTCTCAACAGAGCTCAAATTGATCACCACAGCTCAACTACCAACAGCTCATCCCTTCAATCGCCTGACTGCCTATATCGACACTCAAGGCATCATTCGGGTTGGAGGAAGATTGACCAACTCACAACTGGAACTTGAGGCAATTCACCCAGCAATACTCCCACGACATTCTCACTTCACCACACTCATCATAGCAGATGCACATCACAAAACCATGCATGGAGGCACTCAACTAACCCTGAACTACACAAGGCAATCGTACTGGATTATTGGTGGTAGAGCTCGTGTACGGTCGCATATACTCAGCTGCATGAAATGTGCTCGACAACGTGGCGTCAGAGCACAACAACTCATGGGTCAATTACCAACCAAGAGAGTCACCGCAGCACGACCATTCTTCTACTCAGGTGTGGACTACGCTGGTCTGCTGACCATCAAAACCTGGAAAGGTAGAGGCGCCAAACAACATAAAGGATGGCTGTGCATTTTCGTGTGCTTCGTCACCTCGGCCTTGCATCTGGAGGCCGTGAGTGACTACTCAACTGACTCATTCATCGCTGCATTCAGACGGTTCACTGGACGCAGAGGCATCTGCAACACTCTCTATAGTGATTACGGCACAAACTTCATAGGAGCAGATGCCATACTCACTAAACTCTTCACTCAAGGTACAACAGAATCACTCTCACTGCATTGCTCATTCACCAGCGATGGAACTACGTGGAAGTTCAACCCACCAGCAGCTTCACATATGGGAGGAAAATGGGAAGCAGCAGTCAAATCAGTAAAATATCACCTGAACCGAACAGTAGGAGACATCGCACTCACGTTCGAGGAATTAACCACGTTGCTCATCCAGATCGAAGCAACGCTCAACTCACGACCATTATAACCACTCACAGAAGACCCTGAAGATACTTCAGCACTCACACCAGCTCACTTTCTCATAGGAGAGCCGCTCACAGCCATACCAGAGCCAACACTCACAGATCTGAATGTTACGAGACTATCACGATGGCAACTAATACAACAAAGGCTTCAATATTTTTGGTCCAAATAGTCAACTCAATATCTCCAGCGCCAACTGTCTACATCGAAATGGCATCATCCATCGAACACCATTAAGGTCGGTTTATTAGTACTGATCACTGATGAGAGGTCTCCACCATCAAAATGGTCTCTCGCCAGAGTCACTCAACTCCATCCAGGAAAGGATGGACTGAACAGGGTAGTGTCACTCAAAACTGCAACAACAACACTCGTTCGACCAATCACCAAGCTCGCCATCTTACCAGCACAAACTGAATGAAGAGCAGATTACACTCAATCATCAACACCGTTGCTGACGGCGGGCGGAATGTTCAGTTTTCACGCCTACCAAGCACACACTCAACTCATGCACACGCTACACTCACAATCATCTGACGCCTCGCGTCATATGGTATAGCTCGCAGGTATGCTATATCGATTTATCGACCGCGCACTCAAGCATTGTTGTCCATCTGCTCACATCCTCGATCGAAGCTCACTCAAGCGGCCAACGCTGTTAGCGTGGCCCCATCGGCAAGACCACTCACAAGGCTCGCCTTCCATCGCTGACAGCGAATCACAAGCAAGCTGTGACGCACGTCCGTCTTCTTGATACTCTGCCTCGTGGTCGACGGATGTAGCCATTGTTCTCACTCGAGTCGCTCGCAGTACACGTTCCCGCGTAAACTCACAGAGATATTCATTCGTTCCAACCACTTTTGTGCGCATTCAGTATTATAGTGTAGTACATTCTTGATAAAATCACCCGTGAGTAAATTCAGTGTCAGTGCGAATCACAGCAACTCAACAGGACTAGTGCAGCACTCACATAACCGTCGACGGCGTGGTTCGCTCGTTGGCAGCAGAAACGCCATTCTGCCTCGCACCGATCATCGGCGTCCGGACACTCACCAGCCTGCCGTGTGGCTTTACTCGAGCTCTACAACCAGACCGTATCACCAGGATCAACCACACGGAATCAACAAGTCAACTCAGAGGCCTGAGAACCTACTCACCAACAGTACATCAACACGCAGGCCAGACAAATCACAGTTTATATTTGTTATAATCACCAGGTATTTTTTATGCAATCACTGTTGTATAATTTAAATAAACATTGAATTTATTATTGTTCGTTACTGAGTGCATTTAATTATTTATACTTGTCACCAGGATCCTTAATCTTACTATTCGAATCTGTCACTCGACATGCTACGTGTGAATGTATCGACTTGCTACCTGTCGACAGATTAAAAAATAATTTCAAATTCAGTCTCACAATCATTATCATAACATTTTTTGGTCCTTCGAGCCGGATCTAATGTACTCATACTCATTATCATACAATCCCGTATACGACAGTCACTTACTGAGATTGAAACTCACACCGTAACATCAAAATGGGAGGAAACAGTGAATGCTTATACGAAAGCAGCCTCAACTATTCTAGGTTATCCTGAAAAAACGAAAAAGGAGTGGATATCAGATAGTACATGGAACATCATTCGTGAACGCCAATCCATCAAAGTTGAGTTAAATGCAGCCTAGGGGGTCATACGCACCACATTAGCGCAGAAGTACAGAGATCTGGACCGGCAAGTTGGCTGTTCAGCTAGAAATGACAAACGAGCTTGGTCAAGCGACCTTGCGACGAATTGCCTTATTTCGTACATCAGCACATTCTCTCTCCTTGCGGCTCTACTTCGCGAAAGAGGAATAGTGTTGACGAATTACCGAATGATTGAATACGAATTATATTACTTCGTACATCAACAGATTCTTATAATAATGAAATAATGTTGCAACAAATGTGGTATTTGATTAATATGGGAATAACCACCTACGATTAATCTGGGGCATAACATCCCTCCCCATTTAAAAGGAAAAATTTTACTCAAAAATTTTATTTTTCTGTCGGTTTCCCATATGAACTTTCACAACACTTGCTTACATATTTGTTTGCATAATTAATTTTTCACAACATTTGTTTACAGGATTAATTTAAAAAAATATTTGTTTACATGATTAATTATGCAAGACATTTGTTTACATGATTAATTTTTCGACACCCAAATCTTTGTTAATTGTATTCTGGAGATTTCTCTATCGTTGTTCCGGCTATGTAAATCTCACTCTATTGAGCGCGCGCGTTTTACCTGCCCTGGTCAGCTGGGATCGCAGTCGCCCTGCCGACTGCTGTCGTCGGTGTGGCTCAAGGTTTATGTTGTTTACCTCGGCTGCTGTCGGGGTCCGCGCCTTGCTGGTCCTTGTTGGTGTCCGGTTTCGTATATACCTGTAACATTTAAAGATAGCGATACCGTTCAAAATCATCAGGGATACAGCACCCAAAACGTATAGGCTTAGGTTGTGGATGTGCTGCTTCCCGACCATATTAGCATCGAGGTTTTCCAATATCTTGTCTGCCTGAACTCCGAAATTTCAAAGCTCCTCTGGATCTTGCAGAATGCTCGATAATAGAGGTGTTCTCGGTCTGCTTCGAGGGCGCCTGGGTTTCGATCTCTTTTAGTTATAGATCGAACGGTGGAAGATAGTTTTCCCGTATGATTTGCGACTTCCGCCCAATGGTGTCAATTCTAAAATCTCGGGCGGTTACTATACATATGCCTATCAAAGCCAGTATTCCCGTGTTATTTAATATATCGTATTGTGTGGGTTTTTCCCCACAGCTTATCCCGATGGGTTCGGGGATTGGTGTGACGTATATCCATCGCTCTTGTTGCCGCATAGGGTGGATGAGGGTAAGAGTTTAATGGGTAACTCGCTTTGTGCACCGTTCGCCTTTATTCGTGTCGAATTTCGCGTATATACAAATCCCGCAGGGGGCAGCGTCCATCAGCGAAATCGAAGGATGTGTAGGCGTGCAAATATACAATTTACTCGTTACTTTACATGCTAGCAGGTCATTGTCAGGTATCCCGAGGTAGTTCCGGTTTCTCTTGTCGACTATCACTTAATTCGCGGTTGTCTCTATGTAGTAACACTCGCCGTGTCGTGCTTGAGTTGGTATCGGGTATATCTTCTGTGTACTGTACTGTTGTCGCCCGACCAGCGGTAGATCGAGCATGAGCACTATCGCGTTGCCTTCGCTGTATGGAATGACGCCTGCCAGTCGCATGAGTGTTGACGCTTGGCCGTGCTCTATTGCGACGGAAAAACTGTAGCCAGGCGGCAGGTGTGGTAGTGCGTCGATGAGGTGTCGCATAAGCGACCTCAGTGGCATGGCCTTTGCTCCTGCCTTACCGCTTCCAGTGTCATCTATTAGCCGAACCAACTCTCGTACATTGTTAGCATCTTACTGTATCATACGTATACGTATCGTATGTCGTCATTGAACGTGTGATTGATGCGTTGTATCTGTGCCCGCAGAGCCTGTTCGTTAGCCGGTAAATGATGTGCGCTTTCGTTGAACAAGCTCTAGGTAGTCTTTACCACCTGCACCTAGTTTTCTAGCCCCTCCTATAGTGTCTGATGCGAGGCCTTCAGTCTGGAGATTTCCTCATGTAGTTCTTGGGCAGGGGATATCACGGATCCTACTTCGTGGGGATCCATCGGCTATTCGAAGAACCCGATGCGGGGGCAGCGCCATGGCGGACGCACCCTAGGGCGACCTCCCTTCTCTATTTTTTAATCTTCTTGATTTAGTTTATAATCATTCCTAATGTGATTTATTCTTGTAAACAAACATGATGCTTTAATCGCAATTATATCCATTCCTATGATATCGTTTTCTTTTTGAAGTTTGCCACTTTGCGCTCTGTGGAACTACTTTTGCCCATTTATTTTGTAGCTTTTATTTAGTTCTAGTGCTCTATAAAGAGCTTCAGGCAGTTTGCATGCACCGCTTGTGTTTTCGGGCCCTCCCGGTTTACATAGTTGATAGGGGGGCTCTTTTCTATAATCTTGTGAAGTCGCGTCCACTTCGGGGTCAGCTTAGTCAACCTTCCCGTGCGCACTGTCTCGTCACGCGGGAGCACGAGTTCGCCGACGCGGTCTCCTGTACCTGTGTGCCATGGTCGTACGCATGCTTCGATCTTCTTTTTGCGCCTTCCAGATTATCACGTGCCATTTCTCCATGCGGAGCGTAATCGCTCGCGTAGCTCGTGGACGTAATCGTCGTAGGCCTAGGTCTTCCTTTGTTATTTTCAATCTATCTTCAGTAGCAAGGGCAGCTACGCCATTGCGGCAGTCGCTATACTCTTTCGTATCGTTGTCTTTGTTTGCGCTGCTGGAGGATTGCAGGCTACGGTTCCCGCCGTACCTCGCTTCCTCAGCATGCCTGTGTGAAATGCTATCCGGGGTCACTCGCCTCGGGGTGCTCACCGGTAGCTGCGCTGCTGCGTCGCCCTCTCTCCCTTGCAGCTTTCTCTTTTCGTGGCCTTCCTCGCCTTGCGGGTCGGCCATGCTGTGCTGCTCGCTCTCCATCATTTTCTGTGGTGCTCGCAGTCTTACCTTCGGCTCACGTTGCTCGAGTGCATGATCTTCCCCTTCCCCGTCCGCACGACTTCGCATCGGGGCTTTCGGGATCAGTAGAGCGACTGGCATGCACGCTGCGAGTCTTACTGTCCTCCTCCGATACGTGAGCAGGCGTTGCCTCTTGCACTGTTGCGTTGCTCGGTATACGCGGGGTATCCTCAGCCCTCCGCTTTCTGCGATCATTCGCTGTGCCGATCTGCTCCGTCGTGCTGTCCTCTTCTGTTCGACTGACTTCGATCTTGGCTCTCTCTTGGGCCCTCGTAGTAGTGAATATACAGCTTAGCGCATCGGCATTTATGTTACGGTTTTCTGTCTTCTATTCAACGTCAAACTCATGTTACGCCAATTTTATTTTCCATCGTATCAATCTCGAACCTGGGTCCTGTACCCCGAACAGCCAGGTGAGTGGTTGGTGGTCTGTCATGACCTTGAGGCGTGTACCATAAATATAGGGTCAGGACTGAGCAAGGGCCCAAACTATGGCGTGTAGCTCTTTCTCCGTGGTAGTGTAATTCATCTCGGCCTTTGACATGGTGCGACTCGCATAGCATATGGGGAAATCGTCCCCGATCTTGCCTTGCGATAGGATTACGCCGAGCGCCTTGTCTGAGGCGTCTGTCATAACTACGAATGGCTTCTTGAAGTCTGGATACTGCAATACTGGTGCTAAGGTGAGTGCCGTCTTTAATTCCTCGACGGCGGCATCTGTCACTGCTGTCCACTCAAATTTTGCTCCTTTTTGAGTTAATTCGGTGGGTGGCTTTGCGGTCTTCGAAAAATCCTTTATAAATTTCCGGTAATACCTGACTAGTCCAAGGAAGGATTATGTTTGAGAAGTCCTTGAATGTTGTTGTAACGACCTGTGAATATATTGAAAATTATGAGTCTTCACTCACGACAGGGAAAAAAGAAACCAGACACATTGATGTTAACTTAGAGAAAGTAGTTTATTACACCTTCCGCAGGTTAATACAATATTACTCAATTTTAGAAAATATACCAAATACAAAAATAAAATATAAGAGAATCGGAATTTTGATTTTAAGGCAATTTGAGTAACCCTCAATTATATTAATTGAGTGCTGTGTGTGTAGTGATCGTGTAGCACACAATTGTATTAATTGTGTGCTGTATCTAATAAGTGGTGTGTACGCAGTGCAGCCAGCGCTGCGGAGCACGCCACGCAATGAAATATATGAGTGCGTAGACGAATTCAATGCCTGTCAACAAATACTCAATGCGATAGTGATATGGAATTTACAGAGAGTGAGTGCTAGCACATGCAAATCTGGCCATTGAATGTAATTCTATTGTGACAGGTTGTGATGCAGTCTACGCTGCAGAGCATAGTAATGCGCGCTTGAGGATGCACAAAATGATTAGACTGAATTTACAATACTTTCCCAGCAAGTTTAATTGGGGGAAAGTACAGTGAATTCGTAAAACACACGCAACTATATTAATCGAGTGTGCTACAGGTTGAGTGAAAACGTGGTACAGCCCGTGCTGCAGCACACGTCAATGGGTGAGCCCTTTATATTGATGTACCGATGTATATAAATCTCCTCACCGTCGGTGAATTATGTTAAATTATGACGGTGTACTCTTACCTCAATTTGAGTCCTGGTGAGCAAGAAATGGTTGAGATGATCCGGTGTAGCGCAGCGAAAATTGTCCGAGCTTTGGAAATGTGTACGCTGTTCGAGCGGGTCTTCACGTAAGTGCCGAAATATTCAATATGGCTGAGTTTTACGAAAACGACGTTGTGCGCTAGAGTCAAATGAGTAAGATAGCCGGTGAGCGATGCCGAAGTCAAGAGAGAGAGAGAGACAACCTCTCGCTGCATGCGGCCTGCATGAGAGGCACGACTTCGGCTCCGCAAACCACAGCCTCTGCTATCTCCGGCATAGCTGAGAACAGCATGCTACCTAGCAGCAACAGATCGACGCACGGCGAATATCGACGCACGGTCGATCGCCGTGCGCCAGCTGATTCTCCAACAGATTGTATTCCCTTTAAGTCCCTTGATACGGGGAATCCGTCACTGCCTCCAGTTTCTTGAGATCGGCCCGCACCCCCTCTTCGGAGATGATATGGCCAAGGTACGGCTTTTCCTTGCGCAGGAATTGGCACTTGCTAGGTTGCACTGCCAATGTCGCCTCTCTCAGCTGCTGCAGCACCCCCCGCAGCCTGTCATTGTGCTCCTTGAAGGTTTTCCCATGTATCATGACGTCGTCGAGGCACACGTAGCACTTGACTCCCTGTAGTCCGGCTGAAGCGGAGTTCGCTAACCGCTAGAAAGTCGGTGACGCATTCTTGAGTTCAAAAGGCATTCGGTTATACTCAAAATAACATTGCGGAGCAGAAAATGCCGTCTTTCCCTTATCTTCCTGCGCCATCGGGATTTGGAGAAATCCTGAGGCGAGGTCCAAGGTCGTGTAGTATCGTGCTCGTCCCAGCTGATCCAATATTTTGCTTATATTGGGCAGTGAATATGAGTTTCCGATGGTGGCTTCGTTTAATTTCCGAAAATCCACCACTACGCTCATTTTCCTCACTCCTGCGGCATCCTGTGGGTTTCTTGGCCACGACCAACAGCGGCGCATTTTATTAGATCCTGGTCGACTGGACTATTCCTTCTGCTAGCATTCCGTCTGTCTGCCTCCCCACGTCTCTTTCTCGTGGGCGAGTTTAGCCTCTCGGTTCGACGAGTTACCGTGGTTGCCTTGGGTATTTTCGACTCTCTGCTTTGTGCGGCTGTTTGCATACCCGATTGTGCTATGTTTCTCTTTCTTGTCTTTATTTCCTGTCCCAAGATTCAGAGAGTCTGCATTAGTATTTCTCTTTCCGGCTTTATGCATTTTACCGAACCCATACTCCGATATTACGTTCTTCCCAGGCAAGGTTTGCGATCTTAGGTCCTTCGATCCAGCCTCAAATGGTGCGCCATGCTGTAACATGTGCGTGCGCTGTTGCTTGTTTCCTCGTAGATGGAATACACCCTCGTATTCGCACATTATTTCTGCGCGAGCTGCTTACTCTTCACTGCTGGGGGCACCAAGTCGAACTTCAGTTGTTGTCGCTTGTGACATTTGGCCCTCCTCCCCATGATCCCTGAGCGTACACGCGGTATCTTGATCTGGCGGCTTCGTACAGCCTTCGCTATTCATTCGCTGTTTTACTTCTCCGTTATGTTTAGAAACTGCTATACTCGCTACGCGGGTATTGTAGCTATGAAACTGTAATCCGGATCCGCGAATCGAGTTTGCCTCTGGAGCGGCTGAGGTGTCGGGTGTTCTTCCAGCCTCGCCCTATCCAGCTTCCGCATGAGCTCGGCGTTTTGTTCTCTTAAGGGCCGAATGAGCTTAAACTCATCTGCCCCTACCTCGTTGAATGAGTCAGCGAGGTTTCGCCTTGCGGACGACGTGTCGCGGCCCTGGAGCCTGAGCTCCAACTCGAGATCTTGCTAAGCCCTATCGTATTCATGGTGACTCCTATCAACCGCTTCGTAACGCTGCCTTACCCGTTCCGGCAGTGGTGGCCGCGTCGTCATACCGGTAGTTGTCGGGAAACCCACGCGATCTATTGTACGGAGATGTTCGATCTCCCGCTCGATCATTTCTTCGGTGATATGTTCTGATGATCGCTCGCTAGTAGCCATATTGAATAGATCGTCACTGACAGTACTGTCGTGATTCCCGAACGACGCACGTGCTGACAGTCGGCCTGCGAGGAATTCTTGCCGGTCGGCGGAAATTTGTCCCGATGGCGAGAGCTCTGACAACACCCTGCGCGTCTTGTACGCAATGTCCCCGACTGCAGCTGCTAATCTGGCCGTGGAGTCTACACCCTCGTCAGGTAGCGTAGTATCCAACGAATTTCCCCTACGCTTCGGTCTCGCGTTGCTATTACCCGGCATGTGGTGACCTTCGCGGTTGCCTTCAGCTTAAAACATTCCCACGAAATCTCAAAAAGAATATGTATGATATTTTTCCTAAATATTCTTTTCTTTATATACTATTGTGTTCAAAAAGTAAGATGAATTTTTAATTTAAACTTCCCGCGTTAACCGAATCGGACAAATGAATTTTTTTTCAAGTTGGTAGGACTGTTAGTGACATCTGTGACAAATTACATGTCAATATCATCATTAGTTTTTAGTTTACGCTTGGTTTTGTGAACAAAGAAAAGTGAATTTGGCGATTTTTACGATGTCGAATTTTGTTGAGCAAAGAAGTGCTATTAAATTTTGCTTGCGGAATGAAATTTCCGCCACTGAAATGTATCGAATAATACAAAAGGCCTTCGGTGACGAGACTATGTCACAGAAAAATGTTTACAAGTGGTACAAAGACTTCAAAGAAGGCAGAGAACGTGTTGATGATTTGGAACGCTCTGGACGACCATCGACGTCAATTGATGAGCAACACATCAAGAAAATCAAGGAATTGGTGCTCGAAAATTGTCGATTAACAATTCGAGACCTTGCCGATATGCTTGCAATATCAATTGGATCAGTGCAAGCAATTTTGAAGGATCATTTGGGAGTCAGAAGAGTCAAATCGCGTTTGGTGCCAAAATTCGCGTTTGGTTCTTCGTGAGTTTTTCGCCAAAAACTCCACTCATGTCGCTCCACAACCACCGTATTCGCCTGATTTAGCACCGTGTGACTTCTGGCTGTTCCCAAAGCTCAAGAGACCATTCCGGGAAAATCGTTTTGAGTCGATTGAAGAGATCAAACGTGAATCGCTACGCGCATTGAAGGCTATACCTGAGGACGACTTTTTAGCATGCTTCAAAGATTGGAAAAAACGTTGGCATAAGTGTATTGTAGCTAGGGGGGATTATTTTGAGGGGAACGAAATTGATTTGGAAGAATAAATAAAAAAAATTTATTTTAAAACAAAATTCACCTTACTTTCTGAACACAGTAGTATATGTCACGCGGAATATTTTTCCCGAATTTCGTGTCTGATCGGCTTTAGTTTTATCACGGCTATATGTATTAGTATAATTGTAACCGCTACTTACAGAAAGATGGTCGGGAAGACGATCCTCTCCATGGCGTTGTTCTGGCCGCTGTCGACTTTGCGTCCCGCAGCTATCCTCTATAGATGGTCCTTGACGTCCTTGCTGGCGCCGTTGACCCGTTCCTTCGGTGGTTCTTAGGCTTCGAATTACTGAATGATTGAGTACGAATTGCATCACTTCGTACATCAGCACATTCTTATGATAATGAAATAATATTGCAATAAATGTGGTATTTGATTAATCTGTGGCATAACCACCCATGATTAATCTGGGGCATAACATGATTTCGGTATGTTATCTCGGCAAGAGCAACGATTTTTTAGGTAATTGAGAAAGTTATAATACTCTAACGTACGAAGGAAGTAACTGGTACATTAAAAAAATTATTATTCCAACTGTTATAAGCGTATTTTTAAAGCATTAAATTTTATCGATCGTTTGTACATTTTCATGTAGAAATTTTTGAGGTTTCCCAAAAAGTTTCAAGTGATTCGTAATGAGCAGAACAATTTCAGATCGAACAGACATTAAAAAGTATAAAAACACATATTTATATTTTTAATTCATTTTTTACTACTTTTTCAGAAATTTTCAAATTGCGAAATTTCGAATGATCATGTTACGTCCAGTGTTTTCAGACAAATATATTATTTTTGCAAATACTTTTGGCAATTACGGTGCTAGTATATTACGCTACTTACCTTAAAAATAATGTTCGCACTATAAGAGAATGATTATTATTTCACCGGGTTCCTACCTATCGAAGTAATAGTGTAATTTTACTTTAAAAATATATGCAGAGAAGTCGGTAGGTAGATATATGACTTGGTGGGAGGAACGGGCACAATAGAATGCTCTTTTCTCGCTCCAATCGCATTACACCGAAGAACTGGAGAACCAGGGGGTGGAGGTGGTTGCGAATGAAACCACCCTCATCCAGCAGCCCTTGGCTATCCACAACCGGAGAGTGCCAAACCACTGTGACGGAAATATTTGTAGTACAGTGATTGGCCACTATTGGGAGCGGATTACGAGGGTTCGCCTGCCCCTGCCTCTACCGTCGTTCATACCTTAGCACCCTCTCATCGCTTTAGAAATGACTTAAGCCGGTATGATTCTCTAGTTAAAAAATGTTCGCGAATTTCAGAAACCAATATAAGATCTTGTTTTTATTGTCTACGTGTTTAATTACGAATTAACACATCAAGAATGTGACGAGCCTTTCGATGGAAGGGTACAATAAAGAAAAGCAACAACCTGGTTTTTGTTGAGTTCTGGCGTGTAAAACATTGTAAACCAGGGTAAGGCGAACATTAATTGTGTTAACATTCGGTATCGTGAAATCATTCTATATAAAAGTGTAATATAAATTCATAATCGACAATCAAATCGTGAGTAACTCGAACTACCGTTTCTGCACCTGTTCTCCTCATTTTCCATTGGCGAGGGTTGAACCACGACTCCTAGTAACTATAAATCCTCAGTGAATATAACTCAGGAATAATTACGTGTTGAATCGATTAGATCATTCTGTGCAGAGCCCATACGGAGTACTTCCACGATATGTGGTATAGTGTGATGTGGTTGGATGGAGGGATTCGGCTTGTAGATACGTATGAGGGAATACGCCCGGAAAATGATGTGTTGAATTGGTTTGGTTCTGTGCAGAGCCCTGGCGGCACCGTTGCACGCCTACTGCTACAAAATTGTACGGCCCCTATCTATCGTTTTTTCCATTTTCCCCATTCTCATACCTCCTTCGTTATCATCATCCAACATTTATGGCAACACGACGCGGAGGCCGCAAGTATCAGAACCGACCTTTGCGCGCAGTAGTCGCTTAAACCCTAAGTCTAGTAACCGCTCTTCAGGGTAAATTCACACCAGAACAAATCACCACTGGCCTAAACACCCTCTATGAACCCATTCAAAACAGTCGGGTGCCGAGAGACAACATCTGTACTATTGCCTAAGTAGCTTGACAAACACGTGGTTTACACTCACATTCAAAACCAGTTATAGTCAGCAAAGTGCTATACACTGGGCCAAAAATCTTCATCGCTCAAACCAAGATGATGGTAATTACCGTTCGGGATCTTTCGGTTCCTGAACCAACTCCACCGGCAACGCTACTGAAGGTACCAGCTGTTCCGGCCCTAGCAAGCTTATGCTTGCTAGGGATAAGCCCGTAGCTATCCAGCGACAACGAGTATCATGTCAACCAGCCACCAGGGTGGTCTAACGAAGACATTGTACCACCATCAAACTGACCGACATTCCAATCATCACAATCGAGTAATTTACACCCGCTACGCTAGGACGTTCAACTACGCAGCCTACAACGACAAACGCCCGTAACGGGGAAGTAACCTAATAATTACATTCTTCGTTGAGGATTTGGAGGATTTCAGTTCATTTTCCAACGCGCATGTTCTATTTCTTAAAATTTCCAAGGTTAGATCAGAACCGACCTTTGCGCGCAGTAGTCGCTTAAACCCTAAGTCTAGTAACCGCTCTTCAGGGTAAATTCACACCAGAACAAATCACCACTGGCCTAAACACCCTCTATGAACCCATTCAAAACAGTCGGGTGCCGAGAGACAACATCTGTACTATTGCCTAAGTAGCTTGACAAACACGTGGTTTACACTCACATTCAAAACCAGTTATAGTCAGCAAAGTGCTATACACTGGGCCAAAAATCTTCATCGCTCAAACCAAGATGATGGTAATTACCGTTCGGGATCTTTCGGTTCCTGAACCAACTCCACCGGCAACGCTACTGAAGGTACCAGCTGTTCCGGCCCTAGCAAGCTTATGCTTGCTAGGGATAAGCCCGTAGCTATCCAGCGACAACGAGTATCATGTCAACCAGCCACCAGGGTGGTCTAACGAAGACATTGTACCACCATCAAACTGACCGACATTCCAATCATCACAATCGAGTAATTTACACCCGCTACGCTAGGACGTTCAACTACGCAGCCTACAACGACAAACGCCCGTAACGGGGAAGTAACCTAATAATTACATTCTTCGTTGAGGATTTGGAGGATTTCAGTTCATTTTCCAACGCGCATGTTCTATTTCTTAAAATTTCCAAGGTTAGTGAGGGTCTCGTTCCTACCTGTGAAGCCCAGTTCAAGCGAGACTTAATATGCCTCAAACTCTGTAACGTTCTTACGCACATCCAGGTCTTGTATTAAAAGAGAATATAGAATTGTTTTTCTGGACGTAACAACCGTAACTTGGTGTTATTCTTGTGGACATAGGACCACATGAATAAATTTGTCTCGGTCAAATTTAGAGACAGAGAGAGAGAGAGAGAGAGGGAGGGAGACAGACAGACAGAGAGAGAGAGAGAGAGAGAGAGAGAGAGAGAGAGAGAGAGAGAGAGAGAGAGAGATTGATTGATTGATTGATGTTTATTAGCTTTCTCAGCTATTTTATACACAGTGTTACATATTTTTCTTACATCTACATACATTTTACTTTACTGTTGACACAACATACTCCCTTAACATTCGTTTAAACTGTTCTACTTTTTCGCAACCTTTCAGTTCAGTTGGCAATGCATTATATATTTTCACTCCTTCATAGTACATACTCATTTGCGCACTTCTCGTTCTTCTAAATTGTATTACTATATTTTCCGCTTGCCTTGTTTCCCTACCACTCTTCGTTCCTACTATTTGTAGCCAATTTTTAAATTCTTTTGGCAGTAGATTCTTCACGGCTTTAAAGATAAATGTACAAACGTTATAGTACAATCTTTACCTTATAGACATAAATTGTACCGCGCTCAGCATATCTTCTACTTTCGTATAGCGGTTGCATTGTAATATAACCCTCATTGCTCTGTTCTGCGCGATCTGCAGTTTCTTCAACTCTGTTTCACCCATAGCTACTAACAGTGTTGCACAATACTCAAAGTGAGGTGCTATGATTGCTTTATATATCACACATCGCGTATACGCAGATACATAATTCCCCATTCTGTTTAGAAAGCTCGTTTTTTTCCCTATTTTTTTTAACATATACTCACAGTGGTCTTTGAATCGTAGCTTGTCATCAATAATGATACCCAAATATTTTATTGACTCTACTTTCTCAAGTTTCGTTCCATCCAAACACTTCAATACAATATTCCTACTCACGACTTTCCTTACACTGCTGACAATCATATATTTTGTTTTCTCTACATTCATTTTTAATTTATTTCTTTCCATCCACTTTTCTACTATACTCAATAACATATTCATCTTTCTCTCCACTTCCGCGCTGCTTTTTCCAGGTACATATATCACTGTGTCATCAGCAAACATTTTTATTGCACATTCCTCTGGACACAAATTAACTATATCATTTATATATATAATAAACAGCAACGGCCCTAGTACTGACCCCTGCGGTACCCCATATTCGTTAGGAATAACTTCAGACCATTTATCATTGAATCGAACTTGCTGTGTTCTATTTCTTAAGTACGTTCTGAACCACTCTAATACCCTGTCTCTAATTCCATATTTGTATAATTTGTCTAATAATATATCCCTGTCGATTGTCTCAAACGCTCTTTTTAAATCCATGAATATTACTCCTACCATTTTTCCTTTACTAATGTACACTTTCCATTCATTTACAACAGTTTGAATCGCCGTTTCACACGAATATTGCTTTCTAAATCCTGACTGATGCTCCGTTATGATGTCATTGGTTTCTAAATATTTTTCAATTTGATTTTTTACTACTAATTCGAGCACTTTTTCGTATAATGGCAACATATTAATTGGTCTGTAATGACTTGCTTTTATGGATTTGTATATTTTTGGCATCGGTATAATTGTAGAAGTTTTCCAGCTGTCCGGGCAACATCCCTCCCGTAGGGATCCATTTATTATTTCCACAAATTCCTCTTTTATTGCACTGAATGCCATTTTTAGTATATCACTTGATATTCCTTCTTCCGTTCCCTTCTTTTTCGGGAGTCCCATCACTATCTTCTCCAGATCCTTTATTTCAATATGCTTGAAGTTTTCCATTATACTTTTATTGTTCATCCTTATCCCTGTTATAATTCTTCTTCGGTTTGGACTTCCAGACGTATCCCGTTGTATTGAATTAACTATATTCTTTACACTTTGCACATAGAACACATTAAATTTATCAGCTATACTACCTCCCATCATGTCATTCAATATCTCAAAATCTATATTCTCTACTTCTCTAGTACCCATTGATTCTCCTTTAATTACTTCTTTTAATTTTTTCCACATTTTTGTCGGATTCTTCTTATTATCGTCTATCATCTTTTCATAATATCCCTTCTTCTTTTCTCTTATTAATTTAACTACCGCATTCCTTTCTACTTTAAATTGCTGCCAATGCTCCTCCAAACCAGTAGTAATTGCTACTCCGTATGCCTTATCTCTTCTTCTTGCAGCTACTATTATGTCTTCTACATACAATACAATACAATACAATTTTTTTCCTTCCCATACGCTTGGAATCTTCACTATTTTTCTGGGTGCAAACCTATCTAGAGCACCCACTATGTTATCAACGAGCATCCTTGCTCTTTGGCTTACTTCTACCTCTTGAACCTGTCTTGTGGTAACGCTTAACATCCGTGTAAATTTCTTCACATCAATTTTACTATAGTTTCTTGCTTTATATTCTCTATACTCATTTCTTTCCTTCCTGTTACCTAATATGACTTTTATCCATGCATGATCCGTTATCTTTGGCTCATGTTCCACCTGCACTTGTGCACACCTATCAGCAAATAATAAATCGATAGTAGTTCGACGATTAACGTATTGCTTCATTCCTAGACTCAGCATTCCTGTTATCAACCTCTTTTTGTAGAACGTTTCTACCGTGACATCTATATTAAAATCACCTATTATCAAACAGTCTCCTTTTATTGTTAGTTCCTCAGTTATGTTTTCTATGTGTCTTATAAATTCAGCATCCGACGCACTTGGCGAATGATACACAATTACTATCACTCCTTTATAATGTTCGTCCTTGACCTCTATTCCAGCACACCAGCAGTTTGATTCTATTTTATTTATTGGTATCATATCATATTTAATATCATCTCTTATGTATAAGATTGCACCACCTGTATTTCTATTCTCCGCATCACATCTGACTGCACTATAGCCCGGCATATACACTTCTCTGTCACCAATTTCAGCTGTCACTCTGGTCTCTGATAACGCTATGAATGCGGGTTTCATTTTATCCACTATTTGGTATCGTATTTCATCCTTATGTGCTATCGAACTTTGTGCATTTGTATACCACAGCATCTCCTCCTTCAGTAATTGCTAATCGTCCCATCCTGCTCTCCTCTTCTCTTCTTGGATTGCTCTTTTGTACGTTGGGCATTCCCGATCTAATGCATCATGTTCCATGTTTATCTCTGAGTTGTATGCTTGGTTTTTAAACATGCAGTTTATGCACTTGTTTTTCGTCGCTGTACATTTACTCGTTTCGTGATTTCCCGCACATGTATGGCATGTTTCCTCTCTTGTGCAGTTCTTGGCTACATGATAGTAGCCCCAACATTTGTAGCATCGCTTCACATTGACGTGGTTGTAAACCGGACATTTTCTCCATCCCACGCTGATCTTACCTTTGTTCAGTATTTCTTGGTGGGTTCCTTCATCCACTATCATTATTACTGATCCTTCGTGTCTCTCTTCTTTGTTTATTCTTTTGACAATTTTCATCTCCCTTCCTTCCTTTTCTTCCATTGCATTCTGTTTCTTTATTGTTTCAACCAGCTCATCATCCGCCAGCTCTAGTTCGTCCACTTCCTCGTTAACGATCTTAATTTTTGGTTTTTGTTGCTTTGTTTCCATAACTTTAAATCCCTCGCCCATTTTCTCTTGTACTATGGTCTTTAGCTTTTCTATTTCTTCTGTCGTTTCACAGCCCAAAATCACAGTTCCATTACTGCCTTTCTTTAACCTTGTTACTCCCACAGCCATGTTTTTTATGTCTATCTTTTCTTTGATCTTCTTTTTCGTGGCCTCACTTTCTTGTTGTTTGTTACGCTTAATAATTATAACCGTCTCCTTTTTCTTTTCTTTGACTGCTCCACTATAGGTTCTTGTTACTTCCCTTGTTGTACCTAGAACTCCTCCTTGTATCATCTTTTTTATTTCTTCCATTTCGATCTTCAAGCCCTTCAATTCTTCTTGTACTATTTGCTTAATTATCACCCTACCTTCATTCTTGCATGCAACTTCGTCCTTTATTTCTTTCACATTTTTCACCAACCAGTCTATTTTTCCTTCGATATTTGCCGTCGTGCTAATACCTCTGCTTCCAGTAAATGATCCAGTCGAACCCGATCGATCTCTGCTGTTACCTGCACCAGGTGTCAACGTCTTTTGGCTTCCGTCAACTACGAATTTATCGAATGGACCGTTACATGGCACTAGTTCTCTGTTTTTATCATACACCTTATGTTTACACACACATCCCGGATGATAAAACAGTTTCGGGCACGTCTTGCATCGCACTACCTGACTTTTTATAGCTTTTTTGCACGCTGAACAACGATATTTATCGTACTCAATCGTGCTATCCATTTCGTCTGTTTTCGCACAAATGCCGTGGTATGCGCTATTGTCGTGTCACCGTGGCAGCGCGAATGGTCGCCGTCACCACTTTCACACAAACTTCAATATCTAAAATTGTTCACAATACCGCGATCTCGATAGCTATCAGAATCATCTATCGTTCTAAATGCTCATTACACAAAACCGCACATTTCGTAATAGTCTTATCCTTATTATAGACTTATATTTCACAAAAAATTGACTCAAAGACGGAGCACATTTGACACACGTCTCAACGTCTCTAGACAGAGAGAGAGAGAGAGAGAGAGAGAGAGAGAGAGAGAGAGAGAGAGAGAGAGAGAGAGAGAGAGATTGTTTTATTATGTCTTGGCAAGCCCTTGGCAAACATTAATGACAATCTATAACGATATTTTAATGAGAAATCTGAATGAAACAATAAGAATCTTATAATAATAAACTTAAAAATAATTCCCGAAAATTCTAAAAATAAAAGTAATAATAAAAATAAAGATAAGGCTAAGACTAGGGTTAACTTATAGGTAGCAGATTAACTGTACAGAAAAATACAATAAAATAAAAACTAATTTAGAAATTAATTTACATCAATATGGTTAAAAAGGTGAGTACAGAGAGGAGTCTTAAACTGATCTAGACTGGAAGTACTAGTGATATGGGATGGTAAGGTCTCCCAAAAATAGATGCCAGAGGGAGAAAATGCATTTCTATAGGTGGTTGTGCGATGCATTGGCACAGAAAAAGTCAACCGCGGTCTCCTCAGTTGACGTCCAGGAGTATTACTCTGGTGATTGAACAGATCCAATAAATATTTTGGTGCTTTTTGATGCATGATGTTATACATTGAAATGCCAAGAAAATATACACGTCGTGTTTTAACTGTAAGCCAGCCAAGTTGACGCCTGTACGGAGTGATGTGAGTATCGCATCGAAGATCGAAAACAAAACGTATACAGTAATTAATGAGACGTTCTAATTTTAAATTCAATTCCTCGGTCAGATTATGATAAACTAAGCAGCAGTAGTCTAATAACGAAAAAAATTAAGGAAATTATTAATGAAGATCTTAATTCTTGAGAAAGAGCCATACGATGAAATTTTAACCTATAGACAGCAAAGTGTACTTTTTGAGAGATATGTAAAACATGAGATTTCCAAGATAAATTACAGTGCATGATCACTCCTAGGTTCCTGGCTTCACTAACGAACGGAATATTCACCCCGTTTAAAGTAACCGGTGGTAACATTGAAAAATCGAATTCGCGTGTATACGCATTGCTACCAAATATAAGTACTTTTGATTTGGCGATGTTTAACTTTAGGCCGTTTGAAACTGCGAAGTTGGCAATAGCTTGAACGTCTTCGGTGATCAATCTTATACCTTCATTTATTTGAGACGGGAGGCAACTTAGATATTTTTGCGTATCGTCAGCAAATATCATGTGCTGTGAGTATTGAAGTGTAGTGCTGATGTCATTGATATGAAGAGAGAAAAGAAGAGGACCTAGGACGGAACCTTGCGGTACGCCCGCTGTAGTAGGTAACCAAGAGAAGGAAGTCCCATGGTCATCAATAACTTTTTGAGTTCTTCCAGTCAAATATGAAAAAATCCAATCGAGAACTGGTTCCGCAAGGCCCACTTTTTTTAATTTCGTAAGAAGTTGAAGGTGTGGTACCGTGTCAAATGCCTTACTTAAATCAAATAGGATGAGAATGGTAATACGCCTTTCATCCGTATTGCACCTCACGTCGTCACACACACGTAGTAGTGCCGATTGAGTATTGTGGCCCTTACGATAACCTGATTGGCGTGGATCAAAAACTTGGTTCAGTTCAATCCAGTCAGTGATCTGCTTATGAACCACTTTCTCAAGCACTTTCGAAAGTTCGCTAAGGTTGGCTATCGGCCTAGTATCAGACGGAGAAAGCGGTGTTTTGATCTTAGATAACGGTCGAAGAAAAGCTTTTTTCCAACATTGAGGGAATTTAGATGATTGCGAAGAATGGTTGAACATAGCTGTTAGCAATGAGCACGAAACCTCAATAGACTTGTTTACCAGGAACAAAGAAATTCCATCTGGACCAGCTGCATATGACTTTGAATTAGAGTTGGTAGAGGTAATAGATCGTACCTGGCTGGACGTGATTTCCCCAAAGTTGAATAATGGGCGAATTGGTTGAATTAATAAACTCATCGTGCGAAACTCATCGTATGAACAAGGTGGCAATTGGCAAGATACAGCAGAATAAAACGAATTCAGCTCATCTGGTTGAAAGAAATTAAGTGGTGAAGTTAAAGACGACTTGGCTAAGCCAAGAGTGGCCAGGTCTTTCCACAATTTATTCGGATCTGTTATGGTTGACGATCTCTGAAAATGGTACTCACTTTTCGCATGTCTTAAGTCATTTTTAAGTTCATCTCTATACTCCCTGAAGATAGCAAGGTCTAGTACGCTTTTAGATCGCCGTGCATGCGTATACATTTCGCTAAGCCATACGTTCTCTCAAATTTTGTGTGAGCCAAGGTGCCGGAGGACGACGAACACAGAAAGAGCGAAATAGCGCAAAATTATTCAGAGACTCTAGATATGCCCCAGACAATAGATCAACTATCGTGTTTATATCATCAGGTATTGTACCCGAATTACAACTCGAATTAGAGCTGAATCTCGAGTTAAAATTGCTAAGTCCCGAAGAATTAAATCTATTCGATAAAAAATTCAGAAAGCTTCTATCATTAAAATTATTGTAGGTTCGCCGTGTAATGTTATGCTCAATAGTAGGTTCCACCTCAAAGACATACTGAAATGCTAATATATCATGTTCAGCTATAAATGGAGCTTTAGATTTAACAAAAGATAGTTTTTTTCCTCACTATCGATTAAGAATACATCAATCCAGGAATCAGAGGTCGCCGTGTGGTGAGTTGTTGCGGATTCAACAATGTGTAGTGAAAGGGAGAACGCTAATTGGCGTAAATAAATTGATTCATAATCATTACCAGCTAAATTACAATTAAGATCACCTGCTATAATAATATTTTTATACATGTGAGCGAAATTACATAAAGCTTCAACAAAATCCCCTGGCATTAATCCTCTTGGTGGTCTATATACTGAGGCTAAAAGAAGCTTCTTAGCATTAAATCCTGTAATTTCGATAATTAAATATTCTGGAGCATTTAAATATTGAATTAGTGATGCCATTAATACTTTTGTTTTTAGGGACTTATGTATGAAGCAAGCGACTCCTCGACCCTCTTTTCCTTCACGATCATTACGAATGAGGGAATATCCCTCTGCTCGCAACAAGTTATCAAATACAAACGAATGAAGCCACGTTTCACTCAACGAGATAATATGAAATTTGCGCTTGATTATGGTTGATTAAATTAGTTCCATATGTCATCGTAAGGAATTAACATTCAATTGAGCTATCTCCAGATGCGACCTTGAGAGTGAGAGGGGTAAACGAGCTCGATAATTTGGAGACAGTCAGATCAATTTATCAAGATCAGCTTCAGTTGAAATGACGATTGGTGTTTGACTATCGTTCTTGCGCACTGTAACGTAAATTTGCTCCTCAACGTACCACGTTACCTATAGCTGACCCAAGCGATTTTTCCTTCCTTTTATTTTCTCTTACGAGTTGGGCGCCAGGCGCTTACGCGCCGGAAGGAAAAATAACGAGATGTTAGTCCAGACTCAACCCAGGCTAGCTACAGCTGTTCGAGGCAGAGTGGGTGGTTCGGACTGTCAAGCCAAGAATTATCCTCGAATAAAAGGCGAATAAAATCCAGTAATACAGATGAAATGAGTCATTAACGTCGATGAATAAAATAAATCAATAAAATAGGGTCAATAAATACCCCTGACCGGAACAATAAATAAAGTCAAATTAATAAAACAACACCAATAAATAATTTACACAATGATAGCAGGTACGGGACTTACAAAGGCCACTCGGGCAACTTCTTTATTTCTTAACAAACAATTACGAATTTTCAATAAACATTGATAATGAATTCAAACAGAATGTCCCGTAAACGTAACTCTTTAACAATTCATAAACTTAATTATTCCGGCAGCATATTTTATCCCAGCACTCGTCTCGGCTCTCACTCTCTCCCATACACGACCTATATTCAGACGGTTGCGATAAACGACCAAAACACGGCTAGGCAAAGTAAACTTGACAGGTCGCCTCGCAATTCGGCTCGCGATACGGCCTACATCGAACTAATCCCACATACATCCAACAACTATATCTACGGGACGTCGGAAGGTCACGTACGCGAAGCCTTTACTAATTCGAACCTCCCAACTATCACATTGCAGGCCGCAAAATCCAGAAAGTATCGTGAACCAAAATAACAATATAAATCCCTAAATTATTCCAAATAACGGATTACAAAAGTCCAAGCGAGATACGCCTCGAGCCGTACCAATCCCTCATGACCAAGTTCCAAATACGGGACGAGGACCGAGCACGCACTGCATAAGCTCACAAAATAAAATAAAGTAATGTCCGACATAAGAAAAATAAATAAAGTGATCCAAGTCCATAAAAATCAATTGTCCGGTAAAATCCGCGACGCAGTCTATCCCGTTCAAATCCCTCACACATTCAAACAAACACGGGATAACGGCCTAACGCACGCACGGCTTTACAGTACACGACTACAGAACAGTAACAACGAACAAACTATTTATCATGGCCAGATACGCCTCGAACCGTACTAATCCTTCACGATCAAGTACCAACACGGGACGACGGCCGAGTACGCACTGCATGCGTTCGCAGAAATAAAACAATGTCCAACATAATAAGAGAGATAAATAAAATAAAATAAGGCGAATGCAATAGTATAAATCTATAAGTGTCAATTATTCCTGCAAGTCCGCGACACGGCCTATGACATTCCAATCCCTCCTATACAATCCGACCACGAAATGATGTATCAACACGCGCGCGGCTTTACAGCAAAATGACTACAGAACAGTAACTAAAAAAACAGAATGACGAACGAAGTGACTTCTTCCCGGCTCTAATCGTCAAACGATCTCGATATTACACTCTACTCGACGCAGTCTGTCCCGACACGAATCGTACTCTGTGCGTGGTATATCAGAATCGCAGGTACGACTAACAAGGAAAGGTACTTTGGTGTCCCCCTCCGATTTTAATGCAACTCACGTATGTTGTAGAGCATCGAAAACTAAAAGACACGTATTTTTTTTTATCGGCGGAAAAACATTTTTAAGGGGTGAAATCGCCCTTCAAAAATAGCATGTCGAGGGGTGATTCTGCAGTTTCACCCAGAAGGCGTCAACCGATTTTAATAAAACAAAAACCAAAATACTCCTCATTGAAGACAATAAAAAACCACGCTAAGTTGAAGAAAAAAATTCATTTGCAGGGGTGAACAACCCACTGATTTTTCAAATTTCCACCCTACACAAAAAACTAATCAACCAAATTAAACAGAACATGTACCAACTGGAAGGGCAAGTTAAAATAAAGTTGACGTATTTTTGCACATTCACAGGAAAATGAGTTTACGGGGGTAAACTACCCCTTATCCATTAGTACGTATATTTGTGCATACATTTTTGTTTCTCGTTATTTAAATGTCCGAATTGATTCAAAACATTCCTGTTAGCCGAAGTCAAGGGGGGGAACTTCGCATGATGCTTTATTTATTATTAAGGGGGTGACCGGCTGGTACTTACAAGTAGAATGGTCCATTCACGAGTTTCGCGTTATTTACTGAAAAAAATAGCTTGTTCAAATACAGAATACTGGGGAATGTTGCTGGGGTTGAGTGGTTGTATGGCATATACAGTAGCGGACAAAAGTTTAAGACGGAGAGGAAAAAAAAAGTAATCGTTGATTTTTTTATGAAAAGAATTGACTCAGTGGATTTTTTTTTGTATTAGCTAATTAATCATTAATTCATATATTTATTACATAAATTCAATTTTGCGCGTAACAACATTAGATACAATAAACAAAGAAAACATAAATTTGTTTGATATCTTCGGGGACAAAAGTTTAAGACTATACGTAAAAAAATATTTTTTGGTAGAAAATATACAGATATTTTCCTCCCTTCAATACTTTGTCCACAGTCCATTATTTTTTATCACATCAGCACATCTTTGAGGCAT
Source organism: Cylloceria caligata (assembly GCA_963942595.1). NCBI lineage: Eukaryota > Metazoa > Arthropoda > Insecta > Hymenoptera > Ichneumonidae > Cylloceria > Cylloceria caligata. The sequence continues at coordinate 23,258,657 of OZ012706.1, forward strand.
TGAATCAATTAATTTTTTGCAGTCGTCCACAGTTGTTTCATTCCACGTTTTTTCAACCAAAGAGTACAAATCGTCAACATTTTTTGGTTTATTTCTTTGAACCCTTCTTTTTATGGTACACCATAAGTTTTCAATTGGATTTAAATCCGGCGACTGCGACGGCCACGGCAATAAAGTGATTTTTTCATCTTGAAAAAAACTTTTCACTACCCGAGCCGTATGCTTTGGGTCATTATCTTGTTGATAAATAAAATTATCACCCATATTTTCGTAGGCATACGGTAACATAGTATTTTTCAATATATCCAAGTATTGAAAACGGTCCATGATTCCATTAATTCGGCGTATTGGTCCAGGACCATTGCGAGAAAAACATGCCCACACCGTTACGTTTCCACCTCCATGCTTAACTGTCGGTAAAACACATCGAGGATTTAAATCTTCGCCAATTCGACGTCTTACATACAGTATCCCGTCAGAACAAATTCGGTTGAATTTGGATTCGTCCGAAAATAGCACATTTTGCCAATCCTCACTTGTCCAATGCCGATGAGCCTTAGCAAATTGCAGTCGTAATTTTTTATTCTTTTTACTGAGCATCGGCTTCTTCCGTGGCTTTCGTGCTTTCAAATTGAATTCGTCTAATCGTCTTCGGACAGTTCTTACACTAATTTGTGCATTATTATTACTAGATATTTCAGCTCTGATATCGACTGCTGAACGAAAACGATCTCTCTCGCTTAATCGATGAATCCGACGATCCAGCGTTGGCGTGATTTTCCGCGGTCTACCGTTTTTTGGTCGATCAAAATAGTCCCCAGTCTTCACAAACTTGTACCACGCTTGCTTACAAGAAGTTTCTGATCGATTCATTTGAGTTGCAATTGAAGAAAATGTCTCATTTTGCTTCCGTAGAGACACGATTAGTTTTCGTTCAGTTGATGACAAATTACGGGCTTTACCCATACTCTTTTCGTACGTAATTAAACTTAAGACACTGGATGATACACCACAAACTATTTACAGTATTAATATATCAAATTATTGCGTGGATCGACTACGGGTATCTTGTTCGACAGATCGTCTTAAACTAATGTCCGCTGTTTACAGATGGTTGGAAGAAAAAAAAAATTGTATAATCTATATTGTTTACATTTGACGACCGAGACTTCTACATTATGAAGGTCAAACGTACACATGTATTGTAAAAAACAACAAGCCGAAAGAAACGTTAGTACTTGTATGACAGATCTATGAACCAAATTGTAATTCATCGTCTTAAACTTTTGTCCGCTACTGTATATATGGTTGTATTTCGAAACAGCGGCAATCAGCAGAGGACATAGGCGAGAAATAACAAATACCCGGTTTCGGCATGCGCATTTATTCGACTGTCGTCCTTTTCACGTCCCATGTTAACGCTCTCCCCACTCTCCATTCTCTCACATTTATTCTTACCGCCTTGCGCATCTACATACACCACAGTATATATTATAATGCATCATTCCTTTTACAATTCATCAACGTGCAATGTGCACGTCATAATTTGCAGGAATCATGGTTCGTAAGTCGTGCAGAAATGATACTCTTCAAAAAAATGTTGCAAGCATAAAGACTTCTTGCACCATGAGCATCTGATGATGGCCACATTATTACAACCTAATACTTCACAGTGTGCTTGAGACGATTGACCGAAACCAAAACTCACTGGATTGTCGAATTCGTTTGGCTTATCGGTTATATAATTACTTTTGAACCATGCATATTTGAAAAGATTTATATATCTGGGTGATGAAAGTTGATTGTGTGCGAGAGATTGCAGTTTGATTATGTTGTTTCTCAAGTGCAAATTAATATCAGAATTAAGTAATAATACACTGTCGGAAAAATGTCGTACAAAATTTTTCCATATTCGGAAACCAAAAACGTCGAGTGGTTGGATTTTCCCTGTGGTGCCTTTAGGTATTATCTTTGTGATTATTTTTTTGCCCCGAGGTGTTGCATCAAGAACAACTTCTGGGCAGTGTCCACTCCACGAGTCTATCAACAATACGCTGTCACGGCCGGTGTTGGGGAAAAATATTTTTTCCAACCAAATTTTGAAGTGCTCTATACATAGGATGATATTGGTTATCGATATAGTATAATTCATCATATGTTCAATATTTTCTGGCAATCATTTTTGTCCATACCTGAAGTCATTTTTCCGGATTTCGTTGCTGTTAAAAATACGTTTTCTGGCCTGAATAAATTTTTTTCCACGATTGGGCCGAACTCACCCTTTCGCTCTTTTAGAACGATAAAAAGGGGTGACAATAATTTTCCATCTGCATTTATGGTTGGCTGGATAGTGTAGCTGTGAGTTGTAGATGATACGGATTGTACTACACATTGCACTTGTTTAGTTTCTTCAGTCGCCAGAGTCCTGCCAGAGTGGATTTCCAGTTGAAAACCGCTCTGATCTGAATTATATATGTTTTCCGGTCCATATGTTTGAATATATGGTTTAATTTCATTTACGAAGTTTTCTGCATTCATCCTTAAAACTGGTTCGTCTTCTATAGTCTTTCGTGTTACGAATTTATTAATTTTCCTGGACACAATACGATGTGATTTCTTGAACTTCCGAAGCCAATTATGAGAAGCTTTAAAACAAATGTCTTCGTGACCTATCTCTTTTTGAGCTTGTAGAACCCACTTTTGAAGGTCGATATCATGAACAATGAAACCAGCATCTATTGCGGCTTGTATGTTTTTCAAAGTATATTCAGAGATTTGAGCTAATTTCTCCTTGTAGGTCCCACCTTTGTTCATTTGATTTGCCCAGCGTTTTCATTGTCGTACAGATTTGACTTTTTTGAATTTCTGACTCATGGTATCGACACTTTAATTTTTCTTCTTACCGGATCTCCAGTATTCGATTGCTTTGCGTTTGTAATCGTAGCTTATGTCTTCTTCGTCTTTAGAACAAGTATCAGAATCCACTGGACCTTCATCATGTTGCCAAAGAGTGTCCTCGACAGGGTTAACATCATATTGCTTGAATGGCTCTTGAAAATCTAGCGATTGTTCCTCGATAATTTCAACTCCGTTATAATCGTCCATGCAGTCGACCAGAACTTTTTCGAAATTCTGCTTTACCTCGATTTCTGCATTGTTAATCGGAGTTTCGGGAATATTCATGGCTTGAAATGTAGCCAAAAGAAGTTTAATGACGTTGATTGGATTCACTTTCATGGTCTATTGATTTTTTTTTGTCAGAAATTATAACTGACGCACTGGCACTCCGTTCAAATGAGCAACTGAAGATCGCTGTATGTATCGCGGCTTTTATATTTGAAAGACTTGTTGTTGAACCACATGCGATATCAGCAGATAATACGCAGTCCCAGATAGCCGCCTATGTAGAAAACACCTCTTACTGCGTCGAAAGTATTTTTATCATATTGGCGTATGATTAGATTACTCAAAAAAATAAGATCATATTTATTTCGTTGGAATAACTGACAAAGTTCTATAGATGGAACGACTGTTGCATCATCGACTTATTCCGAAATTTGCGCCGAATCGAAATACTATCTAATCGAAAGGTCGATGACATATGACGATAAATTATTGATAAGCACAAAATCAGCACAAAGAGTGAACGCAAGCAGCTCTTTAACATGTAAATAACGAGAAACAAGAATGTACGCACAAATATACGTACTAATGGATAAGGGGTACCCCCGTAAACTCATTTTCCTGTGAATGTGCAAAAATACGTCAACTTAATTTTAACTTGCCCTTCCAAATGGTACATGTTCTGTTTAATTTGGTTGATTAGTTTTTTGTGTAGAGTGGAAATTTGAAAAATCAGGGGGTTGTTCACCCCTGAAAATGAATTTTTTTCTTCAACTTAGCGTGGAATTTTGATTGTCTTCAATGAGGAGTATTTTGGTTTTTGTTTTATTAAAATCGGTTGACGCCTTCTGGGTGAAACTGCAAAATCACCCCTCGACATGCTATTTTTGAAGGGCGATTTCACCCCTTAAAAATATTTTTCCGCCGATAAAAAAAAATACGTGTCTTTTAGTTTTCGATGCTCTACAACATACGTGAGTTTCATCAAAATCGGAGGGGGACACCAAACTGACCTTCTTGTAAGTACCAGCCGGTCACCCCCTTAATAATAAATAAAGCATTATGCGAAGTTCCCCTCCTTGACTTCGGCTAACAGGAATGTTTTGAATCAATTCGGACATTTAAATAACGAGAAACAAAAATGTATGCACAAATATACGTACTAATGGATAAGGGGTAGTTTACCCCCGTAAACTCATTTTCCTGTGAATGTGCAAAAATACGTCAACTTTATTTTAACTTGCCCTTCCAAATGGTACATGTTCTGTTTAATTTGGTTGATTAGTTTTTTGTGTAGGGTGAAAATTTGAAAAATCGGGGGTTGTTCACCCCTGCAAATGAATTTTTTTCTTCAACTTAGCGTGGAATTTTGATTGTCTTCAATGAGGAGTATTTTGGTTTTTGTTTTATTAAAATCGGTTGACGCCTTCTGGGTGAAACTGCAAAATCACCCCTCGACATGCTATTTTTGAAGGGCGATTTCACCCCTTAAAAATGTTTTTCCGCCGATAAAAAAAAAAACGTATCTTTTAGTTTTCGATGCTCTACAACATACGTGAGTTGCATTAAAATCGGAGGGGGACACCAAAGTACCTTTCCTTGTAAGTTCGAATCGAACTTTCCAAAGAATTTTAAAAAATAATAATCAAATAATGGCGAAAGACCGTAGAAGGAAAGAGAGCTCACCGGGACGATGACGATGCGATGTTCCTTGCCAATCCTTCTTAACCCAAAATCGTCTCGAAATTCTCTCCTCTCGATACAATCCTCGATTTATTCCTCGTTGTTTCAAAAGATATGCCCTGGTACCCACGATAGGTGGTGATAGATTTTGACGAAATCAACGGTGGAGCGGGACGATATAATACTCGCTGCTACGTCCTGTTCGCTCGACGGTAACCGGGAAAAAGCCTCGAGGTCCGTTCGGCACGCGTGCCCGTGAACTATGACCCCCTCTTAGCGAGCCGAACTCGGTTAATTGGGGGAACCGGTGTTGCACGATGACCGAGTCTAGCGCCTCGGCTGGACGACGCAAATATTAATAGCAGATAATAACCATGTGTAGTCCAGTCCGGCAGGTGAGCCCCATGAGATAGACTGGTTATTGCTAGTAGATCAGATGACCAAGAATAGATAATAGCATATTGGCCGTAGATGAACGTCGAGCGGGACGGCTGTAGATTCCGACCCCGAGAAATGGAAAATGTCTGTATCCTCTCACTCTCTCCTACGAAAGGGTGACTCGATCCCGAAACCGCCAAGAGGTGTGGGCCGCCCTCTCTCTTCCTCTTCCTCTCCGCTCCTCGGTCGTACGATTTTAAGAAAAAGAAATATAAAAAAAACAAAATAAATTATTTAGAGTACGGCGATTACGCCTTACAGCCCTGCGAGATCGTGTTGGCAGCCGTCATGTGAGGAGGACGTAGCGCTTGAGGATTTTGCCACGTTACAGCACAAATATGGAACCAGAGCGAGACCATACATATTTATAATTACGTTCAGAAGCGCGAGATTTTCCAAGACGTAGTAAATGATAGAGTGCGGGTGGAAGAAACTCATTTACATAGACGAGCCCTTGTTGATCAAGGCCAAACACTTCTCTAAGAGTTAAATTTTTTTTGACTCTCTTTTTGTTGATCATGTGCTCTCTGACTTGGTGGGATTTGAGAGTAATTATGGAAGATTTTGAGGTGATTTGTCTCAAGTTATTAGTATTGACATTACTTGGCTCATTATGTGGACGATTTTTCTTTATGTCAATACTTCGAATTTGAAGGACATCACTTAAGAGGTTCGGTATACCAAGGGCTTTAAAAACTTTCTCTACAACTCGCTCCGCGGAATCACTTATTATTAAAGGCACACCAGATAGTGTGATTTCAGTAGAGAGCGGAACTGCAGTACTAGTCCTAAATGAGTGAAGCTCACGTGACAGATCTATATTTTGCTGCAATAATTATGCGTAATTTACGTCAAGATGTGTAATTCGTTCACCATGAGCCTTAAGTATACTTGTATGCTTTTCGATACAATTGAGTTTTGCCGTATGATTAATATTGACAGCAGTTTGTTCGGCAATAAAGGCACTCAGATTTTTATTTAAGGCAAGTAATAGATCTATTTCTGACGCATGGGGATTTAGATGTTGAGCTATAGGCAGTTGCCTCGTAACAGCAGATTCAGAGAACGACATTGAAGATAATACAAGTGGAGACGACGGCGGCGAACGCGTTAAATTGGGCATTTTAAATAGATTTAAGACGCAACCAGCAGTAGCTGATTTAAATGAAAGATATGCTCTACCACAACCTGGGTGAAAACATTTGGAGCAAGCTGTGCACGAAACCTTATCATTAGGAATAACTTTTTTACATTTAACGCACTTTAAATTTAAATTTAAATTCGACATGCAGATAAATAAGATCAACAATCACACGTGTAACAATCAGCTGTTATAACATAAACTAACGCATGAAGTCAGAACGGTGAGACGTTTGTGTACAATTTATCATATTATAGCGTAGAAGAAACAGCACGAAAGATGTACACAATATTACAGAGTAAGTATGTACATGCTAAAGCGCAGAGCGAAATACCTGAGGTAAATACCACCACATAGACTCAGCGACACTCCTACGAAGCTATGAGATGCGCATGCGTGCTGGGAGTAGATGGTAGAATGCTGTCGCCGATAACAGCTTCTGTGAAGTCAGTGGTGTAGCGGTGAGGAATACGTTCGAGCGATGACAACAAACTTGCGCGATAGATGATGTGCCATAGGTTCAAGAAAGAAAGAGCACATGCGCAGTGTACAAGACCTTGAGATCGGCTCAGCGAAAAATCGGTGTTCGGAGGAGAAATCGAAAAATCTGTTAAACTTCTCATCGAATTTCTTCAGTGCACATTTGTTATTGTGGTGAATTTCTAAATGTGTTCGATGAAAAGCATATTGGTGCGTGCTTACATCCTGAAACAAAACACCCCGCGGGCAAAATGGAGCAGAATCGTGCCAAGAAAGAAGGAGCGAAAAATCAGACGTTGAGAGAGAGAGAGAGAGAGAGAGAGAGAGAGAGAGAGATTTATTTAGCTTTTTCAGCTATTTTGTTATACGTATATAAAGTGTCTTACTTACTAGTCACACATACTATACAACTTTCGGCATAATATATTCTTTTAACATGCGCTTAAGTGTTCATCTAACCCATTATTTCAATTCCGACGACATGTCCTTATACATCTGTATCCCTTCATAAAATATACTTTTTTGCGCACTTCTTGTTTATCTAAATTGTATCACAATATATTCTGCTTGCCTTCTTTGCCTCTCATTTGTACTTGCTATCAGAACTATCTTATGGTATTTCCTAATTGCTTCGGCAACCAACCTTTAACCATGGTAAATATAAATACATACACATTGTAATAGAGCTTCACATTGCAGTATGATTTGCATGGTCCGGTTTTGCGCAACTTGCAATTTAGTCAGCTGCGTTTCACCAATACTTGCTAAAATCGTAGCGCAATACTGAAAATGTGGTGCAATAATTGACTTATAAGCTATACATCTTGCATATCCCGATATGTCATTGCCAATTCTATTTAAAAAACTTTTTTTTCCTACTTTCTTTAACATGTAAGTGCATTGATCCTCAAATAACAGTTTCTATCAATAATTACACCAAGATATTTAGTATTTTCAACTCGTTCTATCATCTTGCCATCGAAACCTTTTACTGTATGGTTCTTCTCAACTCTTGTACTTGTAATTATCATACAGTTTGTTTTGGAGGCATTCACTTTTAAGTTATTTACATTCATCCAATTTTCTATTATAGGTAATATACCCTGTTTACTTTTACATCTATTTCCTCGCTACCTACTCCTTTCACATATATTGGGTCTGGGAAAAAGTTCGTGGCGTTTTTTAGTAAAATTCAAGTGGTTTTCTTATAGTGTGAAAATGAATTTATTTAAACCAAATATGCTCCATTATTATCGACAATATTTCGCCATTTTTCGGGTAGAGCCATGATGCCATACATGAAGAACTTCTGTGGTTTCTGGTTGAAAAACTAAATCACTTCTTTCATGACCCGTCAAAAATTGCGAGAGCTTGGTTGAGAAGCTTGGATGTATCCACCGTATAGTTCAGACATAGCACCCTCTGACTATCACTTATTCCGATCTCTGCAGAACTCTCTCAATGGAATTAAGCTGCTTTCACAAGAAGCCTGTGCAAACCACTTGATTCAGTTTTTCAACCAGAAACTACAGAAGTTCTTCACCGAATTCACTGCAAAATTGCACGAGATGATAGTGAGAAAAGAAAAATTGAATGTAGGTTGGAAAAAATGCCCTATATTCAGTCATGTTAATGTTAAAAGGCATTTCAAATGTTAGGCCCATTATCATATAGCAAAGAATTGTAAAAGAGATAATACATGTCATAAACGTGCAGGAAATCACAAAGCAAGCAAGTCCCTTACGATCAAAAAGGACCCGGAATTTGTCAATAAAACGAAAACGGTTCAATTATTCATCGATATTTATTTTATTCCCTTTAAATGAATCTTTATCGTAAGCAATACACATATTCCAATGCTTTTTCCAATCTTTAAAACACTTTTCATAGGCCGATTTTAGAATCACCTTCAGCTCCTTCTGCGAATTCTCCTTTATCGCCTCAATCGTCTCAAAACGCTTTCCGCGAAGTGGTAGCTTGGTTGATTGCTGGTTCGTTTCGATGTCATATTCATAGACCCATGTCTCGTCATCGGTAATAAAGCCTTCGATAACATTTGTCCCAAGGTAAGCATTTCTCTAGCGATTGCAGTCGATGCTGTTTCTGCAAAAAATTCAGCACTCTCGGCTTATGCCGCGCTTGACCTCGTCTCATGTCCAAAACATCGCGAATAACGCTCTACACCGATCCGAACGAGACACCAAGATCGGCTACTATCTCCCTAATGCTCACACGACGATTTTCGAGCACAGTTTTCTTCACTTTTTCGATGCTTTCGTCAGTCACGGAGGAGGATGGACGACCGGAACGAGGCAAATCATCAACCATAGTACGGCCCGCTTTAAATTCTTTGTACCACTCGTATGCTTGTATTTTCGATATTATCGAGTCCACGTAGGCTACCGTTAACATTTTCAACGCTTCCGCACATGATTTTTGTTAGAAACACAACATTTCAGGCGCACTCTTTGCTCAACTGAATTCGACATAGCGAAATTCGCAGAGTACACTAAAGAATGACTTGTTTACAAAGCTATTACGCACATACTATCTGACACATAGCGTTTAAAATGACATGTTAACAACTGGTAGATATACCAACTTAGAAAAAAATGATTCTGAGAATATCTCAAGGGCGACTCGTTTAAATGAGAAATTCCGAGTACTTTTCGATGAGAGAGTATTCAGCTGAAAAAATCGAGTGTGAAAACAGTATGTTCAAAAACCAAACATTGCACCTAAAGATAAATGCTGAACATGACGCACTCGATCGGGAATGCACATGATATAAAAGAGCGATTCAAAAAGACAAGAGGAGATTAGAATGGGAAGTATAGCAGCCACAGAAGGAAGAGATGTTACGGTACACAAATGCATAAAGTCTTATACCACATAAGGACGAAATAGGATACCAAGTAGTGGACAGAATGAAGCCCGCAATGAGAGCATTATCGGGGACTCGAGTGACTGCTGAAATTGGAGACAGTCAAGTGTGTGTGCCGTGCTATAGTATAATCAGATGTGACGCGGACAATAAGAATACAGGTGGTGCTATTTTATATGTAAGAGACGATATTAAGTATGAGTTGATACTGATGAGTAAAATAGAAACAAACTGTTGGTGTGTGTTGCAATAGAGGTCACCGATAAACTATATAAAGGAGTGATAATGGTTGTGTATCATTCACCAAGTGCATCAGATGGTGAATTTATAAGGCACATAAAGGATGTAACCGAAGAACTAACAATAGGAAGCGACTATTTAATTATAGGGGATTTTAATATAGACGTTAGGGTAGACTCGTTCTACAAAAAGAAACTACTAACAAAAATTTTGAGCTTGGGGCTGAAACAATATGTTAATAAGCCGACGAGAATAACGCAGGTTAGCCGAACAACTAAAGATCTATTATTAGCTAATATGAACGCCCAAGTGCCGGTGGAACATGAACGGAAAATAACGGCTCATGCATGGATCAAAGTCAGGTTAGGCACGATCGAAGAAAGGAACGAATACAGAGAATATATTAGGGTGTTTATCAAAGTCTCGAAATTCAATCTCTCGAATTACTTTTGACCGACAGAAATGAACGAATGTTCGGTACGCCGTAGGAGGACGCTGATAGCGAAAAACCATATATATTGTAACGGTAATTTTAACGTTATCATATATTTTATTTTTCGTGGGAATTCGGGCTCGATCACAGGACTAATTAATTGAGACTTCTTAGTGGTTAACAGTAGGCCTTTATTCTAAGAAAAACAATTTCGTAAAAACGTCACTTTTGATTACGGTTACTCAAATTTTACAGAATGTACATCTAATTCCGTAATTTCCGCAGCTATTTCGACGATTTTAATTAATTTTATGTTCACCTCTCTCGGTACTCTCGTAGGCTTATTATTGTTCTCGCACCGTTGCGTTATCGTACGCTCGGTGCACAGATTCTTCACTCTTTGCTATTACGCCTCGCATTCGCTCTTTTTATAGGGTGTATGAACCCTATTCACAATTCTTTGTCACTCACCCTTCTTTCACTCATTCGCTCGTACTTATTTTCCTATGTTTTCATACTACTTATTCGATGTTGAATTACAATTTATCCTAACTTCTATATTTCTTAATTCTATCTTTTCGGTCTCGAAAATCAGGGAATTCCCTCGATTTTAGTTGTTATTATTTCGGCTTATTCGAGCACAACTTCTGGGAATTTCGGGGCTCGAGCTACAGTGACGGGTCGACGTCTCGGTATTGTTGCCGCACACCCACACGCACACCGCACTACCTCTATAGAGTGTAGAAACTCTATTTATAATTCTTTCTCTTTCTTTCTCGTCTTGCACTCTGTCCTCGTTCTACTGATGTGATTCTGCGTCTTGCAAAATCTCTCGCTGGTTTAAAAATCCGATTTACTTCTTTTCTGGAATCTTTTCGCTGAATACGATGCACTTATACTATATGCTTAACTCTATCCTCTTATCCCTACTTCCTTAAATACTACTCGCAATTTATGCACTCAATTTCCTATACCTATCACTATTCACCTTATATAGTAGCTTAATTTTTATTATATGACCATCTTCCTACTGCACGAATGTTTATTGATAATTAGATAATTTTTTCTCGCCTGTCTTTTCCTTCTTCGAGGGCCTTCGGGTATCACTCACTTGTTTGCCTTTCTCGAGTGATCACAGATTCCACAAGCAGTAAATTTTTTAGATGACTCCCGAACTTCTACTTTTTAATTACAGTTTTCCGTTAATGATTTTCTATTCTTCAATATTTAGGCTTTTCACGATATGAAGACGAACGAACCAAGAGCCTTCCCACTCCCAGCACCGGCCTTTTATAACCTTCCCCTCGTTCCCCTGAAATCTACGTCATCATATTCAAATCCTAACGCGTCTTTTCGTTTTCGTGATCTACCGTCGCCGCGCTCTCCGCCTTCCCCTCGCCTCTCAGCAAGGCCAGCCGGTCGCTGACCTGCTGTTTCCGTCAGCGAGGGAATTTCGGAGCGGCGACAGCTCTAGTTTTTTTTTTATCCGGGGCGATGGCCTATTGCCCGCGAACCTCGGTACATTTGTACCGAGTCTATTGCTCAGGTGTTTTTGCCCCTTTCACCGGTGTTCGAGCTCTCTTCCGTTTGGAATAACTCTACATGCTCGAGAAGATCACTCTGTTGTCCCCAAATACAATCGTTATCGCATTTTTTCCCTGCTCCTGCATGTAACCATGTTACAATATAGCGTTCTAACAGGATCGTAGCTTATATAACATTAATTGAGAGTGACCGGTGGGGGCCCTAAATGAATAAATAAATAATTTTCAGCTAGCTCGAGAGCTTTGCACCGGTGATGAAAACGTCGCCGGTTTCGCGTAGGGTTTAAACTAGACGACCGGGATAACCTGCGACTTTACTGACCAGGTCATCCCGGTGCTGACTTTGTTAGCTTGGCCGGCCAGTGTTCCTCGTCGTCCAGGTGTTCCGTCAGACTGTTCTCGAGGTCCAGCTTGACAGGAAAGTATATAATGATAGTTTATAAATATAAAAATATTTTATATATAAGGTAGTGCATTTTAAGTGATGATACCTTCTGCACACGACAATAAAGGACAATAAAAGTAAAAAAATTACGAGAATTAAGGTTTATTCGAACTATTCAGACAGTATTTTCACGATCGACAGCACCTTCTTATTGTCCAAGTGCAGCCTGAAATAATATAAAAATAAATAAAATAAATGTAAATACCTAAATAGTTCGTACTCGTTATTTTTATACCTTTATTGTCCTTTATTGTCGTCTGCAGAAGGTATCATCACTTAAAATGCACTACCTTATATATAAAATATGTTAATATTTATAAACTATCATTATATACTTTCCTGTCAAGCTGGACCTCGAGAACAGTCTGACGGAACACCTAGACGACGAGGAACACTCGCCGGCCAAGCTAACAAAGTCAGCACCGGGATGACCTGGTCAGTAAAGTCGCAGGTCATCCCGGTCGTCTAGTTTAAACCCTACGCGAAACCGGCGACGTTATCACCGGTGCAAAGCTCTCGAGCTAGCTGAAAATTATTATTTATTAATTTATTTAGGGCCCCTACCGGTCACTCCCAATTAATGTTTCATTAGCTACGATCCTGTCAGAACGCTATATATATGGTTTTTCGCTATCAGCGTCCTCCTACGGCGTACCGAACATTCGTTTATTTCTGTCGGTCAAAAGTAATTCGAGAGATTGAATTTCGAGACTTTGATAAACACCCATATATTATAGATCAAAGAATTGGAGTAAAATTGATGTGAATGAATTTATCATGACCCTGAGAACTACAATAAAGGAAAATCAAGATGTAGAATCAAGTTGCAGAGCTAAGATATTTGTCGATAACATAGTAGGCATGCCAGACAGGTATGCTACTAAAAAAATAGTTAAGGTTCCAAGGGTATGGGAAGGAAAAAAATGGTTTGCAGATGATTCAACATCGTGTAACTTAAATGTAGCCCCCAACTTTCCACACGTTACCTAAAGCCAGTCTCGGTTATTTTTTCTCCCTTTGTATTTGCTCTCTAGAGCTGGGCTCCAGGCGCTTACGCGCCGAGAGGAAAATGATGACGGTTACGACGGGACTCAGTCCAGACTAACTACAGCTATTCAAGGTAGAGTGTGTAGTTCGGACTTCCGAGGTTTTAATAAATAAATCCAATAAATATAGTAAATACAGGACACACAAATGCGCCAAGATAACAAATTATTAATTTAAGTAAATCAATTCGTGACTTGGCAAAATATCACAAAAAAAAAAACATAAAAGATTATGTGCCGTAAACTAACTCTGGGTTTTCGACAATTCATAAGCTCAATTATTCTGGCGGTAAGAATAGCGGCACTCGCTCCTTCTTTCACACTCGCATACGTTATCTACGTCCGATCCGATTCTCTATAGTCCGCACTGTCAAAGTTCAAACAGAATTCTACCCACTTCTCGGTACATACGATATGAAATTGAGATGAAATAACATAAGAATTCGCAAGAGTAAATACTTGGCTCGCGATACGGGCTATGCCGAGCCAATCCCACAAGTAGAAGGGGCCCCTTATAGAAAGACGTGGGCGTGGCTTCCTAGCGCCAGGGCGTGTCTAGACTAGCCCCACCCCCTCCCCATGCTGCTTTCTCACTGGTGGGTCCTTGGGTGTGAAGGGGGCGTGCCTGCCCCCACTACCCCACCCTCGTTTCTAATTGGGTCCTCACAACCCCCACATTCCTACCCTCATCCCTGATTGGTTCCCAGCAATCCTCACTTCAGACCACCTATCCCAATGTTCTGATTGGTGCAGCGTTGCAGCGCCATCTGACGGATTTTAACCTATACTTAATTGCCGATGCGCCATCTACTGTTGGTAATCGTGTAACCGACAGTCGGTAAAAGTACATCGAATGTTGGCAGCCGGTCGAGTAGAAAATTAATTGCCGATGCGCTATCTACTATTAATAATCGTGTTACCGACAGTCAGTAAAAGTATATCGAATGTTGGCAGCCGATCAAGTAGAAAATTAATTGCCGATGCGCCATCTACTATTGGTAATCGTGTTACCGATAGTCGGTAAACTAGATCGAATGTTGGCAGCCGGTCTAGTAAAAAATGTATCGGTGATCGGTAAAGTAGATCGGTTGTCAACCGTCGGTATGTAGCCGACCATCGCTAGAGCAAATTTGGGACTTACAGAAGATAAGTAGATTGGGTCTTACGGTAAATAATATTGTGTACCCCATCAACCGGTTAAACGTGCCCGTCGTCGATAACCGAGGCCCCTCCATAGCTTTTTTAAAAATATTTTTTTAGCGAATATAAATTTAATTTTGAAAATTTTTCAACTATTCATAACATTAATAGTGAGTGAAAACGTTTGTTATTTTTCAGCTCCATAAAAACTGTTTTATTTTGACAGTTTTGTATAAGAAATTGCAGTTACGGCGAAATCGTGGTGAACTGTTAATACGTATTTTCATACCAGATTTGTTGTAATGTAATAGTGCTCCACTTTCGTGAGATTCCAGGGATCCTTGCAGCAGTCGATCACAAGTCTACAGGCAATTCGTTATCGTTCGAAAGAGAGGCAACTTCAAATCGTTCAGTACACGTTTGTATGAAGAATAAAATAAATTACAAAACTGTATACATAAACGTACGCACACACGCACGCACGCACGCACGCACGTATGCACACACGCACGCACGCACGCACGTATGCACACACGCACGCACGCATGCACGCACGCACGTACGCACGCACACACACACACACACACACACACACACACACACACACACACACACACACACACACACACAGGGGGAGTCTGTAACCTCTACGTGGGGCGGCCCCAGGTGGCGGATAGGGGAACGCCTGCTAGATATAGCAGGTAGGAGAAATTTTCCTCCCGCGGACCAAACAGACTAGGGGAAGGAACTCCGAATAATAAACCAAAACTGGAGAACACAACAAGTGTTGTACCGGTTACGGTGCAGGGGCTCGGAACCCCAGTACCGGCGGCAGGGAGTGGGCAAGCGGGCTCCCTGGTGTCGTCATCCAACGACCGCAGTGCGACTGTGGTGGTCAACTTGGCCACAGCCAGCATTGACGCGACAAGGAAGAAGAAGCTCGAGGCATATGAGCGCCTCGGTAGCAGACTGGACGAGCTTACTGAGTATACGGAAGGCAAGATGAACGTCCATAAAGAAATCAAACGGCTCATAGCTGCATGCCGAAGCAGCTTCAGAACAATGGGAGCGTCGTAAAGTATGCATCAACAGGCAGTGGTGCCGCCGTCTGCAACTATGCAGACAACGCAGACCACACCGGGCCTGGAAGCGCAGAGCGGCAAGCGTCGCAGGGGTTCATCCACCCCGCGAGAAATCAGGCCAGCCAGTAAGAAGCAGAAGCATAAGCAAAGGATCCAGGCGGCGGTATTGAACACTCCTACGCCGCAAAGCAGTAGACCGACACCGGCGTCAGAAGAAGACCCAGCATGGCAGAGAGTGGGAAAAAAGAAGAGGGCCCCACGCCCGAGGCCCCCTCGACCAGATGCCCTGGTCATCAAGGCTGGTGAAAGCAAGTTGTATGCCGACATCCTGCGCCAAATGCGCACGGATGACACGGTAAAGGGCCACTGACGTCGAGAAAATTCGGCGAACGACAGGGGGCGACTTGCTCTTGGTCCTGAGCCGCACCGCGGCAAAACCGACGGACGAGCTTAAGGACTCGATGAAAGCGTTCCTTGGGGACCGTGCGGAGGTCCGTGCATGGACCCAAGAAATGCAACTCGAGATCAGAGATCTCGACGAAGTTGCAGACAAAGAGGAAGTCGCGAAAGCGCTCGCATTGCAGCTGAATGCCGAAAGCATCACAGTCTCGGCAGTGAAATCACTGCGGAACGCATACGGTGGCACGCAAACTGCCGTTATGAGTCTCCCAGCAACAATTGCGAGAACAGCCCTGGAACTGGGGAAAGTGAAGATCGGCTGGACAGTGTGTCGCATCCGCGAGCGAGACAACAGCCACCTGCCCCTAAGGTGCTTCAGATGCCACGACTTCGGCCACCGAGGGCAGAGCTGTAAAGGTGCAGACCGCTCAAAGCAGTATTTGCGCTGTGGAGATGAGGGTCACCTCGCTAAGACGTGCGAAAAGGTGCCTACCTACAAGCTCTGCAAGGAGAAAGGTGCTGAGATGGTAGATCACGGAACTGGAAGCAGCCGGTGCTGGGTCTATTTATTGGCCCTTGAGAAACACAAACAAAAGAAGAGGAAATGAGATTTTTGCAAATAAATCTCAACCACTGCGAGGTAGCACAAGACCTGCTCATGCAGACGGTGCGGGAGGAGGACATTGATGTGGCAATAATTTCGGAATAATACCGAAATAGGTCAGGCCCTTCCTGGAGGGCGGATACAACAGGCTCAGCTGCTATCTGGGCTTGCGGTAGCCGCCCTATCCAGGAGATCATGAAAACGCCTGCAGAATATTTCGTGCGCGCAAAAGTTAACGGTGTGCATATATACAACTGTTATATGCCACCTCGACTGACGCAGCAGGAGTATGAGGAGGCCTTAGACCGATTGGTCAACGATGCCAGGAACCGACACCCAGTCGCCATCGCCGGGGACTTCAACGCCTGGGCCGTGGAATGGGGCAGCAAACGGACGAAAGACCGAGGGCGAGCTCTTCTTGAGGCTTTTTCGGTGCTCAACCTCACGCTTCTCATCGACGGTAAAGTCCCAACGTACACCAGGGGCGAGAGCAGGTCAATCATCGACCTGACATTTATCAGCCCAGGGCTCTCAAAGAGCTACTGCTGTCAGGTAACGGAGATCTGCACACATAGCGACCACTGTGCCATCACATGGCTCATACAGCCGCCATCGATGTGTGCAAACCGCGTATCGAAGCAGGCCAAAACCATCCGCTGGAAGGCAAACGCCCTCGACAAAGGCTCTCTATGTGCCTGCACGGAGGATGCCAAAATCACCGCAGAGACAGCAGAAGAAAAGACCAAGCAGGTCATGGATGCTGTCGTGAGGGCATGTGACGCTGCCATGCCACGACGCGGCAATAGAAACCAGCACGCTTCGGCATACTGGTGGAGCGACACGATTGCTGAGCTCCATGCCCAATGTAAGCACGCCAGGAGACTCGCCCAAAGAGCCCGAAAAAGGCCAACCTTTCCGCAACTGGAAATGGCCTTCAAGGAGGCACGGTCCGAACTCGCTAAAGCTATCAAGCATAGCAAGAGAGAGGGATGGATCAGGCTTGTGGCGGAAGTTAACAACGACCCATTTGGGAGACCATATAGGGTTGTTATGTCAACGATCAAGACGCAGTCCCAGCAGCAGCCCACTTGCCCAACGCAACTAGGAAAAATCGTCGCGGTGTTGTTTCCCAAGCAACCCGAGTACGACTACCCAGTGCCGCGGGACGAGAGTAAAGTAGTCCCTCCCATTACTCAAGAGGAATTACTCCGGGCCACCAGGAGAGTGGGAAATACGAAGGCGCCGGGCTTGGATAACATCCCTCACACGGCGTTAAAATCAGCCATAGAAGCTGCGCTGAAACTGTTCCTGGAGATGTACAACTCGTGCCTCTCAGAGGGAACATTTCCGGTACAGTGGAAGCGACAGCGACTCGTGCTGCTCTTTAAAGGCAACAAACCGCCGGAGGAAGCCTCGGCGTATCGACCTTTGTGCATGCTGGATACAGCCGGGAAAATCCTCGAGAGGATTATTACCAATCGAATCGATGCCTCTGTCGGACATGGCCTCGCGGAAAACCAATACGGTTTCAGGAAGGGCATGTCAACCATCGAAGCCATTGGCCGCGTAGTAGCCACCGCGAAGGATGCGATCTCCGGAGCCCGCTGGACTCGAGCAGCCAAGAAATACTGCTTGCTGGCTGCGTTGGATGTTAAAAACGCATTCAACTCAGCCAGATGGGATAGTATATGCAAGGCATTAGATCAACTGGGAACGCCAGCTTACCTGAGAGCAATGATCAAGAGCTATTTCTGCGGAAGGCGCTTGATGTACGATACACAGAATGGTCCCGTGTATTATGAAGTCTCGGGAGGAGTTCCCCAAGGCTCGGTTCTGGGGCCGCTGCTGTGGAACCTGATGTATGACGTGTTGCTAAAGACGCAGCTACCACAGGGAGCAGAGCTAGTGGCGTTTGCCGACGACGCAGGGCTAGTCATTACGGCCAAGACCCTTGAAGAGGTTAACTGCACCTTCGAAGAGGCACATCACACCGTGAGAAAGTGGATGCATTCAGTCGGTCTGGAGCTTGCGCACCATAAAACTGAAGCCGTGCTCTTTACGAGTCGGAAGAAAGTCGAAACCATCACTCTGGACGTTGGTGATTGCGAAATCACGTCGCAACCTTATATCAGGTATCTCGGAGTGATGCTGGATGCAAAGCTCAGCCTCAAGCAGCATATTGAGAAAGTGGCTGCTAAAGGTGCAAATGTCAGCGCGGCACTAGCGCGACTTATGCCGAATATCGGAGGGCCCAAGCAGGCGAGAAGAACACTGCTTGCAACAGTTATAACATCGATACTGTTGTACGCTGCGCCGATTTGGCACGAGGCACTTAAGGTGGCTTCATACCGAAGAGAAATGGTGTCGGCATACCGCGGAACTCTTCCGAGAGTTGCTGCCGGGTACTGCACCATATCGTACGAGGCAGTATGTGTAGTGGCTGGCATGCCACCGCTGGAAATTCTTGCAGACGAGCGGAGCAGGATCTACACCCGAGGTCGGCGGACTCCACTCGACAAGGATATTATTGCCAAGGAGGAAAAGGCAGGGTCACTACTGCAATGGCAGCAGCGCTGGGACGAGTCGCCTAAGGGCAGATGGACACATCGGCTGATTCCGTCGCTTGAGGCGTGGGTGAACCGCAACCATGGGGAGGTAGGTTTTTATCTTACCCAGCTTCTAACGGACCATGGCTGCTTTCGGAAATACCTTCACCGATTTAAGCTGGACGACAGTGAGGACTGCCAGCTTGCAACGTGGCCAAAAACGCAGAGCATGTATTTTTTTATGTGCCCACGTTTTAACAACGAGCGAGATCAGCTTCAGGAGCATCTCAGCGAACGGATTACTCCGGATAACATCGTGAAACTCATGCTCGATGCAGCAGATTCATGGAGCAGTATTGAGGACTTTGTAACCGCAGTCTTGAATAAGTTGCGCGCAGAAGAACGGCAAAGACATGAGCCAGATTAAAACCCTGACGCGGCCGTAGCCGATCCCTTGCCCCGCGAAGTAATGCCTGACGGCGGTACCGCGGGGGACAGCACAAGGCAGGGACGAAGGGAGGTGGTTTTAGTGGGTAAAAATCCCACACTCCTAGGTAACGCGGGTTACCTAGGGTCTTTTTGAAGATTTCCACCTACCCACGGAAACACACACACACACACACACACGCGCGCGCGCGCGCGCGCGCGTTCTATTTACATATTTACAAAGTTTATATTACAGAGTTGTTACGAGCCATCATTAGCATCGCTATCTTTAAAGCCAAACGGTCGTGATAACCGGTGTGTAATATGGCGACGTTTACGGCATACGACACGACAAGTTGTGTATATTGTACGGGTGATGATATTGTGGAGAGGTGTCCTTTGAATTGATTTTAATTTTAAATTAAGCGATGTATTAATAAACAACGGCATTTCTGATTTTATAAGTTCACGTGTTGAGTTGAAATGAATTGTTTGTGAGTTTTTGTAATTCAAACTTATCGCCTTCACTTTGCGAACAGTGTCCACCACCGTTTTAGGATCCGCGGTAGTCGTAGCCGTATAACTAAAGGGTGGTTAAATTGTAAGGGCCGATGTTGAATGTGAACCACACCTAAACGTCAAGTTTTTTTCTGCATTTAATTTGACATTTCTCAATTTCAGCCTAACTCAATTTGAACCATGGAAAGATACACAATCGAGCAACGCGTTAAAGTTATTCAGGCTTATTATGAAAATAGGCGTTCAAATCAAAATGCATATCGTGCACTTCGTGATTTTTTCAGTCAATTTAATCGTCCAAATGTGCGTACAATCGGAAAAATCGTGCAAAAATTTAAGCAAACCGGGTCTGTAGGAGATATTAAAACACCAGTGCATGCTCGTACAGCTCGTACTGCAGAAAATATTGCTGCTGTTCGCGATAGTGTGGCTGAAGAGCCGTCCACCTCAACTCGTCGTCGTGCCCAACAATTGCACCTCTCACGCTCGTCGTTGATGAACATTATGCATAAAGACTTGCATTTACACACTTATAAGGTGCAATTGACTCAAGAACTAAAGCCTCTTGACCATTCCAAACGTCGTCAATGGTCAGAATGGTGGCAAGAAATGGCAACAGTGGATGATCAATTTTCGAAGAAAATCATCTTCGGTGATGAGGCACATTTTCACCTCAGTGGATTCGTCAATAAGCAGAATTGCCGCATTTGGGCGAATCATAATCCAAGAGTGATTGTCGAAAAACCAATGCACCCGCAAAGAGTGACTGTTTGGTGCGGTTTATGGGCTGGCGGCATCATCGGGCCGTATTTTTTCCAAAATGAGGCCGGTCAGGCAGTTACTGTGAATGGTGTTCGCTATCGTGAGATGATAACGAACTTTTTATGGCCCGAATTGGAAGATATGGATGTGGGCGATATGTGGTTTCAACAGGACGGTGCCACTTGCCACACAGCTAACGAAACAATGGCTCTTTTGCGCGACAATTCAATGGCCGTGTTATCTCACGTGGTGGCGATGTCAATTGGCCGCCAAGATCATGTGATTTGACACCGTTGGACTTCTTTCTTTGGGGTTATTTGAAAGAAAAGGTGTACGTCGATAAGCCAGCAACAATTCAAGAGCTAAAGGATGAGATAATTCGGCACATTAACGGCATAGAACCTCAATTATGCCTAAGCGTCATCGAAAATTTGGACCATCGGATGGAGGTGTGCCGCCGAGGTCGCGGCGGCCATTTAGCCGATATTTTGTTCCATACATAATTGAACCATACCATATTATCATAATAAAAAGAATTGACAATAATTTCCTAAATAATTTGTGTTTTATTCAAAATCAACATCAGCCCTCAAAATTTAACCACCCTTTACATGTAACATTTCGGGCCTCCGGAGACGAACGAACTGATATAAGCGTTCGGAGCCACCGATATCAACTCGTTGATAGAAATATCAACGTTTATAAAATACTCATCTAAATAGATGAGTATCATCTAAATAGATGAGTATTTTACGGCGTTGCAACGGTCCAGAGAAAAGTCAAACAAACCCCAAAGTTAATACAATTCGGATTCAAAGTCAACTGATCGCAGCACTAACAATACAACAAATAATTATTCCATTATCCATCTTAAGACTATTTTGAACAGACTCGGAACTTACAACTCTAACAAAAGTCTTACAAAATGCTGGTTGATCAATCTATCCAGTATTTTCTATCGCAAGAACCTAAATTTTGTAATACTACTCACAAAGAAAGCCAAAGGTGCCATTCATAAAGTTATTTCTGAATTTGAATCACAGTCAGATTTTATTCAGAAATATAACTTAAGTAATGCGAGACGCTTACTAACTATATTTGAAATAAATTACATTGCATTTACACAAAAAAGACACTAGCAAAGTCATACTTGATACTAAGATATCTTTATCTTGACACCGTGATATAAAAATCACCACAGATGATAAAGTGAATAGCACGATTGTTCTAAAGTCTATTGATTACATACAAAAATCCCTTGCACTCTTGAACGATGAAAATTATTTACAAGTTTATGGTAACTGATACAACAAAAATTGTACACAAATCAGTTACTAGACGTCTAGATATCTGAAATCGAGCAAAATTCATTAATGAAACTAACTATCATTACTTAAGACCTGATAATACAAATAGCACTAGAGACTGCTATTTGCTCTGTGCTGTAAGTGTACAGAGTCTATGGATCAAGACTCGTGCATTCATGGGAACTCTGATGAAAGGCCTTTCACCGGTATCTGGGTGACGGATGACGTGCGGAAGGCAATAGATATGGGCTATAAAATCTTAAAAATTTTGATGATTTGGGCGTACAAAACAACAATGTACAATCCCGATACCAGCGAGGCTGGACTGTTTGCCGCTTATGTAAATACATTTTTGAAGATGAACAGGAGGCAAGCGGTTGGCCCGAGCACTGTATCGACGAAGCGTGTCGCGAGGAATATATAAATTATTACAAGCGCGTGGAAGGTATCCGGCTGAACACTAGCAACATTGGGCGTAATCAGGGCTTACGCTCAGTTGCTAAGGTATGCTTAAGGGGGGGAAAGGGTCTGAGATACAAAAAAAAGCATATGTTTGTGATTTTTTTTCAGAGTACCTTATTTATTAATATTTAAAAAATTTGTTACATTATTAAGCATCATTCTAAGAATATTCTGCTAAATTTTCATTTAAAAATATTGAAAAATAAGCTAGTGGTAGTGGTGAGAACCGAGTCACCTCAAAAAAAAGTTTCCATGCGGTAGTCAGGATAACACATGATTGCTTCATCTGAAATAAAAAAACCAAAAAGATTTCTTTAGTACATAAATTTATCTTGGATTTGAACGAAGGAAGTTACAAAATATTCATTTTTTAATTTTTAGTAAAGGTGCAATCAAAAACTCTGATTTTTGCCAAAAATTGCTCTTTTTTTTCAATTAAAAAATAAGTTGTATTTGAAAAAAAAAATCGTTCGTTCAGAACCGAGTATGTATTATGTAAAACAAGTGTACAAAGTTTAGGCAAAATCGATCCAAAGGTTTTCGAGAAATTTTAACTACCGACTTAAAAAAACAGTTTTGAGAAAAACGCGATTAAAGTTTGATACATGAATAAAATAGAGAATTTTTTTTTCTTAAACTTACATAGAATCGTCGATTCCAGCTCCATAAAGCAACTCGCCTGCAGCTGCTGCATTATCCAAAGCATCCTTTTGCTCCATCCTACGACGAATTCTCTCTTCTTGAGTAGCAGCCTGAGTTTTGCGATTTGCTTTCGATATGCGGTTCTCGTCTTCCCTCCGTGTATACTCATGGGCTATTTGGCTAGGCTTCACATCTAAGCTATTTAAAAATACCAACACAGCCAAATTCCCTTCGAGACCTAAGCCTAATAAACGCATTACAAAAAAAATCGTCGATTTATTTCATACGATTGTCCTATTTTGTTGCCTGAGTCAATGTACGTTGGATCACACTTTTCACATTTCACTTCAATTTTAAAACCCAGTCCTTTTTTCGGCATGTACTAAAATTCACTTTGCCATTACAAATCTCATTATCAATGATTTTAGAACACGTCACCAAATTAGAAATCTCAGTAAACACTAACATGAAGTCTATTATTTTATACTGAACAGCACTCTCTGGTACATTGATTTCGTCATCAATTTTCAGTTTTTTTTGCGGATGAGCTAGTGAAAGACTTTTCTATACTTTCGGATTGCTTAGGATTAAAATGCTGTTTTCTTTTTTTTTGGTCTATCACTCCGAATACCTTTCTTTTGGTCATCTCTTGCAACTTTACCCATTTTATAAATAATAAAATTAACTTGTAGTTCAAATGTATATCCGTACAGCAAGACGAACGATGCCAAACTAACTCGGTTTAATCTTCACAAAGACCCTTCAGGTCATATCAGGTATATTTTAAAAAATAGAACAACAAGGAGTCTATTCATGCATATTAATAAATTATAAATTAGAAAGAGAGAAACAGAAAAGAGCAGCTGCTATAAACCAGTTGCCGCGCCGAGAGTTACGGGAGACTTATGACGGTCGAGGGAGATCGAGCGCCCGGAGACTCAATTGTCTATCACTTGAAAAGTTTTGCTCCTAATTACTTCAAATTTTCTGACGTTATTTCTTATAAGTTGTAGTATCAGAAAAAAAACAAAAAAAAACAATTTTCCGACCCTTTTCCCGCCTTAAATTCGTTCTGGGGTAAGTACGGTCAGCGGGATAGCCTGATGCACACGGAAATAATTCAAACTCGTGAGAAGCTATTGTTGTATTTGATTGATGATTTGATGATTTGTTATATTTGAACTGGGTATCTCGCGACGAGGGTATTGTCCCTAGCTCCTTAACTAGTATGGTTATCGCTGCATTTACAACGGCCTTGGCCCGTCTGAAACTTTATAGCTACCTCGAGCTATTGGACAGACGGGTTTTGTACTACGACACGGACTCCGTTATTTACGTGAGTACTGGTGATGATGGTTTGGGGCCTTCGGTAGGTAATCTCCTCGGTAACATGACCAACGAGTTGATATCGGTGGCTCCGAATGCTTATCAACTCGTTCGTCTCCCGAGGACCGAAATTTTATAGTTATACGGCTACAACTACCGCGGATCCCAAAACGGTGGTGGACTCTGTTTGCAAAGTGAAGGGGATCAGTTTGAATTACAAAAACTCACAAACAATTCATTTTAACTCAATAAGTCAACTTATAAAATCAGAAATGCCGTCGTTTATTAATACATCGCTTAATTTAAAATTGAAATCAATTCAAAGAACACCCCTCCACAACGTCATCACCCGTACAATGTACAAAACTTGTCGTGTCGTATGCCGTAAATGTCGCCATATTACACACCGGTTATCAGCACCGTTTGGCTTTAAAGATAGCGATGCTGATGATGGCTCATAACAACTGTGTAATATAAACTTTGTAAATATGTGAATAAAGCGCACGCGGGTGTGTGCGTGCCTGTGCGTGTGTGTGTGCGTGTATGGTCGTTTATGTATATAGTTTATAGATAATTTTTTACAAGTGTTTTTATACTTGTTACTTTGTGCGTGCGTGCGTGTGTGTGTCTATGTGTGTCAAAATATGTATTGTAATAATTCTTTTATTAATTGTATTCTCATTATTGTTTCATTGCAATATTAAGAGAAAGAAAAAAGGAATATTGTTTGAATGAATTTCACCATGGCTAACAATCCCGTATATTAAATATTCAGGACGGTTGGGCCCTCGTGGAAAAGCTAGTTCTCAACAAGTTCACCGATTCTATTTCGAGAAGCCCCGCGAAGTCGTTCATAGGATTATCTCTAAACAGCCAAGAAAGGGATATAATGAAAATAAAGTAACCAGTCTGAACACCGGCTAACCTGCACATGCGGACAGATAACGATGTAACGAGCCTTGAGCGTAAATTCTCGAACGCTTACAACCGCCATCTTCTCCATTATAATACGACGGGAAGAATCGTCATATTCGTCATCGAATATACGCCACCAATAAATAAGCTAAGTGAACAAGAATGTGCTGAAAACTTATAGTGTGACAGTTGAACAATAATATGTCCGGTCGTTAATGCTAATGAATGTGAAATCTGACATATTATCGGTTGATTAGGGAGAGATGATTTAATGTGTCATAGAAGGGTCTGTCCAGTTAAACGTGCACACATGATAGTGTGAATATATGATATTCTGTTATTGCGCCACATGCGCATCGAGCATTGTTAGTAATATGAAATTCATGACTATTGAAAGATAATTACCTGTAAAATTACACACATGATAGTGTGAATATATGATATGCTGTTATTGCGCCACATGCGCATCGAGCATTGTGAGTAATATGAAATTCATGATTTTTGAAAGATAATTACCTATAAATTTGCACACATGATAGTGTGGATATATGATATTTTGTCATTGCGCGACATGCGTATCGCGCATTGTGATTAAGATAAAATTCATGATTATTGACTTGATAGAGTGAATATATGATATTCTGTTATTGCGCCACATGCGCATCGAGCATTGTGAGTAATATGAAATTCATGATTTTTGAAAGATAATTACCTGTAAAATTGCACACATGATAGTGTGAATATATGATATTCTGTCATTGCACAACATGCGTATCGCGCATTGTGATTAATATAAAATTCATGATTATTGACTTGATAGAGATAATATATGATATTTTGTTATTGCGCAACATGCGCAACGAGCATTGTGATTAATATCTGTTCAGTTTTCACGCCTACCAAGCACACACTCAACTCATGCACACGCTACACTCACAATCATCTGACGCCTCGCGTCATATGGTATAGCTCGCAGGTATGCTATATCGATTTATCGACCGCGCACTCAAGCATATTGTCCATCTGCTCACATCCTCGATCGAAGCTCACTCAAGCGGCCAACGCTGTTAGCGTGGCCCCATCGGCAAGACCACTCACAAGGCTCGTCTTCCATCGCTGACAGCGAATCACAAGCAAGCTGTGACGCACGTCCGTCTTCTTGATACTCTGCCTCGTGGTCGAGGGATGTGGCCATTGTTCTCACTCAAGTCGCTCGCTGTACACGTTCCCGCGTAAACTCACAGAGATATTCATTCGTTCCAATCACTTTTGTGCGCATTCAGTATTATTGTGTAGTACATTCTTGATCAAATCACCCGTGTGTAATTTCAGTGTCAGTGCGAATCACAGCAACTCAACAGGACTAGTGCAGCACTCACATAACCGTCAACGGCGTGGTTCGCTCGTTGGCAGCAGAGACGCCATTCTGCCTCGCACCGATCATCGGCGTCCGGACACTCACCAGCCTGCCGTGTGGCTTTACTCGAGCTCTACAACCAGACCGTATCACCAGGATCAACCACACGGAATCAACAAGTCAACTCAGAGGCCTGAGAACCTACTCACCAACAGTACATCAACACGCAGGCCAGACAAATCACAGTATATATTTGTTATAATCACCAGGTATTTTTTATGCAATCACTGTTATATAATTTAAATAAACATTGAATTTATTATTGTGCATTACTGAGTGCTTTTAATTATTTATACTTGTCACCAGGATCCTTAATTTTACTATTCGCATCTGTCACTCGACATGCTACGTGTGAATGTATCGACTTGCTACCTGTCGACAGATTAAAAACGATTTCAAACTCAAACTCAGACTCACACTCACTATTATAACATTTTTTGGTCCTTCGAGCCGGATATAATTTACTCACATTCAGTATCATACATTTTTTGGTCCTTCGAGCCGGATATAATGTACTCATACTCATTAACATACAATATCAAATTCATGATTATTGGAAGATAATTTCCTGTAAAATTGCACATTGAAAGATAGTTTTCTGTGAAATTGCGGATCTGATAGTGTGAATATATGATACTATGTTATTGCGCAACATGCGCATCAAACATGGTGATTAATGTAAAATTCATGACTATTCATTGTGTCCTAAATGCATACTACTGTGCAAACTAAGACCTTATCGGTCAATCATCATTGATGATTCATAGGTCCAGAACGATTTGTTAGTTCACTGATAGTTAGTTCACACTGATTTGCTAGTGTACTGATGTGATTAGCCTTCATTGTCCAATTTCTATATGTCATGAAATATGCAAACGAATCTTGTCTTGAATGTATATCAGTGGTGATATTATATGCAGATATTTACGTTTCTTATGAGCTAAATTATATGTAGACATGTTTACTGTCTTCGCTTCACACAACCAAATTTTGGACTTTGCTCGTGGCCCAAACCCATAAGTATTATTGCTTAGATAAATACCAAAATAAACAAGGAGTAATTGTAGTTGTAATTTGATTCAAATATTGAGATATTTCAGAGTTTGTATTATATTTTAAATTATAATATATATAATTAAATTAAGACCAAAGTACAAAAGCCTACAATAGTCATTGTTCATAGTATCTGCTTTATTATCATCAAACAATAATCTACGTACGATACAAATAAAGAACCGAATAACCAAATAAAATATTGCAATGAAACAATAATGAGAATACAATCAATAAAAGAATTATTACAGTATATACAAGCGTGTACAGCACGATATTATATGCGGATTTATTTATATAATTTTGTAAAATAATAACAAAAACACGTATATGCAAACGTGTACAGAACGATTTGAAATTACTATGAATAAATTCGAAACTTTAAATTTTCTGTCTTGATATTATTCGAAAGTACTCCAAACATACAGATTTTCATATTTAACTATGATGGCCATCAAAGAGACGCCAGATGTATATATCCAATCGTAACAGCTGTGAAAAAAGTTAGTTGAAAAGGAAACGTCGTGGTGAAAGTATCTTTGCCTCTCTTTCCAACCATAATGAATTGCCTGTATACTTGTGATCGACTGCTGCAAGGATCCCTGGAATCTCACCAAAGTGGAGCACTATTACATTACAACAAATCGGGTATGAAAACGAGTATTAACAGTTCACCACCATTTTGCCGTAACTGAAATTTCTTGTACGAAAATGTCAAAATAAAACAGTTTTTATGAAGCTGAAAAATAACAAACGATATCGCTTACCATTAATATTATGAACAGATGAAAAATTTTCAAAAATAAATTTATATTCGCTAAAAAAATATTTTTCTAAATCTATGGTGGGGGCTTGGTTATCGACGACGGGCATGTTTGATCGGTTGATGCGGTACACAATATTATTTACTGTAAGACCGAATCTACTTATCTTCCGTAAGTCCCGAATTTGCTAGAGCGATGGTCACCTACATACCGACGGTTGATAACCGATCTACTTTACCGATCGTCAATACATTTTTACTAGACAGGTGGCTAATATTCTATCTACTTTACCGACTGTCGGTAACACAATTACCAATAGTAGATGGCGCATTGGCAATTAATTTTCTACTCGACTGGCTGCCAACATTCGATGTACTTTTACCGGCTGTCAGTAATACGATTACCAATAGTAGATGGCGAATCGGCAATTAGATATATACACCAATCAGGACACTAGGATAAGTAGTCTGGGGGTGGGGACTGCTAAGGACCAATCAGGGATGGGGGGAATCAGGAACGAGGGTGGGGTAGTATAGGCAGACACGCCCCCCTCACACTCAAGGACCCACCAATGAGAGAGCAGCATGGGGAGGGGTAGGGCTAGTGCTGGGGAGGGGGAGAGGTTAGTCTAGACACGCCCTGGCGCCAGGAGGCCACACCCTGTCTTTCTATAAAGGGCTCCTTCTACTCTCACATACATCAAAACAACTCAACAACCACGGAACGCCGGAAGTTCACGTACGCAAAGCTTTTAACGGCTCGACCGTTCCAATAAAGAAAATCATATAATAAATGAAAGATAAAACAGAGAATATCAGTCCGGCGGTAAATTTCAAATAGAATAATAAATAAATATAAAACGATAATCGTTTCTGAATATATATGGCGATTAACTAATAGTACTTAATAGTTCAGAACACGCGCAAATTTCGAATAGACGACGGTATCTGTAGAATGACGACATGTATAGTACGAGGCGCCGAGGGCGCCCGTGGGGGTACCATGCTTACACACGAGTCTGTAGTAAAAAAGTCAATTTTACGCATAAGTAATAGTGATAAATTATGTCTACAGCAATCCCTTGTCACAGCCCGAGCACATGCCGAATGCGGTCAAATCCATATAGGCGAGCTACACAGACGATGGTGTCAAATTCGAAATGGACTTCGAGGAGCGCAATATACAGCAGCTATAGAGCTCATGCGTAATGCGGGGGTAGCGACGCCGTCTAGAGGATGCGGGGTGTGCGAGATTCAACTCTGTCTGGAGTACTTAGTTCACAAGAGAATAGCGATCATTGTTTATAAATTTCTCACCTTCGGAAAACGCGTTCCGGCGCTGTACGACGGGCGAAAAAATCCGTACTCTCGGCAATAAGTCAAATCAATTATACGCTCTTTATTCTTCATTACGAGCGCTCTCACCACTGCCAGCTAATATTAATTAGCAGCGTACTAGCGAGATTTAATAATCTCGCTGGTACGCTAGGTAGCCGGGAATTCTGCACACAGTGTAACTCTAATTGTAAGTATGAGCGAGTACTAGAGCATCGCTGTAGCTAACAATGTGCTCGGTGTAAATCCACTTATTGCAACGGTAAGAGACTCTCAGCCTGAGTTATGCGCACACTGTAATCATTCGTTTTTTGGCGGTTTTCGCATAGCTCATCACAAAGGTGAGGGTTCCGCGTAGATGGTACTGTGTCGGTAATCTTGCATAGATCTATGGCTCTGCATCTCGGGAAGCTACTCTGCGGGGTAAGAGGAATGAATACGTATATGGTTAAGATAGACCACGGGGAAACTCTTATAATCAGGATAGGGTTTTCTAGCCCTTCTCTTCTTTTAACGCGCTTGACGACAAGAATTTTTGATGCTCGGGAGTCCCATAAAAGGCCGCGAAAATCGGCCGGAGACACAGTTTCCCGAGGACCAAGTAGTACAGTTTCACAGTTCGACAATTTCAAATAGTAAAAAGTACAATTACAAGTAGTAAAAAGTACAGTTTCAAGTAGTACAGAGTACGAGTAAAGAGTACTGGACAAAGAGTCCAGAATACAGAAATCGACAGTACTTATAATTATTAACGCGTGCGAAATTGGGAATATTGAACGTGCAACATTCGACTACTCATGTAGTTTTATTCCAATAAATAATTATTAATACGCACCGACGCATACGCTTGATTTTGAGTTTGTCCGACTTCACCAGTCTACGTCCAACCAACGTTCAACAGCAATAACCACAGCAACAAAGAACCGTAAGTACAATTTTCGTTTACCAATTAAATTGAAATCTCGCTCCGCGCAAAATTGTCATTCAAGTCCCACCCTATTATTCGTGAAGTGATTATCCCCAACAAAAAACAAAACGCACTCCAGTCCTATCCCAAGTAATTTTCCGCGAGGTTAGACTCAAAAACGGGCTTGCGTCTTCGGTATTTTCTCGTCGGGTGTGGTAAAGGGAGGATTTATTCTCCTTGATTAGAGCACGCAAAATATACACCGAAACGTGCATCTATGTTAAATTCGTGGGTTTCGTAAAATAGGCCGCGATTTTGACGTAATATTATACGAAGTTGGAAATTTCAAAAAATCGATTTTTTTATTGCATTTTCGGAATGTACATATATTTGAGTATATTCTCTGAAAATGTCAAATCGATCCATAAATATTCTTGGAGATACATGCATATTTCTAAGGACGCTCGGAGCGTTACAAAGTAGGCGGCCTAAAGACCGGAGTAACAGATCTTTTCAGACGATTTTTATTGTCATGAGAACACTCGGATTAGGATTACAAAGTGCAGCTAAATTTTGTGGATTGGTGGACATGCCAGCTTTTGTAATGCAAAATACTTATGACCTGATTATAAAAAATATGCACTCTTGTACGAAAATAGCCACTGAGAAACTTTTCGAAAAAGCTAGTGTTGCAGAAAAAGATGCGACATCTGAAAACCAAGGCGATGAAAATCGTGAAGAATTGACAATATCTGGCGATGGAACCTGGAAAAAACGAGGATTTACTTCTTTACACGGAGTAACATCATTGATCGGATATTATACGGAGAAAATTATCGATATTATTGTGAAAAGTTCGTACTGCAAACAATGCGAACTTTGGAAAGCGAAAAAGAATACTGAAGAGTACAATGAATGGTATGACGGTCACAAAGATATTTGTTCTGCAAATCATAACGGTTCTTCAGCAAAAATGGAAGTCGATGCGGTCGTAGAAATGTTCAGGCGTTCAATGGAAAAATTTAACGTTCGTTACGGAAATTACATCGGTGATGGTTAATCTAACACATACTCTGAGATTTTAGAAGCTGCGCCTTACGGTGAAATTGAAGTGGCGAAGAAAGAATGTATTGCACATGTCCAAAAAAGAATGGGTTGACGACTCCGAGACTGTGTGAATAAAAAAAAATACTGAAACTGTAGTTAAAGTTGGGGAAAAAATACGAAAAAAGTACTTGGTGGAAAAGGTAAGCTCACTGCTAATCTGATAGATAAGTTGACAGTTCATTGTGGCTTGGCAATCAGGAGACGCTGTGATTCCGTTGACAATATGTATAATCCAATATGGGCAACATATTATCATTACTGTTCAACGGATGAAAATCCTCAACACGAGAGGTGCCCGGTCGGAGCTGAGTCATGGTGTTGTTGACAGCGAGCGCGAGCTTCGAATACATTATCAACTTATAAACATGATTATCAGTCATTACCACATGATGTTGCCAAAGCTCTGTTTACAATCTACACAGATCTCAGCAATGAACAATTATCAGAAAGATGTGTTGGTGGTTTCACGCAAAACAACAAAGAAAGCTACAATCAGTTGATATGGAAAATAACTCCGAAAATCATTCCTTGTGGTTCAAAGATGTGGAAATAGCAGCTTACCTGGCAGCCGGCACGTTTAATAGAGGTACAACATCACTTTTATATTATATAAGTGCTGGGATTTTCTGGGATATACTGGGACTATCAATTGGGCCCAATGCCTATGCCTATGCCGAAAAAGAAGATGCAGAGCTCGTCACGATCTCGGACTTGAGAGCGCATGGGAGCACGCGCGAGGGAAGAATAGTTCGCAGACAACAACAAATCGGAATATTAAAAGCTGCTGATGATGCAGAGGGTTCATCCTATGGCCCAGTTGAAAAAAAAATTTTTTAACGATGTTAAAACGACTTTCGAAATTTTTAACGCGTTTTTGTCAAAACGGTGTTTTCAAAGGCGGTGAGCACGATTTCTCAAAAACGGCTCAACCGATCGATCTGCAATTTTAACACAACTTTCTCAGATATATTCTTCAGGTATTCATCGAAGAAAAAGATTTCCGATAATTATTTTTATTTTTTTTACACAATTCAACGAAAAAATTTTGGTCGAAATTTGGAATTTTTTGTTTTTCAAGCCGCCATTTCGTCAAAAATAAAAATTTCGACTATTCCTTCGATTAATACCTAGATTTATCTATCCACTAATAGAATCTTTTTGGTTTTTGAATTTTAGATAATCCAAACCGGAGATATCGTGCTCACCGCCAGACACCTTTTTTGGAGGACCTCCAGGAGATCGTCTACAGGAGCAGTGTAAATCAATATTTTTAAAAATGAAAAATGCTGATATAAAGTTAAAAGCCACCACTACAATTATTAATACTTCTTGTACTTGTCAAATAAAATCCCTTATCAGAAAAAATTCGTAAAAAAACGACTTTTTTGGCCTTGCAACTGCGTATAACCCCCTGAGAACTCAGAAACGCCGAAGGAAAGGAAAAAAGACAAGTCTTCGGCGAGATTAATGTTTTATGATTTGAGACGCAGCAACACAAACAATTGCACGATGATAAATCGACACGAATTCACGAGCCGAATTTATATGTTTCACATTGCGTATGCATAGCATGTCTCGATATCACAGATATAGAGATCGATTATGCTGACTGCGGTAAACGCGAATTCGAATTTATCAATGATCCTGTTGGGGAGCTTGTGAAATTGGCATTATCGCAAAAATTTAAAAAGACCATATATATTGCTTATAATTCGAGAGGTTTCGATCCGCAGTTTGTTCTACGGTTTCTAATTGAAGTGCAAAAAACACAGCTGCCGGGTCTGATTATGAATGGTACAAAGATTGCCTCGATGAAGATTGGCAATGTAATTTTTCTCGATAGTCTAAACTATTTAACCATAGCTCTTACCTAAGCCCATCGGTTTTGCGGTAGAGGTGACAAAAGGTACATTTCCGCATTTATTCAACACATCGGAATATCGGAATTACACAGGTCCGCTACCCGCTCTGCATTTTTATTCACCCGACACAATGTCCTGATCGGATTGCAAGCGATTTTTAAATTGGTATGAGTAAGAATTGAATCGCGTCGATTATAAATATGATTTTTCGACCAAATTTGCGCAATATTGTCGTACAGATGCTACGTTTGTGACGCGCGTGTCTATGATTTCAGACAACAGTTGGCGCACGAATGCAGTTTGTGCCATAAAGATTTGACACTACGCCATTTTGTTTTGTTCTCAACAAGTGTCGGACGCGCACGAGTGATAAATTGGAAAAGTGTGTGCATAGTGGTGTGTTATTGTGTTCAATATGTCAACATTTATAACAAACAAAGAGCGTCCGCGGACAGCATTAACTTTTTGTTTGCATTTGAAGAAAACTGCTGCTGAATCATACCGATTACTTCGTGAAGCTTATGGTGAATAAGCTCCATCGCAAGATACGTGTGAACGATTGTTTCGGCGTTTCAAAAGTGGTGACTTCGATGTTGCAGACAAGGAACGTGGAGAGCGGCCAAAAATCTACGAAGATGTGGAATTGCAAGCATTTTTGGATGAAGATGATTCGTAAACACAAAAACAACTCGCCGAACAATTGGGCGTTAGTCAACAAGCTGTTTCCAATCGGCTACGAGAGATGGGAAAGATTCATAAGACCGGTAGATGGGTACCGAATGAGTTGAACGACAGGTAATTGGAAAAGCGCAAAAACACATGTGACATTTTACTCGCTTTTACTCGCTAAGTGTGTCGTAGTAGCACCGCGCGATTTGTATCTCCCCGTACTGCCTGTTCGCGTGCATGAGAAATTACTGTTTCCCCTGTGTAGAACATGTTATACAGATATGGAAACATCTGCTGGTTGCACACACGATGACGCGACTGAGTGATCGTTTGACGGCACGTGATTCGTGGACGAGCTGAGAAAAGCCGTCTCGCTCGGATATAAAGTGACGCGTATCAATGACATTTGGCAATACGTTGTTACGCAGTATGACTCTACAACGCGGCAAGGTGGTCATTTTGCCGAGTACATTGACACATTCCTAATTGTAAGAATAAAACAGGAGGCGAGTGCACCGCTAGTAGAGTGTAACGATGACGAGGTAGCAATAGAGCGTTTCATCGCATTGTAAGAGGAGTCTGAGGGTATACATCTCGAGCGAAATGCTCTGCAGTCAAACCCCGGTTCACGATCGCTCGCAGAATTGGCGCTCAATTTGTTCTGAGGGACGTTTAGTCAACGCGAGAATCTCACGAAAACTGTTATCGTTTTCACGCGTCGGAGTTAATGAATTTACTAACGAGTCCAGAAGTAGAGGTGACGGGGATGCTACCGGTTAATCACAAGATCATGTATGTGAACTATGTAAGCAACCGCGATCCTATCGAATCATCCCCGACATCGAACGTCGTGATTGCAGCATACACGATGGCGCAGGCTCGCCTAAAACTGTACAGTTATCTTGAGGGGCTCGAGAGTCGAATATTGTACTGCGATACGCACATTGTATTTACGTGAGTCGCCCCGGTAGCAACGAGTATGAGCCACCGATCGGTCAATTTCGAGGAGATCTTACGAATGAATTAAGCAAATACGGGGCTGGCAGTTATATGAGTTCGTTCGTTTCGGGAGGACCAACATCCTACGCATACGTTGTTCGTAAACCCGATAGTACGATTATCGAAAGAAGTAAAATCAATAATATCATAGTAAACTTTGCAAATAGCCGTCACGTAAATTATGACGTGATACGCTCCTTCGTAACACGAGCGAGGAGTGCACATATTATATTTAAATTCGAAGCTATTCGACGCACGGAATTTCATTAGGTAGTAACAAGTAAAGAAAGAATATCATGCGAACCTGTTAATACGAAGCGAAAGCGGCAGAGGAAGTACTCTATTGTAACGTATGGCTATTGTGAAACACGCGAATTAGGCTAATCGAAAAAGTATCATATAGTTTTATGTCTTATTAGTGAATTCGTACTATTGCAACATTAAACTTTGTCTAATTTCATGTTTCGCACTTCCTATGTACAATACATAAAAATAATATAAATATTGATTTATTATGTATAAAATCGTTGTCCGCTTTTTCTTGTTGTGCTGTTATTCGCGGCAGTAGCTGCTATCTCTTTGCAATTCCCTTTTGTTCTGACTTTCTCATATTGATTTCTTTTCGTCCCGTCTTTTTATCGAGTGTCTCCTTTTATTCCGACTTTTTTGTCCTATCCCCGTGGATATAATATTATCAGCTCGTCAAGGCCGCAAAAATAGCTGATGCCGTAGAGCCGTCGCCGCTACAGCTGCAGCCGTATGAGCTTATGTAAGCGTCAGCTGATTGCATTTGATATACACTCATTAATATGGATATACGTTGGAAACATCCATAGATAGCCGTGATAAGCGGTTCTACGGGCTGTGGTAAAAAATATTTCATTGAAAAATTCTTTAAATGCCCGCGCGAAATAACCGATGTCCCGTCCGAGTGTACACTTTTTCATTACTCAGAGTCGCAGTCCGGATATTCAGACTACGGTGATAAAATCAAATTTCGCGAGGGTCTAACACAAGCAGGAGATTACTCAAGTGATACGAGGCTTAAACTTGTGGTAACTGACGATCTAATGCGCGAGGCCTCGAAAAATATCGTGGTCAATTGTTTCACCACGGGCCATCATAAAAATCTCAGTGTCATCTTCATTACGCAAAATCTCTTCCATCAGGATTACGGGTAGCGCGATATCTCCTTAAATGCTAATTACATCGTTGTCCTCAAAAATCCGCAAGATCGCGCACAAATTCAACATTTAGCACGCCAGGTATGTCCCGAGAATCCGAGACTTTTGCAGGAGATACATTTCGATGCAACAGCTGGTGCAGCTGTTGTGGTGCACGGCTATCTATTATTCGATTAGAAACAACCGCCTGATAATTGTCGATTTCGCACCTGTATGTTTCCCGATGACCAATACCATTAGGGTTATGCGCCTTAAAAAGCACTAAAGCTTCACGATGTGACGCGTGATGTACAAGTAATGCGCTTGTAATGGCGTTGCACGGACCTCTCGATGAAAAGCAAATAATTATATTGCAGATACTGTGTTATCTGAAACAAGAGCAGGGACGCGCAATTTCGCGCAAAGCAGATGTAGCGCTCGTACGGTATACGAGTATATGCGAGTGTGCACTACACATGTTACAGGGAAATGTGAGCCTGAACAAAAAGAATGCACAAGAATCATCTTGGGAGGCACGCGAATTCTTTGACGACTAGCCACCAAAATGAGAAATTGTAACGGTAAGAGGGAGATCATCGTCGAGCACTGTGTCGGATTTCTCAAGTTGGTTCTTGTGCCTGTCTTAGCCTACATGAGCCATGGAATATGACAGAAAGATGGTGCTTATTCCTCATACATAGTCTCGCTGGTCTCCCTACTACTACTACTACTACTACATCAGCACCTTCAGCCACCGATGGAAGCGCCAACGCTTGGTACTCCTCGACAAAGGGAAGGCCTGCCCGTAACATCATCCTCGTACAGGCCTCTCTGCATGCTGGATGTCGCGGGCAGATTGCTGGAAAAACTGATCAAGGCGCACCTACCAACTGCGATGAACAAGCCGGAGGACTTTCTGATAACCAGCACGGTCTCAGAACGATGCGGTCGACAATCACCACGATCGACCAAGCCATCGCCACGGTCAAACAGGTCTGGTCTGGAAGTTACAGGTACAGCGAGGCGTGCATCCTCCTCACTTTCCATATACGGAACGCCTTCAACTCCGTGGACGGGGAGGACATACTGGACGCGCTGAGGACAGACTTCAAAGTCGACCAGTATGTCCTCGACATGGTAGATGACTACTTCCGTGAACGCAGACTGGAATACGACACGACAGCAGACGCCCGCGTCACAGAGGTCACTGCTGGGGTCCTACAAGGAGCTGTTCTGGGCCCAGAGTTTAGGAACGCACGCTACGATTACCTGCTAACAACGGACTTCTCACGCGATACCCACCTGGTCGGCTACGCGGACGACGTGGCTGAGATTGTCATTGCTGAAAGCACAGAGGAGGCAAGCCGGAAAATCGGCCATCTGGAGAGGAGACTGGGCAGCTGGCTGAGCAGCCACGGGCTGGAACTGGCTGCCAGCAAAACCGAGATGGTAGTTCTCACAAAGCAGTGCTGGTTCGACAAGCCCTTCGCGGTGAACATCAGAGAAGCGCACGTCGAGGCCAAGAGATCGGTCCAATATCTCGGCCTCCAACTCGACGAGAAGCTCATGTTCTGGGAACATCTAACGAGGACAGCCGACAAAGCCAACGGCACCGTAGCTAAACTGTCGAGGATCATGCTGAACACCCTTGGCCCCCGTTTCGCGAAGCGACGGTTACTGCTAAGTACGGTCCATTCCATCATGCTTTACTGGGCGGAAATATGGACAGATTAGATAGCATAGATAGCCGTGATAAGCGGTTCTACGGGCTGTGGTAAAAAATATTTCATTGAAAAATTCTTTAAATGCCCGCGCGAAATAACCGATGTCCCGTCCGAGTGTACACTTTTTCATTACTCAGAGTCGCAGTCCGGATATTCAGACTACGGTGATAAAATCAAATTTCGCGAGGGTCTAACACAAGCAGGAGATTACTCAAGTGATACGAGGCTTAAACTTGTGGTAACTGACGATCTAATGCGCGAGGCCTCGAAAAATATCGTGGTCAATTGTTTCACCACGGGCCATCATAAAAATCTCAGTGTCATCTTCATTACGCAAAATCTCTTCCATCAGGATTACGGGTAGCGCGATATCTCCTTAAATGCTAATTACATCGTTGTCCTCAAAAATCCGCAAGATCGCGCACAAATTCAACATTTAGCACGCCAGGTATGTCCCGAGAATCCGAGACTTTTGCAGGAGATACATTTCGATGCAACAGCTGGTGCAGCTGTTGTGGTGCACGGCTATCTATTATTCGATTAGAAACAACCGCCTGATAATTGTCGATTTCGCACCTGTATGTTTCCCGATGACCAATACCATTAGGGTTATGCGCCTTAAAAAGCACTAAAGCTTCACGATGTGACGCGTGATGTACAAGTAATGCGCTTGTAATGGCGTTGCACGGACCTCTCGATGAAAAGCAAATAATTATATTGCAGATACTGTGTTATCTGAAACAAGAGCAGGGACGCGCAATTTCGCGCAAAGCAGATGTAGCGCTCGTACGGTATACGAGTATATGCGAGTGTGCACTACACATGTTACAGGGAAATGTGAGCCTGAACAAAAAGAATGCACAAGAATCATCTTGGGAGGCACGCGAATTCTTTGACGACTAGCCACCAAAATGAGAAATTGTAACGGTAAGAGGGAGATCATCGTCGAGCACTGTGTCGGATTTCTCAAGTTGGTTCTTGTGCCTGTCTTAGCCTACATGAGCCATGGAATATGACAGAAAGATGGTGCTTATTCCTCATACATAGTCTCGCTGGTCTCCCTACTACTACTACTACTACTACATCAGCACCTTCAGCCACCGATGGAAGCGCCAACGCTTGGTACTCCTCGACAAAGGGAAGGCCTGCCCGTAACATCATCCTCGTACAGGCCTCTCTGCATGCTGGATGTCGCGGGCAGATTGCTGGAAAAACTGATCAAGGCGCACCTACCAACTGCGATGAACAAGCCGGAGGACTTTCTGATAACCAGCACGGTCTCAGAACGATGCGGTCGACAATCACCACGATCGACCAAGCCATCGCCACGGTCAAACAGGTCTGGTCTGGAAGTTACAGGTACAGCGAGGCGTGCATCCTCCTCACTTTCCATATACGGAACGCCTTCAACTCCGTGGACGGGGAGGACATACTGGACGCGCTGAGGACAGACTTCAAAGTCGACCAGTATGTCCTCGACATGGTAGATGACTACTTCCGTGAACGCAGACTGGAATACGACACGACAGCAGACGCCCGCGTCACAGAGGTCACTGCTGGGGTCCTACAAGGAGCTGTTCTGGGCCCAGAGTTTAGGAACGCACGCTACGATTACCTGCTAACAACGGACTTCTCACGCGATACCCACCTGGTCGGCTACGCGGACGACGTGGCTGAGATTGTCATTGCTGAAAGCACAGAGGAGGCAAGCCGGAAAATCGGCCATCTGGAGAGGAGACTGGGCAGCTGGCTGAGCAGCCACGGGCTGGAACTGGCTGCCAGCAAAACCGAGATGGTAGTTCTCACAAAGCAGTGCTGGTTCGACAAGCCCTTCGCGGTGAACATCAGAGAAGCGCACGTCGAGGCCAAGAGATCGGTCCAATATCTCGGCCTCCAACTCGACGAGAAGCTCATGTTCTGGGAACATCTAACGAGGACAGCCGACAAAGCCAACGGCACCGTAGCTAAACTGTCAAGGATCATGCTGAACACCCTTGGCCCCCGTTTCGCGAAGCGACGGTTACTGCTAAGTACGGTCCATTCCATCATGCTTTACTGGGCGGAAATATGGACAGATCAGCTCGCCCACGAGAAATACCGACGCGAACTAGCCTCGGTCCAAAGAAGAGCAGCCCTCCGAGTCACTTGTGCGTATCGCACGGTCTCGGCATCGGCGATTTTGGTCGTAGCCAAGGCACCCCCAATTGACATCATGGCTATAAAACGAAGGAGGCTCCACCAACGACGTGCAGCGAACACCTTAGATGCCATCGCAAGGGATCTCGAGCGGAGAAAAACGACCGACGACTGGGAGCGCAGGTGGCAGAACAGCGCCACAGGAAGATGGACGGCCAAACTCATACCCGAAATAAAGGAGTGGGTCAACTGCGAGCATGTAGAAACAAATTTCTACCTGACGCCGTTACTCACGGGGCACGGAGTATTTAACGCATACCTGCACCAAATGCGCCTGCTCGACAGCCCATTGTATAGTTACTGCTCGAACGAGCTCGACGACGTCCACCACACCTTCTTCCATTGCGGCAGATGGGTGGAGGAACGAAGAGCCGCAGCTGAGACCATCGAGGAAGCCATACATCCGGAGAACATGATCCCCCAGATGATCAGCTCCAACTTGATAATCCAACATGATAACCTCCCACTTTAGCAAGTGGGAGGTTATCATGAAGTTTGCGGAAGAAGTGCTGAAAGCGAAGAGGCAGGAGCAGCAATAGACCAGGCACATGGCAGCGCACCAAGGGTTGGTACTGAAGTAATGCGAAAGCGGTTTCCGGTCCAACCACCTTCACCATCGTGAAGGGAGAGAGAAGATTGTTTTTAGCCAGTAAAAATCTGACACTGCCAACATCACAACTTCCGTTCGTGTCTTTTCGAAGATTTTTCAACCTCTGATAAATTTTTTTTTTTTTTTAACTGCTACTACTACTACTACTACTACTACTACTCCACCGGGGGAGTCTGTAACCCTTACGTGGCGCGTCCCCAGGTGGCAGATAGAGGAACACTCGCTCGCAAGAGAGGGTAGGGCCGAAATAAAATAAGCCTCGCGGACCAAACAGACTAGGGGAAGAAACCCCGAAAACAAATCAAACATGGCAGGTACGATGAAAGAGATACCATTTACG
Organism: Cylloceria caligata; assembly: GCA_963942595.1. Taxonomy (NCBI): domain Eukaryota; kingdom Metazoa; phylum Arthropoda; class Insecta; order Hymenoptera; family Ichneumonidae; genus Cylloceria; species Cylloceria caligata. The sequence continues at coordinate 23,300,389 of OZ012706.1, forward strand.
GTACAGGGGCTCGAAACCCCAGTACCGGTGCCGACAGGGAGTGAGCAAGCGGGCTCCCCGGCGTAGAGATCATGCGACCGCAGTGCTTCAGGGGTGGCTGCCTTGGCCCCTGGAGCATCAAATGCCATAAGCAGCAGAAGCAACAACACCGGGATGACGGTGACTCGTACGACTACTGATGTACAGCGTCACGAGCGGTACGAGGAGGCGTTGGCAATCGAAAATCAGAAGCTCGAAGACCTTACGAACATCATCAGGAGCATGATGGTTTTCTGCAAGACCAAAAAGAATATGTTCTTGGAAATCAGAAAAGGTCTGGAGAAGGAAGATGACGCCTTGGATGAGCTAAAGCGAAATAAAACGCTAAGAAAGGAGCGGCCATCCACAATCATGAAAGATCACAGGAGGGCAACACCGCGGCAGATGACGGAGAGGCGCAAAACTCTAAACAGAATGCAAGTTTTTGCGACACCAGAAGCGAGCCGGACCTCTTTCGTGATCTCTGAGATGAAGCGCAAAAGGCAAAGAAATTTTACCCCCAGCCCGCAGGAAGGGGAAACCCCAAAGCCGAGTGCCAAAAAGCCGAGAGAAGATGGAGGCGTGTGGACGCAAGTCCAGAGACGTGCTCAAAAGTTGCGAAAGGGCCCAGAGGCACAAAATGCCTCTCCGAATCCATAGAGTAAGGCTCCAACCAAAAAAAATCTAATAAGATCACCAGGATGGAGCGTCCCGATGCAGTGCTGATCAGACCTGCTAAAGGCAAGAAATATGCAGACGTCCTCAAGGACATTCGCAGCAAGGTTAAGCCTGAGGAGGTGGGTGTCAAAGTCAAGTCCATCAGAGAAACCAAGCATGGCGATATCCTTGTGGAACTTGGAGCGACGGCAGAAAGCCGAAACCAATTTGGCAGTGCAATTCAAGAAGCCATCGGTATGGCCGGCAATGTGCGCCACCTAACACCCAGAGCCCAGATCAAGATTAGCGACATCGATGTAGCCACAGTCAATGAGGAGGTCATCGAGGCCATCCAAGACTTACTCGGAAAGGAGAAAGGCAGCGACATCAACGTCTCGATGTCCAAGAGCGTCCTGAGGGGCAACACAATGGCATACGCGGAAATGAATGCTACGGCAGCCGCCAAACTGGCCAAGGCGGGCCACATGAAGATAGAATGGGTGAACTGCCGAATGCGATTAAAGATCAGGACAGTCCGATGCTATCGCTGTCATGGGTATGGACACATAGCAGCTGAATGCAAATCCAAGGACCGTCGAGGCCTCTGTTGGAAGTGTGAAGGGGAACGACATAAGGCAGCACAGTATACAGAAAATGCACCAAAGTGCTACCTCTGCGCAGAACGGACAGATGGGAGCAGGGCTGACCACATCCCCAGCTCAGCGAGATGTGTAGCCTATGTTGAGGCAGGAAAGAAAAGCACGGCACAGCGATGGCGGTAGTTCTGCAAGGAAACCTACAACGATGCAGGCTGGCTTAGGACCTGCTCACTCAATGGGCGTTCGAAAAAAGTGGTGATCTCATGATCATTAGTGAGCAGTACTCAAACCTAGAGGGGCGAGAATGGTTTGCTGATAACACCGAGACGGCAGCCATATGGGTAAAAAACCGCAGCAAGTTCCTGATAAAAGAGTGCGGAAAAGGTGACGGCTATGTGTGGATACAAAGCGGAGGCACCATCTATTTCAGTTGCTATCTGTCACCAAACGAGGGTATCCGAGCCTTCCGGCAGAAGCTCGAACTCCTGGAGGAAGCAATTCGCAACACCGATGGGGAGGTAGTGGTGGCTGGTGATTTCAATGCCAAGTCCACTGAGTGGGGTATGACTCGCAGCAATACGCCAGGGACGGAGCTCGCAGAAATGGTAGCCAGGCTAGACTTGACCATCCTGAACACAGGAACCGCAGCAACTTTTAAAAGGAGTGGACAACGGGAATCGATCATCGATATCCTCGATAGTAATATAGCTGTAAAGGATCTAATTCACGAGAGAGCGCGCGAATTCGCCAATAATCTCAAACGCAAGGCCTCTGAAAAAATGGGCACTCTCATGTCGGGGTCCGGTTATGAAAAGTGCAAAATTTGGCAAACTGTTCATCCACTGAATGAGCGTAAACTACGATGTTCTTCTCGTAAATCGAAAAGCGTAATAAAGAAGAAGAATAATAAGAAGAAGAAGATTCGTCAACGAACGGTTGCAGTTATTTTTGTATAGTTGAAACGAGATAACTTTTCTACATGCACACTCGTGCGAGTGCGAGTCTTGAATCGGACTTGAATCATTTTTATTTCCACCTATGTAAACATCTATCGAAGGCTCCAATTGGGTGTATTATAAACCAATTTCTTCGCTATCGGATGATCCACCTATTAAATTCAATAATCCTGGGCAGAATGATGAGTATATCGATCTCGCACATACTATCCTTAGCCTGAGAGTGAAAATACCATCTCCATCTACGGAAATTGCTACGGGTACACCGCCAAAAGTAAGCACTGGCCCTGTAAACAATCTCTTACATTCTATGTTTAATCAGGTGGATGTATACCTGAATCAAGAATTAGTTTCACCTCCAAATACTGCCTACGCTTATCGAGCGTATATAAAAACACTTTTGAATTACAGTCGAGCTGCCAAAATTTCACCACTTACCAGCCTTCCCTGGTACGAGGATTTTCGCCCGGAAAATTCGATGAAATAACATCGGGAAATGCGGGTCTTGTAAAGAGAAAACAATTTTTTATATCAGAAAAACTGTAGAATTGCTAGGCCATTTGCATTGCGATATTTTCACTCAGGAGCAGTTCCTATTAAACGGTGTCGAGATGCATCTACGGCTTGTGCGGTCTAGAGATTTATTTGGTCTTGTGGGAGATACAATTAATTGCCAATACGGCTTCAAGACTTGTGTGTGAATAGAGGTATGATTTGATGATGCCCTTGCTTCAACGGTAAATTGTATTGTCTACGCGGAATCTTATAATGTCCTTGAAATCAATGTCTCTCGTCAAGTAATGGTAGATTTTACCGGATAAGCGAAAAATCGTGCTGATGTCGAAAAAAAATACTGTCGTGGTCAAGTGATATAGAAGTGTCTTTGTAAGTCGCAAATCAGTCGTACTTGAGCATCTGCTTGGATTAGACGTGAAAATGGATATCTTCGTGGATATACATGGAATGCGTTGTAAAAACTCGGAATTTATTCCGAAAGGATTTGCCGTGGTAGCGGTGGATAGACCGTACTCTGCTCACTGAATCGTCGCACCATCGTGCCACTTTGCCGAATTACCACAGAATTCAAGAAACGAGAATAATTTTTTCTCGACATATTTTCACGGTCTTGAAAGGTACGAGGGCGATGTGAGCTGCAAACAAGTATACGCTAACTTGCGTAAAATTTTGTGAAAATCAATACGTAACTATACGCGCGCTTACGAGAAGGCTATATACCAGGTCTATAAATATGCAACCCGAATTTTTGTATAGAAAATACACGTTTATTGTATGAGAATGATAAAAAATATTTAATTCGAAGTATTGCCCATCGCTAGCTATACATTTTTCCCACCTGTCTGACGATTTGTGGATGCCACACCAAAAAAACTGTTGCTCTTTTGAGGCAAACCAGTCATCGAGCCATTTTCGTACATTTTCGTAAGAAGTAAAGCGCTGCTCAGCAAATGCGTGTCCCATCGATGCAAATAAGTAGTAATCGGACGGAGCCAAGTCTGGTGAGTAAGCCGCATGCGAAAGTATTTCCCAAGTAAACGCCTCAATCGTATCCTTGACCAGTTTTGCTGTGTGTGATGGTGCATTATCATGAAGCAAAATCACTTTGTGTTGCCTTTTTTGATATTCTGGTCGTTTTTCACGCAAAGCTTGATTCAAATCGATCATTTGTTGTCGGTAGCGTTCAGTATTAACGGTTTCGCCAGGTTTTAGCAGCTCATAATAGATCACACCCTTCTGATCCCACCAAACACAGAGCATTGTCTTCCGTCCATAGCGATTTGGCCTTGCAGTCGATGTCGATGGTTCGCCTGGAGTTACCCATGATCTTTTACGCTTAGGATTCTCAAAATATATCCAATTTTCATCGCCAGTCACAATTCGATGGAGAAATGACGTTCTTTTGTTCCTGGCGAGCAGCATTTCGCAAGTGGTTTTTCGGTTTTCCTGCTGTCTTTCATTCAGTTCATGTGGAACCCATTTTCCCAGCTTCTGGATCTTTCCCATGGCTTTCAAACGTATGGAGACGGCTTCTTGTGTCACATTTAATTGATCCGCGAGTTGTTGTTGCGTTTGAGCGTCATCCTCACCCAACAATGCTTGCAATTCGCTGTCTTCAAACTTTTTCGGTGGTCTTCCACGTTCTTCGTTTCTCACGTAAAAATCGCCAATTTAAATTTTTTAAACCACTTAAAGCACTGTGATTTATCAAGAGCATGCTCACCGTAAGCTTCAACAAGCATTCGATGCGATTCTGCAGCAGTTTGCTTCAAATGGTAACAGAAAATCAATGCTGACCGCAAATCGTAGTTTCCAGGCACAAAATTCGACATTTTCAACGCTATTACAAACTATGCTGTTGTATGAAACTTGTATTGTTGAGTTGAAAATCTTTGTCAAAGATGTCAACAAGGAAATGGCACCAATGACGCGGTTTGACGGTAACTACATACATTGACAGCTAGGGCCATCTATGAGCAAATTCCGGTTTCATATTTATAAACCTGGTATACCAATACCAGGTCTATAAAGGTCTATAAAGGTCTATAAAGGTCTATAAAAGGTAGGGATAGGAGTGGGATGGAGCAAAGGCGTCCACGTACTCCTCTCTCGTTAATATAGGAGTCCGTATCGCAGTACAATATTGGCCTCCCGAGACCCTCAAGGTAACTGTACAGTTAAAGGCGAGCCTGTGCCGTCATGTATGCTGCAAACACGATGTTCGATGTCGGGGATGGTTGGATAACATCGCAGTTGCTTACATAGTTCACAACCATAACCTTGTGGTTAACCGGTAGCATACCCATCACTTCAATCTCCGATATTGCTAGTAAATTCATTAGTTCCGAGCACGTGAAAACGATAGCGGTTTTTGTGAGGTTTTCGTGTTAATCAAACTTTCCCCAAAAAGAATTAAGCGCCAATTTTGAGAGCGATCGTAAACCGGGATTTGACTGCAGAGCACTTCGCTCGAGATATATACCCTCGGACTCTTCGTTCAATGCGATGAAAATCTCTATTGCGTCCTCGTCATCGTTACGCTCTGCTGGCGCTCCGTTCACCTCCTGTTTCATTTTATCGATTGCCGAGAGTTCAGATTTTCGCCCGTCGTATAGAGCCGGAACGCGTTTTCCGAAGGTGAGTATTTTATAAACAACGATCATTATCGTTGTTTATGCGAGTACCCTCGTGAACCAAGAACTCCTGAAAGTGTTAAATCTCCCTATGAATTTGAGCACTTTGAAATTTGTTTATGAAATGTCTGTGAACGCTCTGATTTCGGTAAATTTTAATATTTCCGGCTAATTGTTCGTATATAAATAGAGTATCATGAAAGGACGGTTCGTATTGAATTCGGGAAACATCGGCCGAACGGTTCAGATTTTATAAATTTTAGAATTTTTCCAAAAATTGTCAAATCGTTTTAAATTTACAAATTTTAAGATATCGTGCAGAATTTTTTTTTTATTAGTAGAGTATTATAGAAGTAAAATTAGTATAATATAATATTTCGAGGGATTCAGTCGAACAATCCGGATATTGATGAATTTAGATTTGTTCGAAAATTTTGAAAACCGGCTACAAATTAAAACTTGCAAATTGCTTCCTCGAGAAACTCTCTCTCTATGTGGAAGCTAAAATTAAGAAAGATAGTTTTTATTGAGAGGACTTTGAGCATCTTGCAGAATCTCGAGAAAGCAATTTTCAAGTTTCAATTTGCAGCTTTTCTACTGTTATTTCCCCGTAATTGTTTTTATTTTTGCTATCGTAATTGCGTAATTAAAAGCTTACCCAAATGTACCAGGTCTTTTACTTCTCCTTCTCCACCTTCTTCTTCCTCTTCCTCTTCCTCTTGCTTTTCCTCTTCCTCACTCCTCCCCTAATCCTTCTCCTCCTCCTTCTTGTCTGTATTGCTATCGGTATCGTCGCTTGAACTGTATTGTCGCGATGGACCACGACGACGGCTTCATTTAGTTTTTCCGTAGAACCGGCCATGAAAAGACCGTTTGTTGTCTTATATCGGCCGAACGGCTGAGTAAAATTTATCCAACGATTCCCTACAGCTATGTCACCATCGGTGATCCTGCTATAATCGTCTGAATCGGTTCTACCCTCCGCATTGAAATCATAAGTATCGGATCCCACTTTTCCTTTTTCATATCGTCGAACTATATTAAAATCTTGTAAAATTAAGGAATTGAAAAAAAGTAAATAACGCAGTATTATACTTACGTCTTTCACTGAGTATGGGCTGCATACCTCATACAGCCACTCGTGTCGACGAATAACACGCACCACCAAACAATAATTATTTGATTATCAAACAGTTCGATATTATACGCATTAACTAAATCGCGCTGATGATCACTTATATAGCATGCCGCGACTCTTACGAACAACCGCTTGCGTCAGAAGGTCCCATATCGTGATCTCTAAATTTCTTTTCCCCCATTGCGAACTCAACGACAGTTTAAGCTCCAATATAAACCTTATCAATTTTCTTATCAATGGGCGTTTAACGATCCTGATCATGATTAAGCTGTTAGAGATGTAGCAACTGCATTAAACCAGAGAATTAACTAGAGATTTTTCAAAGCGACACGCTTTTATATTAGGTGCGCAACTAGGTTCCCGCTGTTTTTCAAGAGATGGCTCCAGTAGTAAGTGCTGGTCGATTGGGACATAACCAAAACGTCATGAACCAAGCTTAGACATATGGTAAACAAACCGCTTTTACACATTAGTGATTTTGTTTATAATCGTCATTTGCGCGAATTGTTGCTTTTCTTCTTTCATTCGAAGAAAACGGCGGCTGAAGCGCATCCAGAACTCCAAAAAGTTTACGGAGATGCTGCTCTAAGTGAAACAACATGCCGTGATTGGTTCCGTCGCTTCAAAGACGGTGATTTTGATGTTGACGACCATTCGCGTGGAGGAAGGCCAAAAACCTTCGAAGACGCTGAATTCGAGGCATTGCTCGATGAGGATCCGTGCCAAACGCAAAAAAAAGCTTGCTTCAGCATTAGGAGTTACCCGCCAAGCCATTTCCAAGCGATTGCATGCGTTGGGTTTGATTCAAGGAATCATAGGAATGATTCAAAAACAAGGAACTTGGGTTCCTTATGATTTGAAGCCAAGAGACGTTCAGCGTCGTTTTTTCACCTGTGAACAACTGCTCCAGTGGCAAAAAAAAAGGGTTTTCTTCATCGCATCGTTACGGGTAATGAAAAATGGATTCATTACAGCAATCCAAAGAGAACAAAATCATGGGGACTGCCCGGTCATGCTTCTACGTCGTCGGCTCTGCCGAATATTCACGCTGCGAAGATTTTGCTGTGTATTTGGTGGGACCAGGGTAGTGTTTTTATGATGAGCTGTTGAAACCGAACGAAACCATCACTGGGGAACGGTATCGAACTCAATTGATGCGATTGAGCCGCGAAAAGCGGCCACAATACGAGCAGAGGCACGAAAAAGTGATTCTACAGCATGACAACGCTCGGCCTCACGTTGCCAACTCCGTTAAAACCTACTTGGAAACGCTCAAATGGGAAGTCCTACCCCACCCGCCATATTCTCCAGATATTGCGCCGTCCGATTATTACTTCTTCCGTTCGATGGCACATGGTCTGGTTAATCAGCAGTTCAGCTCATATGAAGACATCTCAAAATGGCTTGATTCGTGGATAGCCTCAAAAGACGAACACTTCTACCGTGACGGTATTCGAGCTCTGCCAGAAAAATGGGAAAAAGTGGTCACTAGCGATAGGCAATATTTTGATTGATTCATTTTTAAACATTTTTTCACAATAAAGTTGCATTTTCATAAAAAAAAAACAGCGGGAACTTAGTTGCGCACCTAATATATTCGTATATTCGTTTAATATACTCTTTAATCTTTCTATTTGCATATACTGCAGCGATGTAATGGATACGACTAACCAAGAAGATGGCCGCACACGATCACTCTACAAAAGCTAAATCCGTGAACATATTTATCTATGATGACAAATATGTAAGACCCTGTCACATACTAAATTATCGAATTTCGCCGACGATTGTTATTTAGTTTTCACGCCACATCTTGTCTGTATGTCAAGGTATAAGTATGCACTTACGTGAGCGAGAGTATGCAAGTGATTTGAGATATGTTTGCTGCTGTTACTAGGCTGTTAAGGAGAATGAGACAAATATTAGGATATTGGTAAATCATTTTTAGCCCGATGATTTTCAGTATCCAATGTAGCGGCGTTGCAATTAGACGATGGGGGTCTGTATCAAATGGGGTATGAGCATGTACGGTTATAATAAATACGGCTTTAATCAATCATTCGGTAAAATAATCGTCGCTCGTCTCGAATTGAACTCTGCGTGTCTTACTCCAGCGAAAATACTGTTGAATACTTTTTCCGGAGTTATCCTCAGTGCAAACTAGTGGAGAGTGTTCAAAAGTGATTTTTTTTCGGGTATAACAATATATCGAAGCTCATGGAGCTGATGCCAAAAAAATGTGTAATACTCGCATAGAGGACACATCGCATTACATACTTCTAATCTCATGTTACCAGTACAGAGGTGTCTCCTTTGGTAAAATGAGCCGTAGTGGTAACAAAGAATATAAGAATCAAGAGGAATTTGATAACTGAAATGGAAACGCTTCCCAAAATACTCTCCAAACATCGTTTTGCAGCGGCCAACATTTGATGCTCGTCGAAATAAGTAGACGAATTGATATTCACCTGCAAATGATGGAGCGTGAAAGTTCAATGACTCTGCGGTGTATAAATGAGGTGGTACCGTATGTCCACGAAAATATAGATACCAGTTATACACCTCGTTAAACAGCGTACGAGATCATCGGTTCCAAGGAATTCTTTCAAGAAACTTTCGAGTACATCCCGACCTTGCTGGTGCCGAAGGATACGGATCTTATGAAAATTATTTTGACCGAAATAACTTGTTGTGTACTGTGGTCATATCGCTGATCATGCATCGGGGGTCGTGTCGCGAACGCAAAAATTCTCCGTGGGTGGAGCTATTTGTAATAAACGCACCGTTGTAAGTATCTGTATATAGTGTACATTTCGCTCGAGATATTATGAAGTATACGCTGTGGATAGTCATAGAGTGAAAAGAAGAAATGTGAGCTGTCGCAGTCCAAAAACCGAAGCATCAGCAAAGGTCGGCGACAGAAAGATGAAGAAACTCTTGTATTTGTTTTATTAACACAGTAATGGAATACGTACGAATGTCAATTAGCAGCGAAGCAGCGAAAGTGAGTAAGTAAAAAATATCGTTATTCAAAAGCACGTAACATTCATATTTGAATTGTTTTTCAAAAGAAGTAGCCCCTCGCATATAAACCGACGCGCAAAACGCGTTATTCATATTATGGAAAACGAGAGGAGGTAAAATACACGATACAGCTAGATCTAGCTTCAGAAAAGAAAAGCGTCACCCGACATCTTCATCCCTAGTTGACGTCGACGGTAGCAGGCAATCAACGCTGTCGACTTTGTGCAATGAATCCAGGCTTACCAAGTAAGATCGTACCGGTTGTTCTGTGCACGTCTTTTTATATTGACCCGTGCAAACAAATAATACTTTTTTCATTTTTTTTTTTGAGAAGTACGCTGTGATGACAACGTCTGCAGCAAAAATCATTAAAAAATTAATTCTACGAGTGATAATATAATTAAATTGAATGTTTATTTAAAATAAATAAAAAGGTGAATTTTTCATTTAAAAGTGAGTTTTTTATTGAATGATTCGTGAAATGAATATGCGAGGGTGTGAATGAGCGCTAGTGCGCATGAATGTGTGTAATTGTACAGCGTAAGTTAGAGAGAGAGAGAGAGATTGATATTTATTTTGCTTTCTCAGCTATTTTGTTATACATATATAAGGTGTCTTAGATACTATTCTTACATACTATACAACTTTCGGCATAATATTGGGCTTCAGAAAAGAAAAGCGTCACCCGACATCTTCATCCATAGTTGACGTCGACGGTAGCAGGCAATCAACGCTGTCGACTTTGTGCAATGAATCCAGGCTTACCAAGTAAGATAGTACCGGTTGTTCTGTGCACGTCTTTTTATATTGACCCGTGCAAACAAATAATACTTTTTTCATTTTTTTTTTTTCAGAAGTACGCTGTTATGACAACGTCTGCAGCAAAAATCATTTAAAAATTAATTCTACGAGTGATAATATAATTAAATTGAATGTTAATTTAAAATAAATAAAAAGGTGAATTTTTCATTTAAAAGTGAGTTTTTTATTGAATGATTCGTGAAATGAATATGCGAGGGTGTGAATGAGCGCTAGTGCGCATGAATGTGTGTAATTGTACAGCGTAAGTTAGAGAGAAAGAGAGAGAGAGAGAGAGAGAGAGAGAGAGAGAGAGAGAGAGAGAGAGAGAGAGAGAGAGAGAGAGAGAGAGAGAAGAGAGAGAGATTGATATTTATTTTGCTTTCTCAGCTATTTTGTTATACATATATAAGGTGTCTTAGATACTATTCTTACATACTATACAACTTTCGGCATAATATTGGGTCTGGGAAAAAGTTCGTGGCGTTTTTCTCGATAGATGGCATCAATTGCAAATAAGTCAGGAAACACAGATCGCAGCGACACCACTAAACGCTCATTGGAAAGGTGACACTTCGTGCGTTACTTTGAGTGTATAAACATCGAAATTGGTGCAGGGGTAGGAAAGTTGTTTGTGTTTGAAAATGGAGGAAAGTAATGAAAAATTGCGCTATATTTTGCAATATTATTATGACAAAGAGAAAAACGCTGCGCAGGCTTGTGAAAAAATTTGTCCTGTGTACGGTGACGGTACTTTATCAAAATCTGCTGCGCGGAAACGGTTCGCTCGCTTTCGTTCTGGTAATTTTTATGTGAACGATGAGTCACGCTCTGGTCGTCCAATCACTGAAAAAGCTGATGAAATTCTTGAAAAAGTCCAGCAAGATAAGCATATCAGCAGTGTCAATATTGGTATGGACCTAGGCATTGATCACGAAACTGTTTTGAACCATTTACACAAAGCTGCCTACAAAAACAAGCTCGATGTATCGATGTATAGCGCGAAAAACATGATAGACCGAATTAACATCAGCGATACGCAGCTGAAACGCAATGAAATCGAGCCATTTCAGAAACGTGTCATAACCGGTGATGAGAAATGGATCACGTACGACGATCGAAAGCGTCAAAGATCGTGGACAAGAGATGGTGAGCCGCCACAAGCGTTCGCGAAGCCAGGATTGACGGCGAAAAAGGTGATGCTGTGTGTGTGGTGGGACTGGAAGGGAATACGTCCACCATGAGCTACTTCCAGTTGGTTAGACGATTGATTCTCAACTCTACTGTGGACAACTAGAGAGATTACGCCAAGCAATTGAAAGAAAACGGCCTGCATTGATTAATAGGAAAGTTGTTGTCTTCCATCATGACAACCAAACCACACACTTCTTTGATGACCCGTCAAAAATTGCGAGAGCTTGGTTGGGAAGTTTTGATGCATCTACCTTATAGTCCAGACATAGCACCCTCTGACTATCACTTATTCCGATTTCTGCAGAACTCTCTCAATAGAATTAAGCTGCTTTCAAAAGAAGGCTGTGAAAACCACTTGATTCAGTTTTTCAACCAGAAACCACAGAAGTTCTTCACCGATGGCATCATGGCTCTACCCGAAAAATGGCGAAACATTCTCAATAATAATGAAGCATATTCGGTTTAAATAAATTTATTTTCACACTATAAGAAAATCAGTTGAATTTTACTAAAAAAACGCCACGAACTTTTTCCCAGACCCAATATACTGTTTTAACATCCGCTTAAATGTTGTTAATCTATCACATTTTTCAATTCTGACGGCATGGCGTTATACATCTGTATCCTTTCATAAAACATACTTTTTTGCGCACTTTGTGTTTTTCTAAATTGTATCACAATACTTTCTGCCTGCCTTGTTTGCCTCTCAGTTGTACTTCCTACCAGAACTATCTTATCCTACTTGCTTCGGCAACCAACCTTTAACCATCTTAAATATAAATATGCACACACTGTAATACAGTCTCTGTCTCACAGAGATAAACTGCAACGCCTGCAACATTCTTTCTACTTTCGTATACCTGTCACATTGCAGTATGACTCGCATGGCCAGGTTTTGCGCAACTTGCAATTTAGTCAGCTGCGTTTCAACCATACTTGCTAAAATCTTAGCACAATACTCAAAATGTGGTACTATAATTGACTTATAAACTATACAAATTGCATATCCCGATATGTCATTACCAATTCTATTTAAAAAACCTAGTTTTTTCCCTATTTTCTTTAACATGTAATAGCATTGATCCTCAAATCTGAGTTTGCTGTCATTAATTACACCAAGATATTTAATATTTTCAACCCGTTCTATCATCGTGCCATCTAAACATTTAAATGTAATGTCTCCTCTCAATTCTTTCCTTGTATTTTTAATTATCATAAATTTTGTTTTGAAGGCATTCATTTTCAATTTATTTACATTCATCCAATTTTATATTATAGGCAATACTCTGATTAGTTTTATATCTATTTCCTTGCTACCTCCTGCTTTCACATATATTATTGTATCGTCCGCAAACATTTCAATGTTGCAGCCATCCGGGCACTGTAACATAGTTACAGGCTCTTGCATAAGCTATTCTGTTGAAAGATTATAGAGAGCCGAAATTCCGTTCGAAAGTACCCAGTACAGCGGCAATGTAGAAACGTAGAAGTATCGAAGTATATTCTCTTCGTATAAAAATTATGAATGATCTTGAGTTGCGGTAGTAAGCGATTTCATAAAAACTAACCCTTTCTGAAATATTTTTAATGCTTTATTTATTAACTGTAACATAGTTACATGCGCTAGCGCGACTTTATATTTCCGATCGGCTAGAAGAGCCGAAATTATATTTGAAGCAGCAAGTACAGCGGACGCTAGGCCAGTGAACCCGGACCTAATGTAAAAACGGGTGACGTCACGCCTCTGGAATTCGCTCGTCGACGAAAACAGCAGGTCAGCGACCAGCTGGCCTTGCTCGGCGACGAGGAAGAGCCAGGGGGGCATGACAACGGTAGCCCGCAAAATCGTTCGAGTTAGCAGAATTTTCAAATCCAAGCTACTAATGACGTAGAAAGAACCAGGGTGGAAAAGAGTCTATAAAAAAGCCTGCACCGCAAGGAAGGCTCTCTTTTGATAGGATCAGTTTCTCTTAACAAATACAGCTTGCACAAGTTTATTTAAACATACGAAGCGATAAATGTTGGGAGTTAGACAGGCGAGATACTTAAAGAAACCAGGAAGAAATAATTAGTCGATAGATTTAAAGTGAAATAACTCTAGAAATAGTTAGGAATAAGTGGGATAGGATTAAGTGAATAAATGTAAGCCAAGGAATTGAGTGCATCGAAATAAGCGAATAGTGTATAAGAGAATAAATTACATAGTGTGGATTTGAAAACCGGCAGGGACAACAGGAATTGCCCGATTCTGCGAGTGTAAGCGAGAAAGAGCGAAAAGTGAGACAAGAGAAAGAGAAAAGCATTGTAAACAGAGTTTATACACTCTGTCAAGGAGTAAGTCTGACGCGAGTGGCTGTGTGTGTGCATGTTAGAAGCTACTGGGTCAATACCAATTCAGTTATACGTAACAGATATTCGAGCCCGAAAATACCGAGAATTCGCACGCGAATAAGACGAAATAATGTTAAAATAATCGCCGGAATTCCCAAAATTCGAATGCACCATCCTAGTTATTAGAGGCCAGAAACTGTAAAATAACTTGTTCTGGAATAATTTCTTTTATTAATAAACCCTATTCTCACTCACCTCGAAGTCTAACATTAATTAGTCCTGTGTTCGAGCCCGCATTCCCACGATAAATAAAAATTATTGTTAACGATAAAAATTACCGTTACATAACATTACTATTGTAGGATCCATAGCATATGAGCGTGGCTGCTAGACGAGGGGTCGAGCGGAGAAAGAAGACAGTCGGGAGAGAGAGAAGACAGTCAAGCAGATGAAGAAGACAGTCGAAGACGGGAAGCGACAGGAAGAGGGACAACGTATCAGGAGTACAAATTGAAAATGCGGGATTTTTTTCTATTTTTGAACGTTTATTCTGAAAAAATGGTAACAAATGAATTATTCAAAGTATTGTCCATCGCTAGCCACAACTTTTTCCCATCTTTCTGGCAATTTACGGATACCGTCGCGAAAAAATTCGGCCGGCTTGGCTGCTATCCAGTCATCGACCCATTTTTGGGCTTCTTCGTAAGAATGGAAGCGCTGGTCAGCTAGGCCATGTGTCATCGATCGGAAAAGGTGGTAATCGGAAGGAGCAATATCTGGGCTATACGGCGGGTGGGGTAAGACTTCCCATTTCAGCGTTTGTAGGTATGTTTTGACCGGCGCTGCAACATGTGGCCGAGCGTTGTCATGTTGCAAAATTACTTTATCGTGTCTTTGCTCGTATTGTGGCCGTTTTTCTTTGAGTGCGCGGCTCAAACGCATCAATTGAGTTCGGTATAGTGCTCCTGTGATGGTTTCGTTCGATTTCAATAGCTCATAATACACCACACCCAGCTGGTCCCACCAAACACAGAGCATGAGCTTGGCGCCGTGAATATTTGGTTTGGCCGTCGATGATGATGCATGGCCGGGGTAACCATATGATTTTTTGCGCTTCGGGTTATCGTAATGGATCCACTTTTCATCACCAGTGACAATGCGATGCAAAAAACCCTTCCGTTTTTGCCGTTCGAGCAGCAGTTCGCATGCAAAAAAACGGCGCTCGACGTCTCTCGGCTTCAGCTCATACGGCACCCAATGTCCTTGCTTTTGGATCATTCCGAGGGCTTTTATACGATGGGAAATGGCTTGTTGTGTCACTCCCAATAAATCTGCGAGCTCTTGTTGAGTTTGACACGAGTCTTCATTGAGTATTGCCTCCAATTCAGCATTCTCAAACTTTTTCACTTGGCCCGGCCGCTCTTTGTCCTCAACGTCAAAATCACCACTTCTAAACCGCACAAACCATCTCTCGCACGTTGAAACCGATGGAACATGACTCGGATAAGCCTCGGAGACCAATCGATGTGCTTCAGCAGCACTTTTCTTCAAATTAAAGAAGTAAATTAAAACTTCCCGCAAATGCTGTTTTGTTGGCACGAAACTCGACATATTGAGAGCTCAAAAAAACTATGAATTTGACACTGCGACAAATTGACACATACTGAAAATTAAAGCTATAAGACGTAGCTTTGACATGAACATAGTCACAGTACTGCCTGATGCGTATAGCGTTAGTAACGCCATCTGTTATCAAACCCGCATTTTCAATTTGTACCCCTGATATATGTACGAAATGTTAGCTGTACAAATAAAGCTGATTATTATTACGCTCTCACCCATTGCGTTTTCATACGAACTCAGAAGTGTAACGAAAAGACTACAACTTTGGGGGCTCAACCGGGATTGTGTATGGTGACGCGAGTGTAGAGTGAACGACGAAAAATACGAGAAAAAGATTGCGAATCAAGAGATTTGGCGATCGGTTATGACGTGTGTGTATTTTCCACAAAACGAAAGGATTGCGAATCAAGAGATTCGGCGATCGGTTACGACGTGTGTGTATTTTCCACAAAACGAAAGGATTGCGAATCAAGAGATTCGACGATCAGTCACGACAGAAAGTGTAACTACGACGTTGTCTCAGACGAAGACAAAACAAGAACGGTTACGAGCATAGCGACCGTCATAGAAAGCCGAGGCTTGGTGTAGTATCACGACACGAATACAATAACAGAATACTAGTCGCTACGAAGATACTCGATGGACGAGATCGATCCAAAGACTTTTAAGGTGCTTGAACTGAAAGACGTCTTGAAACGGCAAGGGTTAAGCACATCGGAATAGAAAATCGAGCTAATAAGTCGGTTAATGTGTAACGACCCGGGTGGTGGGTGGAGGCGAACGATCGTTACGGGAAACGACCACAGCATAGGTACTGAAGACGACCACAACAACAATGCTACCGATGTCATTGTTGGATTACCACCTTTGGATAATAGAACATTACGACGAAGAAAGGAGTTAGAAGACGACGACAGATCAAGTGCTACACGACGAGAGATCGAGTTGTATCGGCGTGAAAAGAAATTGGCCGAACGCGAACTTGCGTTAGTACGACGCGAAACCGAGATGCTGCGCCTGACGCAACGCACCAACGATCCGCAAGCAACCATGCCCTCGACAATAGCGAGTAGCGTCCAACTTCAGGACAACAGTACAGTTGGTCAAGGGAACGAGGATCGCCAACCGATGCGGAGGAACACCGAAGCACACGTACAATGGCCAAAAATAAATGTGAGCGCCGTGGCGGATTTACTGAGTTACTTCAACGGTAACGCTGAAACTTTTGAAACGTGGAAGAAGCAAGTTAAATTTCTTCGAACCGCTTACAACCTAGACGACAATCTGACGAAAATCCTGATCGGTACGAGACTAAGAGGACGCGCGATGGAATGGTTTCATTCAAAACCCGAATACATCGGAATGACGTCGGATGCGCTCCTCGATGGACTACGTGGGATGTTTTATCATCGACCAAATAAGCTGGTAATGAGACGACACTTCGAAGACCGAATCTGGAAGAAGAATGAAACTTTTCACGATTACGTACACGAGAAAACGATAATGGGGAATCGCATCAGCATACCAGACGACGAGATCTTGGGATACATAATCGACGGTATCCCAGATCAGAATCTGCGCAACTTGGCACGAATACAAGGATTCACGAGGCGCGACGAGATCCTGCACGCATTTGAAGAAATATCACTGCAAAATCAAACAAACTCGACGACGACGACAACAGCGTCGACGAACGTTGAAAAAAATGGTAACGTTAAAAATAAATACGATAAAAGTAGAAGCGCCGCGGGCGATAAGAGCACGGCGAGAGACAAGAAAGATGTAGGTGAGGAAAAAGACCACGTTCCGTCAAAACGCTGTTACAATTGTGGCGGAAAGGACCACGTAAGCTCGAATTGTCCAACTAAAGAGAAAGGTATAAGATGTTTCAGGTGTAACGAGTACGGATACATAGCTTCCGCATGCCCGCTCAAAGAGAAGAAAAGTAGCTGCGCGATCGCTCAACCAAACGGTCGCAAGCATCTAAAAGAAGTACTAATTAACGAGGTTGAGGTGCAAGTGATTATAGACAACGGAAGCGATATCACGTTAATGCGCGAAGACGAATATGATAGACTAGACTCTCCGCAATTCGAGCTCGATGTGGTGCAATTTCAAGGAGTAGGCACAGAAGAAAATACCACATGCGGAGGATTTCACGCGAAACTAACGGTCGACGGAAACGATTATACAATTCCGATTCATGTCGTTGCAAATAATCTGTTGAAGTACAAATTGTTGATCGGTAGCGATTTTCTCGACACGGTCTACGTAAATTTGAAGCACGGCAAACCAACTATAATAAAGCCAGAAAGCGAGGACGAAACCAATCGCAATTTTGCCGAAATTTGCCAAATCAGTGTAAGTACCGACATGCAGATTAACGCCGAGGACATAGTAGACACACTGAATGCCGTGTCCAAACACACCGTAGAGTCGCTCATCGATAATTATAAGCCGAATGCAACTAGTGAAACAGATGCAAAGATGAAGCTAATATTAAAGGACGAGGAGCCGGTCTACCTCCGACCGCGACGACTAGCAATGTCAGAGAGAGCAGAGATTAATGCACAGATAGACGAATGGTTAGAAAACGGCGTGGTACAACCGTCCGTATCAGATTACGCAAGTCCCTTCGTTTTAGCGAAAAAGAAAGATGGATCGAACCGACTGTGTGTCGATTATCGGCTGTTAAACAAAAAAATCATTCAAGACCGTTATCCATTGCCTCTGATAGAAGACCAGCTGGACACGCTTCAGGACGCGAGGGTATTTAGTACACGCGATTTATAAAATG
Source organism: Cylloceria caligata (assembly GCA_963942595.1). Lineage (NCBI taxonomy): Eukaryota > Metazoa > Arthropoda > Insecta > Hymenoptera > Ichneumonidae > Cylloceria > Cylloceria caligata. The sequence goes on from OZ012706.1 coordinate 23,318,673, forward strand.
GATTTTTCCATGTAAGGATGGACGAATCGAGCATGAAATATACCGCTTTCATTGTCCTCGATGGGCACTTCGAGTTCCTCAGAGTCCCGTTCGGTCTCTGCAACTCCCCCGCGATCTTTCAGAAGTTTATTAACACCGTGTTCAGAGAGCTAATTCGTAACAAAGAAGTACGGGTCTACATGGACGATCTGATCGTGCCCTCGGTCGACCATGAAACCGGGTTAGATAGACTAAAACGCGTACTAGAAGTTGCCAGTCAGAACGGATTAATAATTAACTGGAAAAAGTGCAGTATCCTGCAAGTAAGCGTCGAATATTTGGGACATATTGTTGGAGGCGGAAGTGTTCGTCCGTCAGAACACAAAACAGAAGCTGTCAGAAAATTCCCGACGCCTACAACGGTTCGACAAGTTCAATCGTTCTTAGGGCTCACCGCATATTTCCATAAGTTTATGCCGAAATATTCGATAATCGCGCGACCGCTAACGAATCTGCTGAAAGCCGGAACGACGTTCAAGTTCGAAAATTTAGAGACGGACGCCTTCAATCAACTTAAGCTCATGCTTATCAATAAACCGGTGTTGAAATTGTATCAGTAATGAAGACGGCGCGATGCACCCGACGTACTACGCGAGTGGTAAAACCACGCCCGCAGAGGAAAAATATCCGAGTTATACACTCGAAGTCCTCGCGATCGTTAAAGCGCTCAAAAAGTTGCGGGTGTATCTACTTAGTACAAGTTTCAAGATTATCACTGATTGTCGCGCCTTTACGCAAACGATGTCGAAAAAAGATTTATGTATACGCGTAACGAGATGGGCGTTATTACTAGAGGAGTTTCACTACGAAATCGAGCACCGCCCAGGCAAAAACATGACTCATGTAGACGCATTAAGTAGGAATCCGTTACCGGATTGCTTGTTAATTAATGAAAACGACGCTGGCCTTACTACAACACTAAAGAAAGCACAACACGACGATAACGACACGAAGAGAATGATGCAGTTGACCGAAGAGGGCAAAAGAAAACTTACGGGCAAAACAATCGACAAACTTACAGTTTATTACGGTTCAGCAATTCGGAGAAATTGCGAATCTGTTAAAGATATGCGCAATGTCATATGGGCAACGTATTTCCATTACTGTTCCACTGACGACAATCCACAACACGAAAAGTGCCCGGTTGGGCCGGAGTCATGGTGTTCTTGGCAGCGAGCAGCAGCAGCAGACAAACTGACCGAATTTGAGCACGATTACCAGCCATTACCTACGGATGTTGCTGAAGCTGTGCGTCCAATTTACAAAGACCTCAGCAGCGAGACATTATTGGAACGATGTGTAGGCGGCTTTACACAAGATAATAACGAGAGTTACAACCAAATCATCTGGAAAATTACGCCGAAAATCATTCCGAGTGGCTCATAAATTGTTGAAATGGCCGCAAATATCGCTGCCGGTATGTTTAACACTTTCGCTGCGGACGAAAATAAGTAGGCGTTCGCCGGGAGCTGAAATTAAGATATTTTTTTAAAACGAAATTTTCAGTCCGTAAAATAAAAAAAATTAAACCTGATAAATAATAAAAACAACCATATATTTGCGATATATATTATTTTTTATGATAATTTTTGAAACACTCTCCCAAACATAGGCCCGGCATATCTTTACATGCTTCACAATGGTAAATGGTGTCCTTCCTTTTTTTTTGTTCGGCACATACTCGGCATCTTTTTCTTTGTGTTTTCCCTCTATCGTTCGTTGCGTCGATTTTTGTTGGCAAATGTTGTGTTCTTTTGTTCGTACCACGCAAATCTTTCTTCTCAGAAAGTATCCTTTCTAAAATGTTTTGCCGATATTCATATAGTGACAATTTCCTGCCACTATATTTATTATACAGCAGGTAAGAATTTTGAAACAAAAGGTGTAAAATATGTACACCCAGCTTCTTGTACCACCGTACAGTCTTACGTTGAGATGGGTAGTAGGACATCAGTTGATCTTGGCGATCAATGCCACTCATAAACTCATTGTATTTTATAATCGGCAAAGGCTTTTCTTTTTCTTGGCCTCTTCTATTTGCAACATTTTGCATAGAATTTTGGAATTCCGTTGATATATACGTGACATCCCTTTTATCCTTCCACTTCCCAATCATGACGCCTCTCTTATATTTAGCAATGCTTTGCCCTTTTTTTAATTTTAAAGTAATTACCTCTGCAGGTAGTCCCTTTCTACTCACACGTAAAGTACCCGTACAAAAAGTTCTTTGCTCGAGTAATAAATATGCAAGTTCAATGGAGTTGTAAAAACTGTCCATATAAACCGAATGCCCTTGACCAAGTTTACCTGCCAACAGCTCTAAAACGACCTTTTGAGCATGGCCTTTGCCTCCCGTTATATCGTGCCGACCGGTATATACCATAAACTTTAGTACCAAACCATCTGGCTCTGTAAGCATATACAGTTTGATGCCATATTTATGCCTTTTGTTTTGAATATACTGACGAAAAACGAGTCTTCCCTTCCATAACACCATAGACTCGTCAAGTGAAAGGTTTTTATCTGGACAATAAAAATTGTTCATCTTCTCATTGAAATACGTTAGAAGTGGTCTAATTTTATAAAGACGGTCTTGTGGTTCAGGTTCCTCAATTTCTGGGTTTCTGGCAAAATGCAGGCAACGTATTATTAGCAAATACCGATCTCGGCCCATATAGTTCGAAAAGCACGATAAATTATAAAGCCAATGCTTTTTCCAATAATCTTGGATTCGATTTAATTTGATGGTCCCCATGTGGAATGTCAAACCAATAAATACCAACAGCTCCTCCTTGGATAAAGACTTCCAGTGGGATATCCTACTTCTTGGTGTTACATTTCTAGTCAAAAAATAATCTTCCGCATACTGATTGGTTTCGGCGACAATTTGATTTAGTAAATTATCGTCGAGTAATAGGCGAAAATAATCATATGGTTCTTCGTTTTCTGGTCTCAATAATAATTTACTTTCGTTCAAGAATGGAATTTCTGTCATGCCGTTACACTCATTCTGCCATGTATCGTCTTGCACGTTTTCTTCTGCAGATTCTTCATTTTCTTCATTCTCGGACTCCGTTTCTTCTTCCGATGTTGGACCGTAATCTTCACTATCGGATTCAGATAAAAAACTTTCCATTTCTTCGTCTGTAGACCTATTAGAGTCGGCAAAAGAAACTGCTCTACGGCGTTTGATGCCTGAAGGTCCCGGTTTGTTATTATCCATTTTATAAGGGTAAACACAGAACGAAAGTTTGTCAAAGGACGCGCATGAGCATCGTTCGCACCGAAAATGAAACTAAATAAGCAGAGGACGCGCATGAGCGTCATTCGCACATGGCAAGGGCTCAGTTGGACGCGCATGTGCGTCGTCCGCAGCGAAAGTGTTAATAAAGGTTCAATTTCACTTTTGTACCATATGAATGCAATGGGACTGTCTTTGGGGCCCAATGCGCATGCATATGTACAAAAGGAGGACAAAGAGCGCGTTACGCTATCCGAGCGCAGAGCGCACGAAGCGACACGAGAGGGAAGGATGGCTCGAAGACAGCACTAAATTGAATTGCTGGAGGCTGCTGAAGGAATGGAGGGTTTATTATATGGCCCTAGAATAGACGACACCATGTAAGTTGAAAACAAAATTTTTTTTCTATGTGTAAACCGGTTTTGAAACTTTAAACGCGTTTTTCTCAAAACAGCATTTTTCAAGTCGGTGTACACGATATCTCAAAAACGGCTTGTTCGATCGGTCTAAAATTTTAACACAATCTTCTTAGATACATTTTCTAGTAATTAATCGTTCCTTTTGTCAATCCGATACTTATTTTCCATTTTATAAACAATTTAAGGCCAGATTTTACATAAAAAATCGAAACCATTTTTTTGAGAAGCCGCCATTTTGTGAAAATTCAATATTTTTATTAGCCGACCGATAAAAGAAATCGACAACGATATCCGGCTCGTCGTTCCGAAGACGATGTGTTCACAGATAATCCGAAGGGCTCATGAGAGAGGTCATTTCGCTGTTGCCAAAACTGAAGCAATGATCAAGCGAGATTACCATATTGAAAATCTACGTGCAAAAGTCGAAAGGATCCTACGAAACTGTACCGACTGTATTCTGGCTGAGAAGAAGCAGGGGAAACATGAGGGATTCCTATACCCTATCGACAAAGGCGAGGTGCCACTCGATACCTATCATATCGACCGCCTTGGTCCCTTGACGTCGACAAAAAAAAAATTATAAGCACATATTTGTGGTAACGGACAGTTTCTGCAAGTATACTTGGCGCGACGACAAGTATACTCTACGCGACGAGGTCTACGGGCATGGCTGAAGTGCTCGACCATCTCCAGAAGCAGGCGATGATATTTGGCAATCCGCGGAGAATTATCTCCGACAGAGGCACAGCTTTCACGTCTGGCGATTTCCAGGAATATTGCAAGAATAAGGGAATACAGCATGTTTTAACGACGACGGGAATCCCGAGGGCGAACGGGCAAGTAGAGCGAATAAATCGAACGCTCATACCTCTATTAACGAAGCTGGCGATGCCGAAGCCAGAGATTGGCACAAATACGTGAGCATCGCTCAACAATGTTTGAATACGACGATACACAGAAGCATCTCGACAACGCCGTTCCATTTGCTGTTTGGAACTCATGGAAGGCTGCGCGAAGATGACCATGTTCGCGAGTTACTTGAGAACGAGTGAGCTGCCACGTTCCAAAAAAGCCAAGATGAACGACGGGCGGAAGCAGCGAAGAGCATTGCGAAGATATAAAAAGAGAATCGACGAGGATTTAACAAGAGACGAAAGGAGTCACAGTCATATCGCGAAGGCGACTTCGTTGCCATTAAGCGGACGCAACAGAGTCCAGGGTTGAAGTTTGCTTTAAAGTTCTTGGGGCCATATGAGGTTGTCAAGGTATCACGCAACAATCGATACCTCGTCCATAAGATTGGAAATCATGAGGGACCTCAACAAACGTCGACTGCGGCGGATTTCATGAAGCCGTGGTTGGCAAACGACAGCGACTTCGAAGCCGAAGACGAATTCGACGATTCAAGAAAAAACGAAAAAGCAGACATCCGAGGGCGAATGTCTCCGCAGGACGGCCAGGTGTAGGATCCATAGCATATGAGCGTAGCGTAGCTTGACGAGGGGTCAAGCGGAGAAAGAAGACAGTCGGGTGAGAGAGAAGACAGTCAAGCAGAGGAAGAAGACAGTCAAGCAGACGAAGAAGACAGTCGAAGACGGGAAGCGACAGTAAGAGGGACGACGTATATGAACGAAATGTTAGCTGTACAAATAAAGCTGATTATTATTACGCTCTCACCCATTGCGTTTTCATACGAACTCAGAAGTGTAACGGAAAGACTACACTATATAATATGTTATATATTGTAACATGGTTATAGGCTCTCGCATACGTTATTCTGTCGAACGATTATAGAGAGCCGAAATCCCGTTCGGAAGTACCGAGTACAGCGGGCACTATAGCGGGGAAATTAAGAGATCGCGTTAGATTTTTTATTAAAAGTCGATAATGACGTAGAGGGGACCAGATTGGGGGGAAGGCTATAAAAAAGCCTGCGCGGAAAGAAATGCGCGCTTACGCTTACGCTACAACAAAAAAACCCAGCACAGATCCTTGTGGAACTCCGTACTTTGTCGTAATTCTTTTTGACCACTGATTGTTAAATGTATTGGGTCGTTCGGAAAGTAATTTCGTTTTTTCCCAATAGAGGACTTGATTGTATTTTTTCACGACTAACTTCACACTTACGCCGCATAATCATATGTATTTTGACAGCTGACATAGCAAGGCTTGCTTGTGAAAAACTTCAATTGATTCTGCACAGTAGTTTTTGGTTGATACCCTTTTAAATATGGAAAGTGAAAAACAGCATTTTCGGCATTTTTACTTTTTTACTATAGAAAAGGTAAAGATTCTGTTCAAGCAAGAAAAAAATAATCCGATGTGTATGGGGAAGATGTGTTAAGTGAGCGCCAGTGCCAAAACTGGTTTGCAAAATTTCGATCTGGCAATGTTGATCTCGAAGATGCACAACGTTCTGGAAGGCCAGTTGAAGCTGATGAAGACACAATAAAGGCATTAACTGATGCAAACCAGCGAATAACAACTCGTGAGATTGCCGAGAGATTAAATTTATCGAATTCGACCGTTCATGATCATTTGAAACGGCTAGATTCAACCTCAAAGCTCGACATATGGGTTCCTCATCTTCTTACTGAAAAAAATTTGTGCCGTCGCATTGACGTTTGTGATTTGCTTCTCAAACGCCAAGAAAATGATCCATTTTTGTAGCGTATCATCACTGGGGACGAGAAATGGGTTGTCTACAACAAAGTTAAGCGCAAAAGATCCTGGAGTAGAAAAGATGAACCGGCCCAAAGCACTTCGAAAGCCAATATCCATCAAAAAAAGGTTATGCTATCTGTTTGGTGGGATTTCAACGTAATCGTTTATTTTGAGCTTCTACCGAGCAACAGAACGATCAATTCTGAAGTGTACTGTCATCAGTTGGACAAATTGAATGAATCACTTAAGGAAAAGTGGCCAGAATTGGTAAATAGGAAAGGTATAGACCACATACAAGTTTGACCACTCGGAAAAAAAATTTAGAGTTTGGATGGGATATACTGCTATACCCACCATACTCTCCAGACCTGGCACTTTCAGATTATCATCTGTTCCGGTCTCTACAAAATTTTCTAGACGGTAAAACGTTTAATTCAAATGAGGAGGTCAAAAGTCACTTGGATCAGTTTTGTTATGCCGGTACCGGGTAATTAGATTATTCGGTATTCGGTATAATATTAAAAAGTTATTATTTTTCGGGATCGTTTGCCGATAAGGAGATGGATCTCGAGTTATCGATGAAAACGCGAATTTATGTAAAAGGAAGCATTTATTATAGGCGACGGTGACTTTCCGTTGTCTATTTAGAAGTAAAGTAAGAAAGTACAATAATGCGTTGTTTCGAGAATTTCACGAGGAACCAACCGTTCTCTGCTAAGTCGAAATTAATTCTGTTTTTACTGAAGCAGTTAGCAACTGCGTTTGCTAAAATCCCTTAGTTGGCAGCTTTAGCTTTAGCCTATCGTAGATCGCCTCGCGAGTCGCTTCATGCTGCGTCGGCGTCTACTTCGCATCCCGTCTTGTATGACAGCTAGAATTCCATCTCTGTGTCCGCTAAGGAATATTCCCGAGAATACGTTAGAAGAATATTCCGCGACACAACAGTTTTTAGCCAGCAAACAACAAACATTTTATGAGCGTGGAATCATGCTACTCTCAGAAAGATGGCAAAAGGTATTGGATCAAAATGGACAATATTGGATTGAATAAAATATTAATTCACTATAAGAAAATCGTCTTTCATTTTTATAAAAAAAAAACGAAATTACTTTCCGAACAACCCAATAATTTGTTGTGTTCTATCGTTTAAATATGATTTTTACCATTCTAGTACCCTTCCTCTTATTCCGTATTGATATAATTTACCCACTAATCTATCTCTTTCTACTGTTTTGAAAGCCCGTTTTAGATCCAAAAATATTACTCCTATAATGGCACCTTCACTAATTATCATTTTCCAATCATCAATGACACTTTGTATTGCTGTCTCACATGAGTGATTCATCCTAAAACCCGATTGATGTTCCGTAATAATGTCATTAACTTCTAAATATGTTTCAATTTGCTCTTTTACAACTAATTTTAATACTTTTTCATATATTGGCAATATATTCATTGGTCTATATTCGCTTGCTTTCTTTGGTTTTTCAAGCTTTGGAATTGGTATTATTGTGGATGTTTTCCATCGCTCCGAACACGTACATTTACTTAATGATTCCTTAATTAGCTCCAATAATTCCTCCCGTATCACGTAAAAGCATGTTTTTAATATATCGCTAGTTATTCCTTCATCTATCCCCTTCTTACGTTGCAAGTTCATAACAATTCGTTCTAATCTGTATATATAAAAAACAAAACAAGAATGAAAAACATTTAATATTACAATAGCTACAAGGAGAAGGGACAAAGCGTATATCAGAGCGATACATGCATTGACCAAGATTGGATACAATTTAAAACAGAAAGAAATATCGTAGTTAAATTAATTAGAAGTGAAAAGAAAAGGTATTATGAAAGCATGATAGATGATAATAAAAATGATAATAAAACAGAGGTTATAAGAAGAGAAAATGCGGGCGCGAAAGAAACAAATGATATAGATTTTGAAATATCATGGAACATGGGGGAATGTAATATGGCAGACAAGTTCAAGTTGTATTGTATACGGAGTATTGACGAGATAGTTAAATCTATGAAGGAGGAATGTAGGAACGGTCGGAAAACTATTTACGTTACAGAAAACAAGGGAATTTTAGAAAACTTTGATCTCATAGATATATCTATCTATGATGGATGGAATGGATTTTCAGAAAGTATGAAAATTAAGCTTTCTTCTCAGTTTTCTTGGGAAGAAGAACCGCTTGAATATTTGGCAGGACACCACCCTGAGCAATGGTGACGCCTGAAAGCAACTTGTTCAACTCTTCGTCGTTGCGAATGGCCAGTTGAAGATGACGAAGGATGATCCTCGTTTTCTTGTTGTCACGAGCTGCGTTTCCAGCCAACTCGAGAATTTTAGAAAACTTTGATCTCGTAGATATATCTATGAGATCAAAGTTTTCTAAAATTCCCTTGTTTTCTGTAACGTAAATAGTTTTCCGACCGTTCCTACATTCCTCCTTCATAGATTTAACTATCTCGTCAATACTCCATATACAATACAACTTGAACTTGTCTGCCATATTACATTCCCCCATGTTCCATGATATTTCAAAATCTATATCATTTGTTTCTTTCGCGCCCGCATTTTCTCTTCTTATAACCTCTGTCTTATTATCAGGGGTACAAATTGAAAATGCGGGTTTGATAACAGATGGCGTTACTAACGCTATACGCATCAGGCAGTACTGTGACTATGTTCATGTCAAAGCTACGTCTTATAGCTTTAATTTTCAGTATGTGTCAATTTGTCGCAGTGTCAAATTCATAGTTTTTTTGAGCTCTCAATATGTCGAGTTTCGTGCCAACAAAACAGCATTTGCGGGAAGTTTTAATTTACTTCTTTAATTTGAAGAAAAGTGCTGCTGAAGCACATCGATTGGTCTCCGAGGCTTATCCGAGTCATGTTCCATCGGTTTCAACGTGCGAGAGATGGTTTGTGCGGTTTAGAAGTGGTGATTTTGACGTTGAGGACAAAGAGCGGCCGGGCCAAGTGAAAAAGTTTGAGAATGCTGAATTGGAGGCAATACTCAATGAAGACTCGTGTCAAACTCAACAAGAGCTCGCAGATTCATTGGGAGTGACACAACAAGCCATTTCCCATCGTATAAAAGCCCTCGGAATGATCCAAAAGCAAGGACATTGGGTGCCGTATGAGCTGAAGCCGAGAGACGTCGAGCGCCGTTTTTTTGCATGCGAACTGCTGCTCGAACGGCAAAAACGGAAGGGTTTTTTGCATCGCATTGTCACTGGTGATGAAAAGTGGATCCATTACGATAACCCGAAGCGCAAAAAATCATATGGTTACCCCGGCCATGCATCATCATCGACGGCCAAACCAAATATTCACGGCGCCAAGCTCATGCTCTGTATTTGGTGGGACCAGCTGGGTGTGGTGTATTATGAGCTATTGAAATCGAACGACACCATCACAGGAGCACTATACCGAACTCAATTGATGCGTTTGAGCCGCGCACTCAAAGAAAAACGGCCACAATACGAGCAAAGACACGACAAAGTAATTTTGCAACATGACAACGCTCGGCCACATGTTGCAGCGCCGGTCAAAACATACCTACAAACGCTGAAATGGGAAGTCTTACCCCACCCGCCGTATAGCCCAGATATTGCTCCTTCCGATTACCACCTTTTCCGATCGATGACACATGGCCTAGCTGACCAGCGCTTCCATTCTTACGAAGAAGCCCAAAAATGGGTCGATGACTGGATAGCAGCCAAGCCGGCCGAATTTTTTCGCGACGGTATCCGTAAATTGCCAGAAAGATGGGAAAAAGTTGTGGCTAGCGATGGACAATACTTTGAATAATTCATTTGTTACCATTTTTTCAGAATAAACGTTCAAAAATAGAAAAAAATCCCGCATTTTCAATTTGTACTCCTGATATCATTTTTATTATCATCTATCATGCTTTCATAATACCTTTTCTTTTCACTTCTAATTAATTTAACTACGATATTTCTTTCTGTTTTAAATTGTATCCAATCTTGGTCAATGCATGTATCGCTCTGATATACGCTTTGTCCCTTCTCCTTGTAGCTATTGTAATATTAAATGTTCGTCATTCTTGTTTTGTTTTTTTGTTTTATTTATTTTTATTATAATCAAAGACGATATTGCAATGATGATATCCCTTCATGAGCTATCGGTTCAAAATTGAGACACATCATTTTTATCCATATTCAATACGATTAATTCGTAAAAGCACGAACCTAGCGTGACTAGGAGAACATTTCATCTTATAAGTGAGTTCGAGACACGAGATAAGAAAGCATTTGGCATCATTTAACGAATGTAGTACACAATCATATAAGGCGTTACGCCCCATATGTTAGAAATATGGATTGAGCAAACTTATTGAAACCTTTTGTACATTATTAAGTATGATTTCAACAACACTCAGTAATTTTTTAATGCGAAAATATCGACAAACAAGCCGGTGACGGAGCTTTTCCAAGAAAGTCTTTGGAAATAGACGATTTGCGGTGTGCACTGTATCTCAGCTCGAAATTATCTGAAATAAAAAACCATTAAAATTTAGTCAAAGTATCATTAAGTCCTCCCCCCAACGTTCTCTGATCATTATTTTTTCATTTTTGAATTTTCGGTGGTCATTTAAAGTGAAAACTGCTATTTTTTACGAAAAATTCCGCCATTTTGTGAGTGGTAAACCCCCTTAATGTAAAAAAAAATCTAAAACTTAACGTTGGGGGGAGGTATTTTATATGTAGAAAGTGTGTACCAAGTTTGAAATGAATCGGTAATGTAGTTTTTAAAAAGCAGTGCATACGGACTTTTAAAAAGTGGTTTTGGGAAAAACGCGTTTAAAGTTTTCTCATTCGACGTTATATAGCGTGGATCACAATTGGCACATTTTACCTGGATTTCAAAGCCAAGACCTTCTTGGAACTCTACTGAACCATCACACTGAGCACATTTAACCAAATTTGAAATTGTTGAGAAAACAAGCAAAAATTCGATGATTCTATAATGTTTTTCAACGTCTTCTGGCATGCTCGCACTGGTATTCAACTTTCTTTTTTTCGATGATGCACTCTTCGTATTAGCTTCAGCTTTATTTTGTTTCTTTGGATAAGGCTTTTTTTTCGTTCTGCACAAATGAGTTCTTGTACTTCTTCGGTCATCTCCCCAAACTTTAGATATTCTCGGCATTTTTTAACCGAAAATATCTTGACAAAATTATAAAATCACTGAGAATAAGCGCACGATCGAATGTACAACATTAACTGACGCTCGTCTCTCTTTTTAAAATATTATACAGTGTATAATATACACATATAAAATATATATATACGAAACAGAACAATAGGCCAGAACGATCCCCAAGCGAATGAATTGTATACCTGCTCGCCAGCTGCGCGCTGTGTTTCCGAGAGGAGACTAACTAGTCAATAACTTCGAGAGTTTTGCTCTGATCGACTTCAAATTTTGAGACTATATTCTTGAAATGTTAAACTATAAGAAAAGACAACAAAAAAAATCGATTTTTCAAAAGTGCAAAACCTTCCCCCACCCCTAACATATGAAATATCAATCATTGGCATGAATTTAAATATCACACTTTATCAGAAATCTTTTATCATACGTTATCACAAGTCATCTCTATTTTATACTCATCAACTAGTCGGCACGCAGCCTAGCACATCGTGCTTCGCCCAATCTGCACTCGCATTCATATCATATGAATAGACATTTATATTAAACAGGTTGGCAGGCAGCCTAATCAAATGGTGCTCAGTCCATCTGGACCCGCACGCAACAATATAATCGCCCCGAGCTAGACAATTATACGCTTCTTCGCTACGTAATTTGAGTCAATTTACACACATTCACATATTTGCAAATATTTATACGTGATAGTTTTTCTAACAGTAATGCTTCAAATTCTTAAGACCAAGTATTTAATCAAATGCGGGTCAACTTGAATTGATAGATTGATTGCCCGAATTTATGAATTGATGCTTTATATGCGGCACGAAACAACTTTGGTTAGTTTAAAACCAATGCCAGTTAAATACTAATGACAGATTGGATTGAAAAAGAGAAAGCGTGGCGAGTGGACGCGTTTCTTGGAGAGCTCGAAGGATTTTAGAAAGAAAAGTGGAAAAGCGAAGAATTCAGAGTGAAAAGTGGTAGGAGGGCTAAGGAGAAGGTGTGTTTTGTGTACGAGAGTAGGTTTTTGTATAAGGGAAAGTTTAAGTGAGGTGTTGGGTGTCTAACCGAGGCGCGAAGTTTGAGAGGTTAAGCATGGGAGATACGGGAAAGGAGAAAAAAGGAGCGAAAGGCTCAGAGGAAGTGGAAGGAGAGAGTGGGAAGAACAATGAAGTGTTAGAAGTTAGCGCGCGGTTGACAGATGGAGCCACAGGTAATGTGCATGCTGACATACCCGAAAAAAGGCGCAGAGGGAGGCCGACGAAGGAGGCGGTCGGTAAAAGTGCATCCAAAGCTGTCGGCAAAATAGATCGCTACCTGATCAAAGAGGCAGTGGTAAATGGATATACAACCGAAGGGTTCGTCATAAAAAGCAAGTTACGTCACACGCCGATCAAAAAAGGGCACAGCAAAGACGGGGAAAAAGAAACGGGTAAAGAAACGGAAGAATATATAGAGGACGGCGTCATCGAGGAAGAAGAGACCGTTAAGGAGAAGGGTGATGTGCAAAGTGTCGGAAGTGAGAGCAGTGAGCTCGGCGATGCTGGAAGTACTGTTGGAGGCACGAAAGAAAGGGAGTTTGTTTGTGCATCGATAGCACTCGCCAAGGAGGCACTTGTGTCGTCGATTCGGAGAGGTGACGGACCGAATTTGAAGAATGTAAGTCATGATGGGGGTTATCGGGAAAATGTGGATGAAGGCGTTGATGACCCAAGTGAGGGAGAGGAGGAGGATATGATAGGAGCGGATATAGACGGAAGCTTGGACGACGGCTATTCCGATCGCAGCGTGCGAGAGGGGGCGGAGAGTGGCGTGGGGAAGCATTGGTTTGTTGAAGTTCGGAAAGCAGAGGAAAGACAGAGAGGAGAAATGAGGAAGCGTTTCGAAGATTTCGAAAAAAGATCGAAATTGTGGTGGGAAGAGAGAATGAAAAAAATTTACGAGGAGATCGAAGGGCATATGAAGCGTTGGTATAGGGAGGAGATAAATAAAATGAAAGAAGAATGTATGGTGGAGAATTGTGAGAAGAGCCGAGAGGAGATACGAGAGCTGAGAAGCACGGTGAGAGAATTAAGGGAGAGTGCAGAGAAAGAGGGAGACAGAAAACGGTGGGAGGAGGATCGTCGCATACTTACGGACAGCATCAATGGAAAGGAAAAGAAGCAAGAAAGAAAAGGACCGGAGAGGACAACGATAAGAAGTGGGGTGAGGGATGGAAACTACAGCTATGACTCAATCAGCGAGGCATCTTTGGTGTATTCGACGGAGAAAGTAAGGGGTGTCAGAGAAAAGGCATCGAGGGAGGAGAAAAATCTAAGACAAATAATGAAGAGGAAGCCGAGACCGCTAAACGAGCGGGAATTAAAAGACGAGAAAGGAAAAAGGAAGTACAGGAAAAACAACGTAAGCATTTATTTTCCGGAGATAAAAGGAATTGCAAAGCACAGGATTTTGGACGAGGTTGCTGAAAGATGTGGGCAAGATATCAGAGGAAAAACGAGGAAGAAATTTGAGAGTGGGGGACTGGTGATAGCAAGATATAAGAATTGAAACGAAAAAATGGAGATGATGGATAGAAAGAGGGAATTGAAGGGAACGGACATTTGAATAAAAAATGACCTGACTAAAAGAGAAAAAGACGTTCAAAAATGGCTGCGGGAGGTTGCGGAGAACGAAAAGAGGCTTGGTAGAAGGGCGGAAGTAAGCTACATGAGGATAAAATTCGGGGATGGATGGTGGAGATGGAACAACCGAAGAGGGAACATCGAGCTTCAAATGTACGAGAGGAAGGGGAGGCAAGCTGGTCGGGATGTGCAGCAGCCCTTTCGGATTGAGAGAGAGCAATGAAGGCAAGGAAGAGGAAGAAAGAAGAGATAAGAGAGAAGATTCGACTGGGAAGCTGATAGGAGGAAGAGGGGAGAAAGATGTGGAAAAAACAGAGTTTAAAGTAATATTGTGGAATGTTGCGGGAATATTTAAAATCGGAGGAGCGTGGGAATTCTTAGAAAAGGCGGAGATAGTAGTCTTGCAAGGAACTTGGGTTGAAAAAAAGGATGAGTGTAAAGTAGTGCAAAGTATGAGTTAAAATTCAGTTGGAATTTTAAAGCGGCGATTAAAGAAAAAGGGGTAAAAAAAGGAAGAGCAAAAGGGAGACAGGCAATAGGAGTAAAGAAGGAATGAGAAGGAGGCTGGGATATAAAAGAGTGGGAGTTTGGGTTAATTTTGTGCAATTGTAAGTTAAGAGAAACTATATCTATAATAACAGTATATAATAACATTGGAATAGGAAAAATTAAAAAGGATTTGAGTGATGTAACACTTGAGGAAGCTGGCAAAAGGGATAAAGTTGTGATCTTGGGGGACATGAATGCGAGAATTGGAAATGAACAAGCGATAGTCATAGAGGAAATGGATGACGAGGACTACGAAATAAGAAAATCGCAGGACACGTTGCTGAATTCGGAAGGAAAAAAGATGTTGAGTATGTGTGAGGATTTGGGGTTGAAAGTGTTAAACGGGAGAACGGAAGGGGATAGGGAGGGTAAAGTAACTTTTGTCGGTGGCGGAGAAGAATGTTGTGGATCGGTAATAGATTATGCAATTGTCTTGGACAGGGGGGGGGGGCAGGAGGAAATTAAAAGGATGGAGGTGATAAACCGAATAGAATCTGATCACCTGCCATTAATGTTGTATATGTGGGGAAAGGAAACGGAAGCACAGGAATGTGTAGAAGGGGGTGAGGATGAGGAGTGTAAAATGGAAAAGCTTATATGGAATGAAGAAAAAGGTGAGGAATATATTAGCGAATTGCAAAAGGATGTAAGCATTGGAGAAGGCAAAGAGAGGTTGGATGGGTTAAAGAAAAAAATATTAAAAGCCGCGAAAAAAGTAGGGATGTTGAAAACATACGGAAAGAGTAAGAGGGTGAGAAGATTACCAAGATGGTTCAACGATGATTGTAAAAAGCAAAGAGAGGAAGTTTGGAAAAAATTGAAAGCATTTACGAAGTATAGAAAAGCGGAGATGAAGAGAGAACTGTTAACAGAAAGAAGAAAAATGAAGTTAACGATAAAAGAGGCTAAAGAAAAATGGAGATATGGTATTTGGGAACAAGTAGGAAAAGCCAAAAATATGTCTAAATGGTGGAAGGCCATTAGTAATTTTAGAAACAAGCGCAGAGGAACAGTTCGAGTAAAAATATCGAAGAAGGAATGGAAAGAGCATTTTGAGAAATTGCTGAACGGATAGAAGAAGCAGGGGAGAGAGGGGACCGAAAACAAAGAGGTTTGGGATAAAGGGGGGCTGGATGTTAATGAAGAAAATTGAGGGACAGAAAAAGAATTTTATGAGGAGTTTACAATGACAGAATTATAGGCAGCATTGAGAGACATGAAAGAGAGAAAAGCTGCTGGGGAGGATGGAATTGTAGTAGAATTTGTAAAGGAGATACCGATAGAACGGAGGGAAGAACTGAGAGAGGCGATGAATAGTATTTGGAGGGAAGGAATTGTAGCAAAAGGATGGGAAACGGCGAGGATCGTGCCAATTTACAAGGACCCCCTCCTTGTAGGAGGGAGATAGGGAAAAAGCGGAAAATTATAGGGGGGTATCACTATTGAATGTGGGATATAAAGTTATGACAAAAATGATGACGATAAGATTAAGTAAGTGGATTGAAAAGAATGGTAAATTGAAGGAAAGTCAGGCTGGTTTTAGGAGAGGAAGAGGTACGAGGGACCAAATATTTACGTTAAATGTTGTGATAAATAAGAAATTGAAGGGGAAAGGTGGAAGACTATATGTGACGTTTATAGATTTTAAGGCTGCTTTTGATAGGGTAAACAGAGAAAGAATGATTACGAAACCAAAACAAAAAGGAATCGGGGTAGAATGTTGGAAATGATAAAAGGAATATATAAGGAAACAAGAGCGGAGGTGCACACAGGAGGAAAAATGTCGGATAACTTTAGAACAAAGAGAGGAGTAAGGCAGGGATGTGCGTTTAGCGCTGTGTTATTTAATTTAAATTTAGATGATTTGGAAGATATGTGGGAAAGGAAAAATGAAGGTGGAGTTATAATAGGAATGGAAAAAGTCTTTGCAATAAAATATGCAGATGATGTGGCGGCAATTGCAGAGACGGCAAGTGGGTTAAAAAGTATTCTGAAGGACTTAGAAACCTGGGCAGAGGAAAATATGATGGAGGTAAATGCAAAAAAAAACAAAAGTAATGTTATTTAGAAATGGAGGAAAGATGAAGAAAGAAGAGTATTAGAAATTTAAAGGAGAAGAGGTGCAGATAGTAAACAATTTTAAATACTTGGGATATTGGTTTACGTGTAAAAATTCTAATTGGATGCACGGGAAGAAGACTGCAGGAAAGGCGCAAAGGGCAATGAATGCAATATGAGGTGTGTGGCGGAGAGCAGGAAGAGATTTAATGGAGGAGAGGCTTTATTTATTGAGCTTTATAGTAAGGGCGGGAGCTATGTACGGGGTGGAAATTTGGGGATTGAGTGAAATAAGCATCTTTGAAAGAATTCAGAGTAGATATTGTAAGATGGCGTTAGGGGTAAAAAGAAACACACCAAATTATATATGGAGAAGAGAGCTGGGTGTGCCTACGATGAAATACCTGATAAGGGAAAGAGCACTAAGATATATGGTGGAGATATTGGGAACGAATGAAAAGAGATGGACAAAAGTATGTCTGATGGAGGAAGTAAGGGCGATTGTAAATAGTATGCCGACAAAGTGGGGGAGGGACCTAGAGACTGTATTAAAAGATATGGGCATACAAGATGTAATAGGGATGATTTGGGAAAGAAGGGAGGTGAGAGAAATTGAAGCAAGAATAAAGATAGGGTTAGAAAACCTTAAGAATGAGACGTTGAAGAAGGAGGAGAAGAAGATAAAGACATCAACGTACAATGTTAGGTATAAATTTATTGTGAAGAATGAGAACATGCCGTGGAAGTATTGGTCTGAGGAAAATGTAAAGGGCAGGGACAAAGAGGTATGGGCTAGAATAAGATGCGGGAATATAGGGAGAGCGGGTAAGAAAGAAGAGTACGATTGGATGTGCAGAATATGTGCCGAGCAAGTTGAGACGTTTGAGCACATACTAATGTGTAAGAAAAGCAGAGAGTTGGTGACGGATAAAACAGGAAAAGGTGTCGAAGTATGGATGGAAGGGATAGACGAGATGGCGATCTGCGGAGAGGTCATAAATATGTTAGGGGGAAGAATGCAAAAAGAAATATGTGCATATATCAGGGAAATTGAGGAAGTGTGGAAGAAAAGGAGTGTGGAATTAAGGAAAGTGAGAGTGGAGGGATAAGTGGGCAGTTTAGCGAAAGTAGAATTAGATGTAAGGATAATAGATTTAAGGAAATGGACGAAAAGTGGGAGATTAAAAGAAATGTAAATAACGGCAGGAGATGTATAAGCTTTGTAAAAAACTTTATAGAAGTTCTACAAATAAAACTCTATTTATTGGTACTAATGACAGATTAATAACTCGACGCACGTTAACGGATCATTAAATTCACTAAGCTCACACCAAAAATTGTAATTTATCGGGATATGTTGCATGGTGATAGACTATATACTAGAGACGCATCACTTATCTTTTTCGCGTGAGGCGTAGCGTACGCTTCACGGTAATTCCAGGTATTGACTGTTTCCTAATATGGCAGTCGACCATGTCCAGATATCAGTAGGCCAAGACCACTGCTTCCGTGAGGCGTCTAGACACTGGCTCCGGTATGTCCATCTATACGCGCGAGTCGCGATGGCAGTGGGTGCACTTCGGTTTCAAAATTCCCAACGAAAGGTTTCGATTGTCTCGTTAATTCCAACATCGAAAATGAATTGATCCGGACGACGTACGAGATACTCGTTATTGTTGAGTACGAATAGTACAAATGTAATACGCCCTTATATTGGCGTAACGTTGTACGGTCGGAATTTTCAGGCCCAACCGTCCTTTTGAGTATTCTTCACTGACTTGAAAATTATTTATACATACGTTTTGACTATTTGGCACAGATGGCCATTACTATTACTGTTACTTCGCTTTTTATGTTACAGCGCGATGCTATCACTAAATCGGTCGGTGGACGATTGGGGAGAGGTAAACGTCGCTTACTCTCTCGATACTCCGTAGGCTTTCCAATAGACGCTAGATGGGTAGACTCGTCACCTTCTTTTCAGGTCATCTCTTTGCACGACCCTATAATCTATTTTATATATATATTGATTACGGCAATCGGTATATTACCGACGGTTGGCCCTACACTATTGTTATGTCATCCGAATACCATTTTTTCCCTTCCCATATTTTTGGAATCTTAAACTTCTTCTTTGCTGCTACTGTATCTAATGCACTTACTATACTCTGAACAAATTTTTCTGCGCTTAGGTTCACATCTAAATCATCTCTATATTCTGTTCTTTCTTCCATTACTTTGAACAATTCCCCTATATGCAATTTCCTATAACCTCTACTAATAAATTCTCTGTATTTTTTTCCCTCGTTGCTTATGACTAGTTCGACATTTATCTACGAATGATCTGTTATCTTCGATGTGTCATATACTTTATAGTTCACCTTATCGTTTGCAAATACTAAATCTATCAAAGTTTTACTATCTTTCGTAACTCTCGTAGGTTTATCGATATATTGTTTCATACCTAAGTATGACATTTCTGTTGTTAACTTTTTCGCATAGAACGAATCCTTCCTTAAATCTACCAGGTGTATGCATAAGTTTTTTCCGGTTTATTGGTAAAAAAAACACGTAACTTTCAAGGGAAATAAATTTTTGTTTTATTCAAAATATTGGCCATCGGCTTCTACACATTTCGCCCATCTTTCAGGTAACTTATGAATACCATGCCAGAAAAACTGCTTGTCTTTTGCGGCAAACCATTTGTCGAGCCATTTTCCAACTTCCTCGAAATTGCTGAAGTGCTGCTCTGGGAGCGCGTGCCCCATTGATGCGAAGACTTGATAGTCAGATGGCGCCAGGTCTGGCGAATACGGTGGGTGCAGAAGGATGTCCCATCCAAGCGATTTCAAGGTGTCTTTCACTGCTTTTGCTGTGTGAGACGGCGCATTGTCGTGTAACAAGATCACTTTGCCATGTCTTCTGGCCCATTCCGGTCGTCTTTCGATTAATGCGTGGTTTAAATTAATAATTTGTTGGCGATAGCGTTGTGTATTAATGGTTTCGCCGGGCTTCAAGAGTTCATAATACACAATACCGCTCTGGTCCCACCAAACACAGAGCATGGTCTTCTTGCCGAAGCGATTTGGCCTTGGTGTTGAAGGACCGGCTTCGCCAGGTGAAAGCCACGATTTTTTCCGCTTCGGGTTTTCAAAATAAATCCATTTTTCGTCACCCGTCACAATTCGATGCAAAAATGATTTCCTTTCGTGGCGTTGAAGCAGCACTTCACAAGTGACTTTGCGATTTTCTATTTGACGTTCATTCAAATCGTGTGGGACCCATTTACCGAGTTTATTGATCTTCCCCATTACTCGTAAACGTCTGCTGATTGTTTCTTGTGACACATGTAATGCTTCTGCTAATTGCCGTTGAGTTTGAGTTGGGTCATCATCCAATAACTCCTGCAATTGCTCGTCTTCGCATTTTTGTGGTCTACCTGAGCGCTCACTGTCTTTCACATTGAAATCACCACTTTTAAATTGTCGAAACCATGTCTCACATGTTCTAATCGATGGAGCGTGTTCACCATATGTTTCTACCAGCAAACGTTGACTTTCAGCGGCCTTTTTCTTTTGATTAAATAAGAAAAGCGATGCGTGCCGCAAATGTTCTTTTTCAGTCACAAAACTCGACATGATCACTGAACGATAAAACAAAGACGCTAGTTTTTGGCGGACTCAACTTGTGTGTATTTGTAGGTTAATGTCAGACGAACAAAATGACGTATGTGTCAAATTAATACGCTGCGTACTTTTCGCTGGCGCCATCTCTTAGTTAAACCGGAAATAACTTATGCATACACCTAGTATATATTTTTTTCCAGATGCGCATTCGAGTAGCGGTCCTACAATATCGACCGCTACTTTTTCGAATGACCGCGATGGGGTATCTGTTACCACCATCGGCACTCGTTCCCTTTTCTTGATTTTGTTCCTTTGACAGGACTCGCATGATGAAATATATTCTTCCAGATCCCTTGTGATGCCGGGCCAGTCGTTTAGCCTCTCGTTTCGACGAGTTATCGTGGTTGCCTTGGGTATCTTCGAATCTCCGCTTTGTGCGGCTGTTCGTGTACCCGATTGCGCTATCTTTCTCTTCCTTATAGGACTTTCTTTCCTGTCCCACTTGGGCTCGTGCGGTCGCGTATATGCGACTCAGAGCGTCCGCATCAGTATTTCTTTTTCCGGCTTTCTGCATTTTACCGGACCCATGCCCCGATTTTATGGTCTTCCCAGGCAAGGGTTGCGATCCTAGGTCCTTCGATCCGACCTTAAAGGGTGCGCGATGCGGCACCTCGTGCATGCGCTGTCGCTTGTTCCCTCGTAGATGGAATACACTCTTGTATTCGCGCATCAATTCTGCGTAAGCTGCTTGCTTTCCACTGCTCGGGGGCACTGAGTCAGGCTGCGATTGTTGCTGCTCGAAACGTTTGGCCCTCTTCCCCGTGGTCTCTGAGCTTACGCGCAGTGTCTTGACCTGTCGGCTACGTACGGCCTTGGCTATCTCCGGAATTTGGACCTGCCCATGCAGTCCATTCTCGAAGTTAACCTGGGCGCTCTTCCGTGTTATCTTCTCAATGATGCGCTTTTCCGACATCGTGGCGGCTTCCTCGCAGAGCATTTATATTATATCGACGGTGATACGCTCTGTCCTGGCGGCGTATACCGCAATATCCTTGCCTTGGCCCTGCCGGAGGAAGTGAAATTCTACTTGTAACGCTGGCAGCGACTTCCGCTTCCCGTACAAAGCCTCCAGCTCGATCTTGAGCTGTGCTACGAAGAGAATGGTTTTATGCTTCATCTCTCGGGCCGCCCTACCCTCGAGCTTGCTGCTCAGTACCAATTCCAACAGGATCTCATGGTCCCTGGGCGCAGCTCGCTTGAAAACGGTCTTGCAGGATCGTATGAAGGCGTCAAGCTCGTCAGTGCTGCTCCCGTCGAAATGCTTGATATTTTTTAAAGCTAGCCGAAGGTCGAGCGTCCGACTCTGGGTTTCTGGTACCCACGGTTGCTCCCTTTGGAACATGGGATCCGCAGCAGGGTACTCCGACTCCTCGAATCGGGTTTGCCTCGGCCGCGGCCGTGGTGTCGGGTATTCTGCCAACCCCGCCCTTTCCAGCCTTCGCAACAGTTCGGCATTTTGCTCCCATAGGAATCTCGCTGCGCTCGCTCGTACTCGCGGTGACTCCTGTCAACCGCCTCTAACCGATCTCGTACTCGTGCGGGTACCGCTCGGGCTGCCGTACCAGTAGCGAATCGGAAACCTACGCGATCTATTGCTCGCATGTTCTCGATTTCTCGCTCGACCATATCCTCTGTGATGCGCTCAGGCGTTCGTAATCTCCGAACGACGCACCCCTAAGTGGGTTCACGCCAAACTGGGCTGTCAGACGGCCGCCAAGGGCCTCCTGTCTGGCTGCGAGGATTCGTCCCGACGTTGAGAGCTCTGATAACACCCTGCGCGCTTCGTACACGATGTCTCCTACAGCCGCAGCTAATCCGGCTGTGGAGTCTACCTCTGTGCCAGGCAACGTCGTGTCTAACGAGTTGCCCCTACGCTTTGGTCGGGCGCCTCTATATTCCGACATGTGGCTAGTTTCGCGGTAGACTTTATTTTTAAATATTTCCAAATATCTCAGGAGAGATATATATTTCTAACGGAATATTTTCCCCGAACTACGAATTTAACTGGCTTTGATTCTAGGCTATGTATAAGTATAATGTAACCGCCAATTACAGAAAGATGATCTTGTAGTAGATGGTCGTCGCAATGGCGGTACTTCGGGTGCTGTTCCTTCGGTGCTGTTGACCTGCTGTCTTGTAGCTCCCCTCGAAGGTTGGTCCAGATGTCTTCTTGGGCTCATCCTCTGTGCGTCGGCAATGGCTGCGCGACAGTTTTGTCTCAAGTAGCAGCCTCGAGTACTTGGTTGCACACTTTGTGGGGTTTTCCGCGACTTGACGTGACACCGTCGATCGGGACTTCAAACATTTGACCGATACGTCACACCGCACCGACGTTCACTTCGCGTCGTCGCATTAGATTAGTCGGGTTTCCACGAACTACACTGGCGTCCTTTACACGAGCCGTAGTCGTCACTTCAAAGTCACCCTTATTACTTTGTCCAAAACACTTTTTGTCCAAATAAATTACGTAGCACATATCACTTCAGCAGATCCCACCGCTGCCACCAAATGTTATGCCGGTACCGCGTAATTGAATAACTCGGTAATCGGTATAATATTTAAAAGTTAGTATTTTGGGATCGTTTGCCGATTAGGAGATGGATCTCAAGTAATTCGTGTAAACGTGAATTTATGTAAAAAATGGAAGTATTTATTATAGGCAACGGTAACTTTCCGTTGTCTATTTAAAAGTCAATCAAAGTATATTACAATAAATTGTGGTTTCGAGCCCGTACGAGGAACCAATCTCTCGCGTTTGAATCTACTAAAAGAATTTAATATTTCGGGTGATTCCGACCCGTGATCAACCGTTCGGATTGATGTTAAACTTTAGACTGATTTAGGTAAAGCAGTTATTCACTCCTTTGACGTAAATCGAATGTCGCGATGAATTTCACTATAAACATCGCTTGCAAATTCCAGCAAGTCGTAGCTCGAGCTCGTAGCGGTCATTGTTCGCAGCTCGTTGCTTGCGTTTGCACATTTTTTCTACTTCGGTGAGTGGCCTCACGCGAAGAAGGAACAATGGCGAAATAATGTACAATTAATTAATTCGCGGCACAACAGAGAAGTTCAAGAAAAAATTCATGTGCAGGCGTGAACTACCCCCTGATTTTTCAATTTTCCACCCTACACAAAAAACTAACCAACCAAATTGAACAGAACATGTATCATTTGGAAGGGCAAGTTAAAATTAAGTTGACGTATTCTTGCACATCCACAGGAAAATGAGTTTACGGGGGTAAACTACCCCTCATCCATTAGTACGTATATTTGTGAATACATTCTTGTTTCTCGTTATTTAAATGTTAAAGAGCTGCTTGCGTTCACTCTTTGTGCTGATTTTGTGCTTGTCAATAATTTATCGTCACAAGTTATCGACCTTGCGATTAGATTATATTTCGATTCGGCGCAAATTTATGAATATGTCGATGATGCAACAGTCGTCCCATCTATAGAACATTGTCAATTATTCCAACGAAATGAATATGATCTTATCTTTTGAGCGATATACTCAAATCGATACCAGACGATTACAGAATATCATGATGTACAAAATTCATCAATCATACGCCAATATGATAAAAATACTTTCGACGCAGTAAGAGGTATTTTCTACATAGGCGGCTATCTGGGACAGCGTATTATCTGCTGATATCGCAGCTGGTTCAATAACAAGTCTTTCAAATATAAAAACCGCGATACATATAGCGATCTTCAGTTGCTCATTTGAACGAAGTGCCAGTGCATCAGTCATAATTTGTCTGATAAAAAAAAAATCAATACACCATGAAAGTGAATCCAATCAACGTCATTAAACTTCTCTTGGCTACATTTGAAGCCATGAATATTCTCGAAACTCCGATTAACAATGGAGAAATCGAGGTAAAGCAGAATTTCGAAAAAGTTCTGGTCGACTGCATGGACGATTATAGCGGAGTTGAAATTATCGAGGAACAATCGCTAGATTTTCAAGAGCCATTCAAGCAATGTGATGTTAACCCTGTCGAGGACACTCTTTGGCAACATGATGAAGGACCAGTGGATTCTGATACTTGTTCTAAAGACGAAGAAGACATAAGCTACGATTACAAACGCAAAGCAATCGAATACTGGAGATCCGGTAAGAAGAAAAATTACAGTGTCGATACCGTCAGCCAGAAATTCAGGAAAGTCAAATCTGTACGACAATTAAAACGCTGGGCAATTCAAATGAACGAAGGTGGGACCTACAGGGAGAAATTAGGAATCTCTGAATATACTTTGAAAAACATGCAAGCCGCTGGAGATGCTAGTTTCATTGTTCATGATATCGACCTTTAAAAGTGGGCTCTACAAGCTCAAAAAGAGATACGTTACGAAAACATTCGTTTTAAAGCTCCTCGTGATTGGCTTTGTAAATTCAAGAAATCACATCGTATTATGTCCAGGAAAATTAATAAATTCATAACACGAAATACTATAGAAGACGAATGAGTTTTAAGGATGAATGCAGAAAACTTCGTGAATGAAATTAAACCATATATTCAAAAATATAGAGCGGAAAACATATATAAGTCAGATCAATGCGGTTTTCAACTGGAAATCCACTCTGGCAGGACTCTGACGATTTAAGGACCTAAACAAGTGGAATGTGTAGTACAATCCGTATCTTCTACAACTCACAGCTACACTATCCAGCTAACCCCGTTGTTTGAGAATCCGGTGGATGAAGTTGACAGATCTGTGAATGTATCGAATACCCATGAAAACTCACTCTCGACAAGGTGATAAATAAAACCAGACAAGTTGTTGTTATCGTGTGAAAGTGGTTTATTCCACCTTCCGACAGGCGGTCCACAGTACACGCGAAGTACATAATTTATAAAAACATTACAAGTGAAAATTAATACAAAAATCAGTTAAATTTAGAAAACGATCCAAAAACATATATTTGGAAGAAATACAAATTATAAAAATAAATAAACAATTTGAATTGAATTCTGACTTTGAACAGCACACAATTATATTAATTGTGTGCTGAGTGTGAGTTTGAACCTAGAGAGCGGTGCGCGTGCAGCAGTCAGTGCTGCGTAGCACGCCACGCTAGAGAAAAAAGAGTGCGTAAAATTTTGTACACCATTCACTGTAAGCTCTCAGCAGTTTGGTGAAGAGAGGTTACAGTGAATCGATGAGAGCACTTGCAATTAAAATTGCTTGAGTGCTCTACATGTATGAGACAAGCTACGCAGTCAGCACTGCGTAGCACAACACAGCATATACTGAGGATGCACGAGTGAGCAGTGTATAGTCACCGTACTTTCCCAGCAGATTTTCTGGAGGAAAGTACAGTGAATATAAAGCACCTGCATACTTATATTAATTACACCGGCAACATACAGTGAGGAGAACGTGGTGCAGCATGTGCTGCAGCGCACGTCACAGAGTGAGACACAAATGTGAATGTACCGCTATTTTCTACTCCTCACCGACATTGAATTGCACTGAATTGTGACCGTGTACTCTTACCGTGTATTTGAGTCCTGTTGAGCTCGAAAGTTGAGCGAATCCGGTGAATTGCGACAGAGAAAAAGGTCCGAGAGTCCGAGAGTCCTGTTGTGTGTGCTGTTCTACCGGTGTGTAGCCAAAAAAGTGTCAAAATTCCAATATGGCTGTGGGCATGAAAGCGTCGTTGGGCGCTGAAGTCAGTTGAGCGATATAGCCGGTGAGCGAAACCGAAGTCAAGCGAGAGAGATATCCTCTCGCTCGACGCGGCATGCCAACGAGGCACATCCTTCGACTCAACCGAACGAAGTGTGCTAGAGCACCGCAACAGGTAGGCGCACGACGAATATCGATCGCCGTGCGCCAGCTGATTCTCCAACACCCGTTAATAATAAATAAAGCATCATGCGAAGTGCCCCCCGTTGACTTCGATTAACAGGAATGTTTTTAATCAATTCGGACATTTAAATAACGAGAAACAAGAATGTATGCACAAATATACGTACTAATGGATAATGGGTAGTTTACCTCCGTAAGCTCATTTTCCTGTGAATGTGCAAAAATACGTCAACTTAATTTTAACTTGCCCTTCCAAATGGTACATGTTCTGTTCAATTTGGTTGGTTAGTTTTTTGTGTAGGGTGGAAAATTGAAAAATCAGGGGGTGGTTCACCCCTGCAAATAAATGTTTTCTTCAACTTCACGTGGAATTTTTATTGTCTGCAATCAGGAATATTTTGGTTTTTGTTTCATCTAAATCGGTTGACGTCTTCTGTGTGAAACTGCATTACCACCCCTCGACATGCCTAGCTTTGAAGGGCAATTTCACCCCTTAGAAATGTTTTTCCGCCGATAAAAAAAACGTGTTTTTTAGTTTTCAATGCTCTACAACATACGTGTGTTTCATAAAAATCGGAGGGGGACATCAAACTGACGTTCCTTGTTAGTTCAGCTATAGGTTCGCTTCAGCAATGTAACGGTGTTCGCCTGCTACTACCTCAGTTCCTCGGCATTATTGTATCGATGACTCTGGTGATGAAGCACATCATCTGCTCTGTTTTGTCCTCTAGTGATCCTGAGAGTTCAACTTCGTTTTCCATCAAGGTGTTTAAGAATCCTTATCGAACGCCGTTGCTTTCCATTTCGAGCCCATTGCCAAATTCCTCTTACTGACCAACCTTTGAGGATGCTTGACCACGCAAAGAATTGCTTGCTAACCGCTGTGAGTGTCGCAATCGCTCACTTTCCACGCAGTACCTTGCATATACAATCCCTCGCTCAAGAATGTGAGGTCAACGATCGAATCAGTTCCACTCCTAGCAAGTGTAGGGTCCGTTCCAGTGTTTGCTAAGATGATGTCGAGTTGAGCGAAGGACTGCAATAGGGCCCTCTCTGTCAGGTTTGTCACCCTGCTTTCCCGCTCAGTGCTCTAAGCGTTACAATCTTCCGCGATGTCACAGGGTTCTTTCTCTGCGCGTCGGCTACCAGCTGATCGAACAGTGTCTCAAACTCATCGAGTGAAGCGTTTGGTGGGGCATAACAGCTATAGATGTATATGTAATCCACTTTTGCCCAGACAAAACCTGCCCTTGTTCTTTTATACATATAGCGACGTCTATTCAACACTCGTACAGTCTGCCGCAGCAGCTCTTACGCGGCCTCATAGTGATTAAGATTCAGCTGAAGTACTCTTATCTTTTGTTCTTCTTTGCGGTCGCTTCAGTGGCCCTCCGAAATGCCTGGCACTCGCCTCTACCCGATTTGTGATCGTTGTCACCTTTTCCTTGACAGACAGCGCAATATGGGTACTTCGTGCATTCTCTGACGACACTACCCTCCTTCCTGTCGGGCCCTTTGCAGTTACGTGCTATGCGCCTAAAGTCCCAACAGTTGAAGCACCATAGGACACTTGCTTTCTCTCTAATACGGCATACCCATCCGATCCGCACTTTCCCTACTGCGATGGCTTGTCTGGCTAAGTCTGCTGAGAGGCCAATGACCGCCGTTTAGGTTCCTCCATAAGCCTTTCGCACCGACTTGATTGCAGCCACACTTTCAATTTTTATCAGGCCAGCCAGAGCCTTTGCGATCTCCTCCCGTGACGTGAGTTCGTCCAGTTTGAGCTTGATCTCGGTTGTTTGCCCTAATACTCTCATATCTGCCACTTCATCAAGAATACTTGCAATTACCTTTTTAAGCTGGAACGTCTTCTGATTCGCTTAAGTCCTCCGTATTCTGTTGAAGCTCGCCCCGACTTCGATTAAGATTTCGACGTATGACCGATTTCTTTTAGCTGTAATGATGATTGCGTCTGGCCTCGCGGGTCTAGTTCGCCGATTCTTCCGCTCTCCCTTGTTGTTTGTTCTATCACAGTGATGCTTACTTTGATATCGCTGATATGGTCGTGTCTGGCGCTCCGATAATTCAGGTCTGGACTGTTCTGGGTTAATTTTCGACCGGTGATTTTCCTGACTTTTCCCTCTTTTCTCTTCGGGTGTGCGTGTGCGTGTGTGCGCGTATGCGTGAGGACGCGTGCGTGTGTGCGAGTATGTTTGTATTTGCGTTTGCGTTTGTGTTTGTGTTTGTGTTTGTGTTTGTGTTTGTGTTTGTGTTTGTGTTTGTGTTTGTGTTTGTGTTTGTGTTTGTGTTTGTGTTTGTGTTTGTGTTTGTGTTTGTGTTTGTGTTTGTGTTTGTGTTTGTGTTTGTGTTTGTGTTTGTGTTTGTGTTTGTGTTTGTGTTTGTGTTTGTGTTTGTGTTTGTGTTTGTGTTTGTGTTTGTGTTTGTGTTTGTGTTTGTGTTTGTGTTTGTGTTTGTGTTTGTGTTTGTGTTTGTGTTTGTGTTTGTGTTTGTGTTTGTGTTTGTGTTTGTGTTTGTGTTTGTGTTTGTGTTTGTGTTTGTGTTTGTGTTTGTGTTTGTGTTTGTGTTTGTGTTTGTGTTTGTGTTTGTGTTTGTGTTTGTGTTTGTGTTTGTGTTTGTGTTTGTGTTTGTGTTTGTGTTTGTGTTTGTGTTTGTGTTTGTGTTTGTGTTTGTGTTTGTGTTTGTGTTTGTGTTTGTGTTTGTGTTTGCGTTTGCGTTTTGTTTGCGTTTTTGAGAGAAATAGAGAGAGAGAGAGAGAGAGAAGTTTGAAATTGCTGCGGAAGGTTGAAGGCTATCAACAACAGTGGAGGTCGTAAGTCCACAATTTTATTCATTTGTCCAAGTATGGTTACGCGTTTGATCCATCCTATTCTTATCTCTACTCTTCCTTGTTCACTAGAGTACACACATAGCCCCACTGTGCCCTATCTCCTTCTGTGCGGAAGTCCTTAAAGAACTGCGACGAGAAGAAAAAAAGATAAATGAAACACGATGAATGAAGAAGTTACAAGAACCCCAAATCTCATGTACACCACCATAATGAAGACGGGGGAAGTACGGTAACACGAAAAATGAGGAAGAGCTACGGCTGAGACTTCCGCCGCGACGTAGTGCCTAACGCCGGTCCCGCGGGGGGGGGGGGGGGGGGGGGTTCGTAAAAACAAGCATTTCTCACCTCCGCGGATAAAACACACACACACACACACACACACACACACACACACACACACACACACACACACACACACACACACAGAGAGAGAGAGAGAGAGAGAGATAGATTGATTGATTGATCGATGTTTATTAGCTTTCACAGCTATTTCAATACATAAAATAATTACATGAAACTAACTTAATAATAACTTACTGTAACGGTATTTATCGTTAACATTACCTTGAAAGGGTTTTGTTCGGATTCGAGCAGGGAGGAAAGTAATTTAGGCTTTTGTAATAGGTAAAAGTAGGGTTTATTCAAAAAACGCAGTGTAAATTTTGGTGATACATTAAATAGAAATATGAATATAAAATCTAATTATCGATCTTCATCTCTCTTTCTTGGTATCGTGGCTACCACGCGCCTTACAAAACGTTATTCCCAGGCACTTGAGTGCATTTATAATCGTGTACATTGGAGAGTCTAAAGAATTTTTGAGAATCTTATATTGAACAGATCTGCGTTGGTCAATAATGTGTTTTATAATGGAGATATAGCATTTGATCAATAATATGCTCTATGATGTGAGAATAGACGTTGATAAATCCTATAATTTTTTATGTAAAAATATTTGTTGATTAATAATATAATTTATAAAGTGAAGATAAACGTCGGTCGATAAACGTTTTACCCGCCGCGTTCGCAAGGTAAGATACTTTAGCACGCGTACCGTCGGTAAATGGCCTCTCAGGAGCTCCCGCCTTGTACTCTGTGAAGGCCGGCTCGCTCGTCCACCTGACCACCGCTGCGATCCAGCGTCAGTAGGATGCACTTTGAGTGCATTCGCAGCTATATCAGGACCGTACGCTTTCTATATTTTCCCTGGGATTTCCTGATTTATATTAAAATTATTTTCCTATCTTACTCCCTACGCTGTCGTGTAACTCCTATCAGCTTTAGTATGGTAACATTATATCTCCGTTATTTAATATCTTGGTATTTTATGTCCGGTATTTTACTATACGTGGGGACTATTAATTTTGTATAGAGAGCATAGCCTGTTGTATCGTGCTATCCTCGGCTACCAGAGAGAGAGAGACCGTGTTGTTGATGTTTGGATGGCCCGTGGTGCGTTGAACACGAGCGCAGCACAGGCTCAGCTGCTACCCGTCAAGTGTGGGTCTGGTACTACAGCTCGGCTCTGTGGGTATTGGTGCAGCTGCAGCTAGCGAGGGCTCGGTTGCTCTCCCTTCCTGGTAACTGGACTTCTGCGTTGGCGGGACCTGCGAACAAAACTGTTCCTTAAGTGCCGAATTTCAACGTCTTTTTATACCAGTAACCCCTCTGTCTGTCCCATGCTTCTGATATAACTGTAGCTAGTAGTGGTCCTGTAGCCCATCTCCTGTAGTCCACTGGTAGACTTGGTCCTGCTTTTAAAATTCGTCGTTGGTCTTTTAACGTTTCGTTATTCGTGCTTTTTGAAAGGAATAACGGGACTTAGTCTCCGACGTGCCGGCCTACATGGTGTGAGTGACGCGCAGTAGCGGCGCTCCGTTGTATGTGTACCGCGCGTCTTGAGGTGTCAGGTATAGGCCGGTCTTACTTGGTGTGTGTAACGCGCGGTAGCGGTGACTTGGTGTGTGCACCGCGTGTTATTAGATAGCCAGTACATTACATTACACCTTACATTTTCGCACGCAGGCAGGCAGGCAGCCGTTGTGCAGAGGTGATACTGCCATATGGCGCGTCCCCAGGTGGCGTATATGGGAGTGCTCGCTTCCTGGCTGCGACGGCGGGCAGGGGTGAAATAGAATTGCCCCCGCGGACCAAGCACAACCCAAGCTAAGGTGCTAGGTATCGTGCCGAGGGCTGCATGGCATCTGGGTGAGATGCCACAAACGGTTCCCCTGAGGCAACTGGACTAACCCCAGGTGTATTTATGTGGCCTTACCTCAGTAACCAGGCTCTGCCGGGGTGGACCTCTTCACCGAAGTACTCGTGGGAACAAAAAAATGGATGGCGGTGACTTAAAAAGCATTAAAAACCAAAACAAAAGCAGAAAAAAAAAACAAAAAAATATGAATACAAGGCCGCGCAACAGGAGACAGGAAGCGCGAGGGAGGAAGTACCGAGTACTGTGTCCGAAGAAAATACGACTTAGCAGCGTATGGAACAGTTGTAAAAGGAGGAAGAGCACGCATTCATCGAGATAGGCAAACGTGTTCAAGTTATAAAAGGAATACTAAAGGAGGCTAGAAACATCCACAAGTCGATTCAGGACGCTACAGAGCAGGCGGCAGTCTTCTATCAGAAGATGCAGGACCTTCGCGACGACTTAAGAGAAGTCCGAGGCATACCAGCGAGAGTACAGACAGGCTCATGAAGAGGTACTGAAAGAGCGCTGCCAAGTACATCTGCATACGCCCAGCAAAAGGAGAGCACAGCGCAAGCATCAGCAGAAAAAGTGGTGAACGGAGGAGTTACGCGCTCCCATCCTAGGAGGATACACCAGGCCAACACGGCCGGGACGAATCCTAGAATAGTTACGAGCAGAGCCGATCAGGATAAGAAAATATCGGCGACGTCACCTAATTATCAGAAGCAGAAAAAACCCCTAATACCAACATCGGGGAAAAAGAGACGAGACGGTGACGGAACCAAAGACGAAGGACGAGTCAACAACACCCCTCAGAACAAGATAGTTCAACAGGACAACGGTGCTCAAGGGGTAGAGTGGGAGAAGGTGAATAGGTAGAAAAAGGGATATCGTGGAAACAGCTCCAAAAAGTCCGACGAGGTAAAAATACGCGAGAGACGATCAGAAGCAGTTGCGATTAAAGCAAAGGGAGGGGCCTCATATGTAGGAAATAAGGAAAGCGAAGGGACAGAGTCGCAGAGAAACGCGGTGGCAGACGCACTGGGGGGACGACCCGACTGTCCGCACGATAACCCGGAGCTATACCGTTGAAATCCGAGACCTACAAGAACGCAAGTAGCGTTGATAAACGCACCAGTAAGGATAGTCGAAAAGCTCCTTGAAACAGGGAAGCTGAAAGTAGGCTAGGTCTGCTGCCGAGTCAGACTCAAGGCCCAAGTGTTAAATGGGTTAATGGGTGCTTCCATTGCCAAGGTATCGGTTACGTTGCGCTAGATTGCAAGGGTCCAGATAGATCGAAACTTTGTCAAATCTGCGGATAGGACAACTACATTGCGAAACAATGTAAAGGAGAGGCTTTCTGCATAATATGCGATGAAGAATGTGAACAGGGCGAAGCAAAGCATATCCTTGGGAGTGCAAGGTGTTCCTCCTTTCAGAAGGCTATAAAAAGTATCGAAATGACTAACAATAAGTTTCTTCAGGTTAACTTATATAGGGGGCGTGAAGCCCAAGACCTTCTCATGCAAGCAGCCGTCGAGAAGGGTGTATACATATTACTCATCAGTGACCAGTACCGAAAACCCGATACGGCAGTGTGGTTCCAAGATACAACCGGGAGAGCAGATATAGGGATTACCACCAGAGAAACGAAAGTCGGCAAGTGCAGTGAGCTGACAGCGGACTTCGTGTGGATCGAGATTAAGAGGATGAGAGTTTATAGTTGCTACTTCTCGCCAAACCTGGACTATGAAGACTTCATGACAGAGTTAGATTGCCTGAAAGAGGGTCTCCGAACAGCGAACGAGGCAGTATTGGTGGCTGAAGATTTCAACAGTAAGTTCCCAGAGTGGGGATCCAGAAGACTCGATAACAGAGGAGAAGCACTATCGCAATTGATTACCAGGCGCGACCTCGTCGTTCTCAACGAGGGAAACTAGTTTACGTTCCGCCGATGGCAAACAGGTTCGGCAGTGGACATCACTCTGGCAACAGTTGGAATCGCTTCGAGAGCAGAAGGATGGGAAGTGCTCGATGACGCTACACTTAGCGACCACCAATATATGTTTTTCCGTGTCAGTAAGGAATCCAAGCGGGAGCAGGACACTGTGGGAAATGCGGTATCAAACGAAGGTGGGTGGGTGTTACGGAGGCTTGACAGACTTTCGCGGATACAGGAGCTGGAAATCGCAAAGCAACAGGGAAGCCTTTAAACTCTAGGCGAAACCCGAAACTCAGGAATATCTCAGGCCATGGCCATGCCAAGACTCAGGAATATCCCAGGTAGAAGAAAAATGGTGTACTGATGGAACCCAGAAATTAAAGAACTGAGAGGAAAATGCATGGCGGTGCGCAGAGTACCGCAACGACGCAGGAGAAGGGGTGATCCGCAAACCTATGATTTCTTGCAATTGCTTTTCAAGGTAGCAAGGAAGAAACTGAGACTAGCGATAAAAAGCAGTAAAAGGAGGAGCTGCGAAGAGCTGTGCCGCTCAATAGAAACGGACCCATGGGGATTACCTTACAGGATAGTTACCAAGAAACTTGGAGGTAGGTAGCCTATACCCGAACTCTCATGCCCAGAAAGGATGAGGGAGATAGTTACCACACTATTCTCCGCCCAACAGCGAAGGAAAACAGAACCCACACAAAGAGCCGAGTTACTAGTAAATAGCTTTACCATCGAAGAGCAACAGGAAGCGAAAATGCGGCTACAGCCCAGCAAGGCACCTGGTCCGGACAACGTACCAAACGAGATCTTAAGAGCCGTGATAGAAACAAGGCTTCGCCGATGATGTGGCGCAGCAAAGGCACCAAGCACGATGGAAATAGTAACAAACGAGAGCCTTCGTCGTGCTAGTAATTGGATGGTCGATAACGGCTTAAAGATGGCAGTGCACAAAATAGAAGCGGTTTTAATAACGGACAAACGGATGTTCACACCACCGAACCTCGATCTGGATGGACAGACTATACCGTGAACTAAGGCTATTAGATACCTCGGAGTACAGATCGATAACGGACTCAGATACGTGGAGCACGTTATAAAGGCAACCGACAAGGCAGCGATGATAGCAGCTAGCCTTGCAAGACTAATGCCAAACGTCGGGGATCCTAGAAAGGAAAAAAGAAGACTGCTAAATTATGTTATCCATACTCAGTTGCTCTGCGGAGTAGAAATATGGGCAACAGCGTCCGACAAGATCGGAGCAAAGCGAAGGCATGTCTTCGTGTAGCGGCGCGGTGCACTCAGAGTAGTATCGGGATATAGAACTATTTCCGAGGGAGCAGCGCTAGTTCTGGCGAGCACCCCGCCAATAGACCTGCTGATTCGAGAGAAACAGGAGGTCTATAACGAGCTTATACAGGGTGCGCCATCTCAATCTGGTCGATGGAAGTATTGAATAACTTAGAGAATTTTCAACAGATTTCACAAAGTCGTATTTTTTTATTAAATTTGATTCATTACAATTTATTTTGATTAGTTTCCAAAAACCACATCGATCAAATGTCCGCCTTTATTACTGAGACAAAAATGAGCTCTTTTTTCGGCATTTTCCATTGTATTTGCCAGCGTCTCGGGCGATATCGCTGCGATTTCGGCTCGAATGTTGTTTTTTAGCTCCTCTATGGTCTTCGGCTTGTTGGCATAGACTTTATTTTTCAAAAATCCCCACAAGAAGAAGTCCGGTGCAGTCAAATCCGGCGATCTTGGTGGCCAGTCAATATCACCTTTCTTTGATATCACACGTCCTGGGAACTTCCGACGCAAATAGTCCATTGTTGAGCGCGCAGTGTGACATGTCGCACCATCTTGTTGGAACCAAAATTCCTTAAGACCTTTTTCACGCATTTGTGGTAAAACAAAGTGTGCCAACATCCACCGATATCGATCCCTATTGACAGTTTCACCAGCTCTGAAGAAAAATGGTCCAATGGTGGTTTTTGAGCAAACGCCGGCCCAAACTGTCACTTTCTCATCGTGCAATGGAGTTTCGTGAATAATATGAGGATTATCGGTGCCCCACATGCGACAGTTTTGTTTGTTGACAGCGCCAGAGAGGGTGAAATGAGCCTCGTCGGTCATCAGTATTCGCTCCCAAAAATCCGGCTCAGCTTCCTTCATTCGATTAACGTTATTAGCGTAAGCTAAGCGTCGCGGCTTGTCAGTTTCCAATAATCTTTGAGTCAACTGCACTTTGTACGGAAACATGTGAAGATCTTGCTTTAAAATCCTTCTCAAAGTGGTTCCACTGATGTTTAATTGCTGAGACCGGCGGCGGTATGAGACATTTGGATTTTCTGCAACACTCTGTCGAACAGCTTCGATATTTTCATTTGAACGACCTGGACGCGGTCGAGCTTGATGTTGGAGATTCGCTACAGACCCATGCTCCATGAAATTTGAAGCTAAATGACGGATAGTGTCGCCTTTGGGCGCAGAACGTCCGCGATATTTTTTACGATACGCACGCTGAGTTGACACAACTGAACGATTATTTTCAATGTAAAGCGAAACTATTTCGGCGCGTTCTTTCGGCGTATAGCGATACATGGTTGAAATTGTACTGAAATAACCTATACGAAACGTGTTGTACGACGCTGGTCGGTTAAAATCTGTCAGAGTTATTCAATACTTCCATCCACCAGATTGAGATGGCGCACCCTGTATAATACATCGGGAGATAAGAAAAGGAACAGGCAAAAGATGGTGTCAAAGATAGAGAAAGATGGAGGCTCATGGAAAGATGGCAGGTCAAATGGGACATGGACACGTCAGGGCGATGGATGCATAGGCTCATCCCCGACGTAGCAGCGTAGCACAACTGTGCACATGGGCAATTGGGATACCACCTTATCCAAGCTCTCACTGGCCACGGCTGCTTCGATGCTTACCTAGAGAGAAGAAACAAGAGGAACAACGCAAACTGCCTCTTATGCGGGCAAAGCCCGAATGGGATGCCCAGCACACCATTTTCCAGTGCCCATCAACGGAAAACGACACGACCAACGCCGAGGCAAAGCTCGAAGGTATAACATTGGCGGAAGAAAATCTGGTTCACGTAATGCTAAGCAATGACCACGACTGGGAGGTGATAACATTGTTCTTTTCGGGGGTGATGAAGAAAAAAGAGGAAGCGGAAAGACCGTGGAAAGCGGAAAACGCAGGGAATGAAGATCCAGAGGCGGCGCAAAACGCTTAAACCCGTGAAGGAGGGCAAAACGATATGCGAAAGCGGTACTAGTGCGGGGCAGGGAGAGGGAGGAGGATTTTATCCAGTAAGTATCCGACACTACCCGGACCACCATGATGTCTTATGTGAGATTTCCCCTCCTTCCAAAAAAAAAAGACAGACAAACAGACAGACTGACAGAAAAAACCTCTACCTTTCGTAGAGGGGCAACAGGCTCAGTAGTGGATATCACCTCCGCGTCGGAGGGAGTAGCCGCGAAAACCGAGGGATAGCAAGTTTTGGAGGACGCCACACTTAGCGATCACCAGATGGGAAACGAGGACAGCAAGGAAGCCTGGCGGATCGGATATTAGAGGCAGACGGATAGGTGTTCCAGAAATTTGATACGATATTGTTTAGAGCGGCGCTAGAAATAGCACAGATCTGGAGTAATCGGCAAGTACTTACTGAAGACGGAGACCTAGATGCGATCGTGATCTTCGCGAATAGCATGATGACGGCCACTTGCGACAATGCGATACCACGCCGGAAAAAACGCGCACGGACAAAGAAGTCAGTGTATTGGTGGAGCCCTGAGATAGGCGATTTCAGGCAGGAATGTGGGGCAGCACGTCGGGCGGATCAAAGACGTAGGCGGCGGGACGAAAGTGGTCAATCATAGGAGGCTCTGTAATCGCAGTTCAGAGAGGCTAGAAAGAAGCTGAAAGAGACCATACGACGAAGTAAGAGGAATAGTTGGGTGTAACTCTGTCGTACCATATACGATGATCCTTGGGGATTACCCTACAGGCTCGTAACGAAGAAACTGGTGAGCCGGCAGCTTATACTTGGTTTATTGGACCCGGAAATGATGCGGGGAATAGTAAGCACCCTATTCCCGGTCCAAGATCGACGGTCAGTGAGACCAAGACACGGCGAAGAGCCGAGGATAGAACTAATGACCATCGAGGAGCTGCAAGAAGCGAAAGGACGGATCAAGTACGGGACGGCACCAGAGCCAGATAACATTCTGAACGAAGTCGTACCGGAGGTTATCGAAGCGTGGCCCGAATTGCTGCTCTAAACATACAATGTATGTCTTCTGAACGAAGTCTTTCGCCGGCGATAGAAGAAGCAGAAGCTGGTTCTTCTACGGAAAGGGGACAACTCACTTGAGGAGCCATCGTAGTATCGCCCGAAGTCTTCTCGATAACTTGGGGAAACTGTTCGAGAGACTACTAATTCAGAGACTGGAAAAGTATATAGAAAGCGATGGAGGTCTTTCCGAACGGCAATACGGATTCCGGAAAAGAAGATCAACGGTGGACGCGATAGCCAAGTTCATCGAGGCAGCAAAAACGGTGAAACAGGGACCATGGAAGACCAAGGGTTTCTGTGCACTAGTGACGATGGACGTGAAAAACGCATTAAACACCGTGAGGTGGGATAGAATCATGGAAGCCCTAACATCAAGGCAAACTCGGGAATACGTGAAAAGGATGATCGACAGTTACCAGGACGACAGCATTCTTACCTACGAAACGGAAGGCGGCTCAGTAGAGTATAAAGTGATGGCAGAAGTTCCACAGGAATTGGTTCTTGGACCATTCTTGTGGAATTTAATGTATGACGGATTGCTTAACCTCGAACTTCTAAGGGGGCGGGGGGGGGCATAATAGTAGGCTTTGCTGATTATGTAGCCGTAGTTGTTACAGCGCGGACAACAGGAACACTGGAGATCTCTGCCAACGAGAGTCTTCGCAGGGCCAGTAAATGGCTAAACGAAAATGGGCTTCAGCGGTCTTGGTTACGGATAAACGGTTATTCGCCCCGCCGAACCTGGTCTTGGAAAGGGTGAGAATCCCGTGGTAGAGAGAAGCAAGGTACCTTGGATTACAAGTAGACGGCGGACTTCGTTACGTGGAGCATGTTATCAAAACAACGGAAAAAGCAGCGACAACAGCAGCAACACTGGCACTGTTGATGCCAAATATCCGCGGGTGCAAGGAAAGAAAACGGAGACTTCTGAACAGCGTCGACATACGACGATATTGTACGGAGCCGAAATATGGGCAAAAGCCATCGACAAGGTGGGAGCAAAACGCTGACTGGCAGCGGTACAGAGGCGCAGCGCCCTCAGGGTGATATCCGCCTACAGAACCGTATCCGAATAAGCGGCGTTGGTACTGGCAAGTATGCCACTAATCGACCTGCTGATTAGAGAAAAGCAAAAGGTGTACGACGATCTACGCGAGTATCGAAACAGGAACGAAGCAGAGCAGGAGAATGCAAACGTCAAAATCAAAGCACGACAAAGACTCGTGGTGAGATGCCAAGACCGGTGAGAAAATACGACAAAAAGGCGATGGACACATCGATTCATCTCAAATGTAGAAGCGTGGTACAGCAGAACTCATGGGCAAATGAACTATTACCTAACCCAGACACTTACAGAACACGGCTGCCTTAACGCATACCTGGAGAAATTTCATAAAACGGACACCACCATTTGCCTTCACTATACCCACAGTACAATGCGGGGCACACGATATTCAGGTGTCCAGCAGCGGAGGAAGAAAGAACGAACCTGCGGTTAGTGCTAGGTGGCATACGACTTCAGAAATTGAACCTGATAGAAGTAATGCTGGCAAACGAGCAGTCATGGGGAGCCGTTGAAGCTTTTATAACTGCGAGTATGAAGAAGAAAGAATAAGCCGAACGGGCAGAAAAGGAGCGCAGGCTGGAACTAGCGCATCTAGCAGAGTGACCGATTTCATAGGAGCAGGAAAAATAAGCGGGAAACAACCAAGAAAAAGGATTCCTAGGTACAGGAAGAATAATCACACCACAATGCCACACCGACTAATGCCACTGATCCTACAGTGTGGTGAGTGGAAAAGGAGGAGAGATTTTTAGTAGGTAGGAATCCGGCACTACCCCGATAGTTGTAGGTATTCGGTATTACCCGCAGGAATTAGTCTATGCAAGATTTCCCTTCCTTCGATGAAAGAGAGAGAGAGAGAGATTGATTGATTGATTGATAGTTTATTTATGCCTTGGTAAACCTTTGGCAACATGTGTATAATAACAATGAAATTATAATTAAATATAATTTATATATGCTATTAATTGTAGTAAAATCAGAAAATAACTAAATAATAAATCAAACATAATTAAGAAATAACAAAGAATCCAAATTCAAATTATAATCTAAGTAACAGAATATTAGAATCAAAATAAAATTGAATAACAATGTATAAAAATATATAAAAATAAAAATAAAGAATAAAATAAAATAATATAAAAAATAAAATAACAAAATATAAGAAACATAAGAAATCTTAATTTAACCGAGAAATGATAAAATAACAAAATATCGCGAGTCAAATCAAAATGAGTACTATTTAAGTATAATAAACTAATAAACTAATAATAAAATTTAAGTATACAAAATTCTAGAATTCACAATGTAACAAAAAAAAATATATATATATATATATTAAACCAAGTCTACATGGTCAAACAGGTGAGCATATAGACGTATCTTAAAGATATCTAAGCTAGACGATGAAGTAACAGTTGTCGGCAAAGAATTCCACAGAGAGATTCCTGAGATGGAATACGCTTGTTGATAAGTCGTTGTGCGATACGAAGGTCTAATAAATATGGACCTTGGTCTCCTCTCAGAGCGCTGAGACATTATACTCTGACTTTGGAACAACTCTAGAATATAGGCTGGTGCTTTTTTACCGATAACATTGTACATAGAAATACCGAGAAAATAGATGCGTCGTGACTTAACAGTAAGCCAGCCAAGTCTACGCCTATAAGGTATGATGTGTGTATCAAGTCGGAGATCAAAAATAAAGCGAATGCAATTATTTATGAGCCGTTCGAGTGTTGTGTTCAGTTCTTCAGTTAGGCCATGATAGACTAGACAACAATAATCTAAAAGAGGGAAAACAAGAGAAGTAATCAGCAATGTTCTTAATTCCTGCGAAAGCGCAGTTCGATGGAATTTTAATCTGTAGATGGTAAAGTTAACTTTTTGTGAGATATTTTTGACTTGAGTTCGCCACGATAGGTTACTATGTAGCATCACTCCTAAGTTTTGCACTTCATTAACAAAAGGGATAGTCGTATCATTTAAAGAGATGGGTGATACTGCGCTGAAGTCGAATTGCCGAGAATAGGAATTGCTACCTAGTACAATAACTTTCGATTTGGCTATATTAAGTTTCAAACCGTTACTAGCTGCGAAGTCAGCAATGGCGTATACATCTTCGGATATTAATTTCAGGCCTTCGGCTAGTTGAGATGGTAGGCAGCTCAGGTAAATCTGTGTATCATCAGCGAAAATTATGTGTTGAGAGTGATGAAGAACACAACCTATGTCGTTGATGAAAAGCGAGAAAAGTAGCGGACCAAGGACCGAACCTTGAGGCACTCCCGAGGTAGTAGATAGCCAGGAAGAGCAACTACCATGCTCATCTACCACCGCTTGTGTCCTCCCTGTTAGATAAAAAAAAATCCAGTCAAGTACTGGTTCCGCAAACCCTATTTTCTTGAGTTTCAAGAGAAGTGCCAGATGGGGGACAGTATCAAACGCCTTACTAAAATCAAATAGGATTAGGATGGTAATATGCCTTTTATCTATATTTCGCCTGACATCTTCACATATGCGCAGTAGTGCAGATTGTGTACTATGACCGCTTCGATAC
This sequence comes from Cylloceria caligata, assembly GCA_963942595.1. NCBI lineage: Eukaryota > Metazoa > Arthropoda > Insecta > Hymenoptera > Ichneumonidae > Cylloceria > Cylloceria caligata. The sequence continues at coordinate 23,359,910 of OZ012706.1, forward strand.
CCTGTTTGACGTGGGTCGAATATATTATTCTCCTCAATCCAATCCGTAATCTGCCTGTGCACTAGTCGCTCAAGTACTTTCGACAGCTCACTAAGATTCGCTGTCGGTCACGTATCAGACGGAGAGAGGGGTGTTTTAATCTTGGATAATGGGCGAAGATAAGCTTTCTTCCAGCACTTCGGAAACTCGGACAATTGTAGTGACATATTAAAGATATTCGTCAGTAATGGACATGAAGCCTGGATTGATTTAATTACTGAGAATAGCGGAATTTTATCAGGACCAAACGTAAAAGACTTAGAACTAGAGCAAGATGTGATAACGGAGCAAACTTGGTCTGTGGTAATTTCAGCAAAATGGAATACATTTTGTGGTGACTGAACAACTGAACACAAAGTACTAAACTCACTATAAGAACATGGCGGTAGTTGACTGGACACAGTTAAATAAAAAGCATTAAGTTCATCCGGTTCAAAGAAGTTGAGCGGAGATGGACGTGAAGGCTTAGCTAGACCCAGTGTTGCTAGCGTCTTCCATACCTTATTCGGTTCAGTAATATCAGTCAATTTCAGAATATAATACTGATTTTTAGCTTGTTTTAGATCATTCTTAAGTTGGTCTCTATGTTCTTTGAAAATAGATAGATCTAGAAGGTTGTTTGATCTTCGTGCTCTAGTATATAATCTATTTTTTAAAGATATGCGGTCTCTCAAGTTTTGTGAGAGCCAAGGCGCAGGCGGTCGACATACACGAAGAGTTTGTAACGGTGCATAATTATCTAAAGATCTTAAAAATATCTCTGAGAACGTATCAACAATCATATTAATACTGTTTTGCGATGTATATCTTCTTAAATTATCAATAGAATTTAAATTTGGATTGCAGTCACGAAGAATGGGAATATTAAAACTATTTGACAATGAGTCACAAAAACCTGTGACATCTAGATTTTTATAAGCACGGCGAGTGATAGTGCGATTGATTATGGGTTTAGTATCAAACTTGTAACGCAGTTCTAACAGGTCATGACCTGCTATGTACGGTGATTTTGACTTGACAAACGATTGTATCTTATCTTCGCTATCGATAATGAACACATCAATCCACGAGTCTGAGGTCGGAGTATGATGAGTCGGTAGTGAATCAACAATGTGAAGCGACTGTGAGAAAGCTAAATGACATAGATATTTCGACTCATAATTATTACTAGTTAGATCACAGTTGAGATCGCCAGCAATAATAATATTGTTATAAGCATGAGAAAAACAAGATAAAGATTGCATGAAGTCTCCAAGCATTCGACCTTTCGGTCGTCTATACACAGATGCGAACAACAGATTCTCTGAATTTGACCCTGTAATTTCAATAATTAAATATTCTGGTCCATTCGAAAACTCTATCGGCGAAGATGTCAAAACTTTAGCTTTTAGGGACGAATGAACATGGCATGCGAGAGAGAGAGAGAGAGAGAGAGAGAGAGAGAGAGAGAGAGAGAGAGAGAGAGAGAGAGAGAGGGAGCGAGAGAGAGCGAGAGCGAGAGCGAGAGCAAGAGCGAGAAAGAGAGCGAGAGCGAGAGAGAGAGATTGATGTACATTATTCACATGTTTATCTTACGTTTATATTGAACTTATTTAATTTCGCTTATAATAAATGCTTTTAACATATTCTTATATTGAACTAGTTTTACACAGCCTTTAACCTCTGCTGGCAACGCATTATACATTTTCACTCCTTCGTAAAACATACTCTTTTGCGCACTTCTCGTTCTTCTAAATTGAATTACAATATTTTCCGCTTGACGCGTTTCCCGACTCGTTCTAAATTTAACAACTTGGAATTTACTCGTCAGTTCTTTCGGCAATAATTTCTTAACAGCCTTGAAAATAAATATACACACATTATAATACAGTTTCTGCCTCACACTCATAAACTGAACCGTTTGTAACATATCGTCTACCTTCGTATACCGGCTGCATTGCAATATGACTCGCATCGCTCTGTTCTGCGCTATCTGCAGTTTATTCAACTCTGTTTCACCTGTTGTGCTGCGGAATATTCCACTCCGTATTTCATATATTCGGGAATATTCCATAGCAAAGAAACATTGGAATTCGTTCAAGACAGGAAACGAAGTCCAATGCCCGATCGTACGAACGACCCCAAGAACGCCGACGCAGCATGAGCGACTCACTTGGCGTTCGACGATAGGCTAACGCTAAAATTGCGAATGAAGGGATTTTCGTGAAGACAGTTAACAACTGCTTCACGAAAGACAGTATTAAATTAGATTGAAAAGAGAACGGGTTGGTTCCTCGCTAAATACTCGAAACAACATATTATTGTACATTCTTACTTTGACTTTTAAATAGACAACGGAAAGTTACCGTTGCCTATAATAAACACTTCCTTTTTCCAGGTGTATGCATAAGTTTTTTCCGGTTTTTTGGTAAAAAAAAACACGTAATTTTCAAGGGAAATTAATTTTTGTTTTATTCAAAATATTGGCCATCGGCTTCTACACATTTCGCCCATCTTTCAGGTAACTTATGAATACCATGCCAGAAAAACTGCTTGTCTTTTGCGGCAAACCATTCGTCGAGCCATTTTCCAACTTCCTCGAAATTGCTGAAGTGCTGCTCTGGGAGCGCGTGCCCCATTGATGCGAAGAGGTGATAGTCAGATGGCGCCAGGTCTGGCGAATACAGCGGGTGCGGAAGGATGTCCCATCCAAGCGATTTCAAGGTGTCTTTCACTGCTTTTGCTGTGTGAGACGGCGCATTGTCGTGTAACAAAATAACTTTGCCATGTCTTCTGGCCCATTCCGGTCGTCTTTCGATTAATGCGTGGTTTAAATTAATAATTTGTTGGCGATAACGTTGTGTATTAACGGTTTCGCCGGGCTTCAAGAGTTCATAATACACAATACCGCTCTGGTCCCACCAGACACAGAGCATGGTCTTCTTGCCGAAGCGATTTGGCCTTGGTGTTGAAGGACCGGCTTCGCCAGGTGAAAGCCACGATTTTTTCCGCTTCGGATTTTCAAAATAAATTCATTTTTCGTCACCCGTCACAATTCGATGCAAAAATGTTTTCCTTTCGTGGCGTTGAAGCAGCACTTCACAAGTGACTGCGATTTTCTATTTGACGTTCATTCAAATCGTGTGGGACCCATTTACCGAGTTTATTGATCTTCCCCATTACTCGTGAACGTCTGCTGATTGTTTCTTGTGACACATGTAATGCTTCTGCTAATTGCCGTTGAGTTTGAGTTGGGTCATCATCCAATAACTCCTGCAATTGCTCGTCTTCGCATTTTTGTGGTCTACCTGAGCGCAGACTGTCTTTCACATTGAAATCACCACTTTTAAATTGTCGAAACCATGTCTCACATGTTCTAATCGATGGAGCGTGTTCACCATATGTTTCTACCAGCAAACGTTGACTTTCAGCAGACTTTTTCTTTTGATTAAATAAGAAAAGCAATGCGTGCCGCAAATGTTCTTTTTCAGGCACAAAACTCGACATGATCACTGAACGATAAAACAAAGACGCTAGTTTTTGGCGGACTCAACTTGTGTGTGTTTGTAGGTTAATGTCAGACGAACAAAATGACGTATGTGTCAAATTAATACGCTGCGTACTTTTCGCTGGCGACATCTCTTAGTTAAACCATAAAAAACTTATGCATACACCTGGTATATAGATTCGCGTTTTCATCGATAACTCGAGATTCATCTCCTTATCGACAAGCGATCCCAAAAATAATAACTTTTTAATATTATACCGAATACCGAATAATCCAATTACGCGGTACCGGCATAACACACCCATACCCACTAGCAGTGATGCCCAATACTCAAAGTGCGGTGCTATGATTGCCTTATATACGACACATCTGGTGTATGCCGATATATATTGCCCTATCCTGTTCAGAAAACGTGTTTTTTTACCTATTTTTGTCAACATATACTCACAGTGGTCTTTAAATCGTAGCTTATCATCTATCATTACATCTAACACAGTGTAGGATTACTATAAAAGGCTTGAGTGTGCTGCAGCACACAGCGGCAAAATTTGAGGGGCGGCAAAATGTGATAAAATGAAATTAGAAAATTTTTTAAAGCTTTCGTAGCCGCTCTTAGTCTTCTATACATGTGCACGTGCGCCCAGTATCCGATGATAGACTAGAACCGAGCCAGTAACGCCGGCCTGCGATGCTGTACGGAGGCGCACACGTACAAGATAATGCAGAGCAATATGACGGGTTGCGCGGCAAACTATTCAAGGGCACGCTTAGTCGGCGCTGCAACACCGTGTACACGGCAGAGTGACCAGGAAGCAGCCGCGGTAGCACGCCGTCTATCCCCACTTAGATGGACGTAAACAGCGCGCGCCGTATGCTTCATTCCCACTCCTGCTACGGTCGTGCTACCGCGGCAGCTTTCTGGGAACTCTGATGCGAGATTCGTGTAGTACCGGCAACAGTCCCATATCAATGATACAATGATATCATTATATCAAAGTGACGGTTTAGAGGAGAGTGCCGTAAGAGCCGTGTAGAGACGAACCTTCGGTACGAAGACAAGATAAAGGAAAGATACAAGCAAATTAGGGGATCACTGAGTCCTAAAAACGGAATCGTTAATTTCAGTTGATTTATGTGGTACAATTTGTGCAATAGGTATGTACAGGGTGTCCCAGCTACATACACCTCATTACGACGGGTTGCATACTCCTAGGAGCGCGCCCAAGCGCGCATCGAGCCGGTAATACAGAGCGTGACGGTATAATCACTCGCGTATCTTTACAAGAGTTTCAGTACAGCGAGTCGTCACGCTGTCAACCGCTTCGCATAATAACCCGAAAAAACGTCATATTTATAAAATATTTTTATTTTTAAATGTGTGTTTAAATGCTTGAAGATTAAAATGTTTATTTGGGTGTTTAAATGTTACAGAACGTTTAAATCTTTGAATATTTAAATGTGTTTAAATTATTGAAGGTTTAAATGGTGAAACGTTGCAGAAACGCAGTACGGATACGTTCTTTTAGTTGTCCTATCTATCAAAATTATGAATCGACTGCAAATTGTAGTTTGCTATGTTTAAAATTCAGTTTCGGCGAAACGCCCATAATCCCGACGTGCGCACGAGTCTAAATTGAATCTTGAAGTTCGAATTTGCATAATTAATGTAATGAATTTAAACATAGCAGACTAAAGTTTGCAGTCGATTCATAATTTTGATAGAAAGAACAACTAAAAGAAAGTACCCGTACTGCATTTCTGCAACGTTTCAACATTTAAACCTTCAATAATTTAAACACATAAAAATATTTAAAGATTTAAACGTTCTGTAACATTTAAACACCCAAATAAACATTTAAAACTTCAAGCATTTAAACACACATTTAAAAATTAAAATATTTTATAAATATGACGTTTTTTCGGGTTATTATGCGAAGCGGTTGACAGCGTGATGACTCGCTATACTGAAACTTTTGTAAAGATACGCGAGTGATTATACTGACACGCTCTGTATTACCGGCTCGATGCGCGCTTGGGCGCGCTCCTAGGAGTATGCAACCCGTCGTAATGAGGTGTATGTAGCTGGGACACCCTGTATACTTTATAAAGATATTTATTATTTACAGTAATACCTCGACTTACGTCATTTTCGATTTTACGTGGGTTTTTGCTAGAGAAAAAAAAACGAGAATTACCGAGGCCGGCACTAGTGTAGATTTGTTCTTTTTCAAAGATTGGCTAACGAGCACAGGATTTTTTTTTGTTTTTTCTTTATATTATATATAAGTATCTTACAGGGTGTCCCAGAAAGCTCGCATGCGGAGTGCATAGTAAAATTATTGAGACCAAAAAAGGAGCAACTTTTTCCTGAACTAAAACTGTGCGAACAATGGTTTTTAAATGAGAGCTATCAGAGGTACAAATTGAAAATGCGGGTTTGATAACAGATGGCGTTACTAACGCTATACGCATCAGGCAGTACTGTGACTATGTTCATGTCAAAGCTACGTCTTATAGCTTTAATTTTCAGTATGTGTCAATTTGTCGCAGTGTCAAATTCATAGTTTTTTTGAGCTCTCAATATGTCGAGTTTCGTGCCAACAAAACAGCATTTGCGGGAAGTTTTAATTTACTTCTTTAATTTGAAGAAAAGTGCTGCTGAAGCACATCGATTGGTCTCCGAGGCTTATCCGAGTCATGTTCCATCGGTTTCAACGTGCGAGAGATGGTTTGTGCGGTTTAGAAGTGGTGATTTTGACGTTGAGGACAAAGAGCGGCCGGGCCAAGTGAAAAAGTTTGAGAATGCTGAATTGGAGGCAATACTCAATGAAGACTCGTGTCAAACTCAACAAGAGCTCGCAGATTCATTGGGAGTGACACAACAAGCCATTTCCCATCGTATAAAAGCCCTCGGAATGATCCAAAAGCAAGGACATTGGGTGCCGTATGAGCTGAAGCCGAGAGACGTTGAGCGCCGTTTTTTTGCATGCGAACTGCTGCTCGAACGGCAAAAACGGAAGGGTTTTTTGCATCGCATTGTCACTGGTGATGAAAAGTGGATCCATTACGATAACCCGAAGCGCAAAAAATCATATGGTTACCCCGGCCATGCATCATCATCGACGGCCAAACCAAATATTCACGGCGCCAAGCTCATGCTCTGTATTTGGTGGGACCAGCTGGGTGTGGTGTATTATGAGCTATTGAAATCGAACGAAACCATCACAGGAGCACTATACCGAACTCAATTGATGCGTTTGAGCCGCGCACTCAAAGAAAAACGGCCACAATACGAGCAAAGACACGACAAAGTAATTTTGCAACATGACAACGCTCGGCCACATGTTGCAGCGCCGGTCAAAACATACCTACAAACGCTGAAATGGGAAGTCTTACCCCACCCGCCGTATAGCCCAGATATTGCTCCTTCCGATTACCACCTTTTCCGATCGATGACACATGGCCTAGCTGACCAGCGCTTCCATTCTTACGAAGAAGCCCAAAAATGGGTCGATGACTGGATAGCAGCCAAGCCGGCCGAATTTTTTCGCGACGGTATCCGTAAATTGCCAGAAAGATGGGAAAAAGTTGTGGCTAGCGATGGACAATACTTTCAATAATTCATTTGTTACCATTTTTTCAGAATAAACGTTCAAAAATAGAAAAAAATCCCGCATTTTCAATTTGTACTCCTGATATTTATAGTTATCAAAATGTAGTGTTAGAATGTATGCGAATCAGAAGCAGCATACGATACGCGCCCATGATAAGACTAAAACAGTCTACATAATTCACTTGTAACTTCGTGATTTCGCGGATATACGCCACACGCCACTCCTGAGATGAACGCCAAGCAATACCTTAATTCGATAACTTTAAATAGCTCTCACTTAAAAGCTATTATTCGAACAAAGTTTTATTTAAGGAAGAAGTTGTTCTTAGAAATGTATTACAGTATCCTTAAGCGCTGATGTTGGTAGAGACGTTATGAGGTAATTTACAAAGTTTATAGGGGCTCTACGTCGTTTTTAAGAAATTTATTCGAGTTACGTCGTTTTGCCACTTACGTCGCAAGTCGCAATTCTTGGAACGAATTAACGACGTAAGGCGATGTATTACTGTATATCAATGATGTGTAGTGCACAGCAGTTCTATTGTGTGCTTTTGTTTCTGCATGTTTACGTCGATTTTCAAAGCGTGCATGAGTTGGGCTCCAGGCAAATATGGATGGACGAAAAAGATTGAACGGTCATCAGTATGCCACATTGAGAGCAAAAAAGGCAAAAGAACAAAATTAAGTGATAAACAAAACTACAAAAATGGACAATTTTTTTACCACCATCAAATAGGTCTGTAACTCAGTTTCCCGATGATAACAAATCTCTTGGACTCTGATTTTGTCGTGGACGAAACTTTTCCACCTTCAACGTCTTCAAACGATTATAATGATATTGATGGTGATAATACTAATACATATGAGATTTCAGCAAGCAAACCCGTTAGTTCTGACCTTGCTGAGTGGATTGTTAACGATTTCACCATCAATATTTTTATAAAAAATGGAAATAAGCAGAATTTAGTTTCGGAATTTTCAAACTCTAAGCGAGTTTATCCTGAATATCCACGTTTTCTGTCGAAGTCACTTTTCACTAGAACGATGGCGAACGGCGAGACGATAAACCGCCAATATTTGATATATTCTCCTAAGACGGGAGCCGTGTATTGTGCTTCTTGTTACTTCTTCAATCAAGAAAGCAGCAATCAATTTTCAAAAGGCTTCTCAGATTGGAGGCATGCTGAGCAAAGAGTTCAAGCTCGTGAAAATTCGGCCATTCATAAAAAATGCGAAACTTTAATGCTCAAGCGAGGAAGAATATCAGGGATTGACGCAACTTTGAAAATTGAATTAGAAGCAGAAGAAAAATACTGAAAGAATGCACTTCTGAGGGTTTTTGCTGTTATAAAGAAGTTATCTAGTTGAGGTTTGGCTTTTAGAGGCGCTGACGAAAAATTCGGATCATTATCTAATGGAAATTTACATATTACATATTACTATTATTATTACAATTTAAATATACTCAGCATATATCTTAACATGGTATCCAGGTAGAGGACATGTGTCATATTTGTCATCAACTACATGTGACGAATTCATTCAAATTATGGCAAAAAAAGTATTGACCACAATAACGTCTGAAATAAAAAGCAATAAATATTACTCTATCAGTATCGATTCATCGCCCGATATTTCTCATCCTGACCAACTGTGTTTTTATCACGGAAGCACGCCAAGCGCTGTTTACAGTGATAAAAATATCATTATTCAGATGGCCAGTTTGATAAGGATAAAAAATTTGCGAAATATTTTCCCGAATTTAAATATAACATTCAAAATATATCTTTCGCTGTTTACGACAAATTGCTCGGCAGAGAGATCTTTTCTGCTATGAAACGAATAATGAAACGAATTTTTTTTAAGATTTCGCATGTCAGACGAAAAACTGAACTATCTAGCTATTTTATGCATCGAAAGACACTTATTGTTAGTAAGAAACATAAATTTCGATGATATTATTTCTGATTTTGCCTTCATGAAGAACCGTCGCAAGAGAATTCAAACTTGATAAAAAATATGTATGTCTCATAAAATATTTTATTACGCATTTACGAATGACGAACACGCATTTTTACGAATGCTTTTAATTATTAATTCCTTTGTTCCTCATTACTGTTCCTGAATCTTATACAGGTAGTTTTTATACTTATCCTTTGGGCGCGGTAGACTGTTTTTTTAGGGGCGGCAATAACAATAAGCCCACAGCGGCAATTTACTTTAATCCGTCCCTGTGTTTACAGCCTTTTCAAAAAGAGGTAGTACGAAATAAATTATCCTTAACAAATAGTAGACGCCTGTGTGTACGCTAAACCCCCCCCCTACCCCCAGGACGCTCTGACACGACATGTGGCTCATGGTTACTATCCTTCAGGATAAAATTCCCTCGTTGTTAAAAACCAAATTAGTTTATTTGTTAGCATGAAAAGATTGTCCTGCAACTAATATTAAATTCATTTAAATGCACCTAAAAACACGCATTCAAGAGCATACCTTATGATCAAAAAGTACCCGAAATTTGTCAATAAAACGAAAACGGTTCAATTATATATCGTGTAACGGTAATTTTTATCGTTATCAATTATTTTTATTTTTCGTGGGAAATTCGGGCTCGATCACAGGACTACTTAATATGAGACTTCGAGGTCGGTGAGAATAGGGTTTATTAACAAAAAAAACAGTTTCAATAAAAATGTCAGTGTTCGGTTTCTTGCCACCGATAGCCCGTACAATGCATTGACTCGGTAATTCCGACGATTATTTTCACAATTCTTATCTTATATTGCGTTTCCATAGATTCTTGGTATACCTGGCTCGAATATCTGCTATTGTTTCGTACGCTGGTATTAGGCTGTACGCTCGATGCACACACACACCGCCAGACCCGCCTGCCTCACTCTTCGAGCCGATATCTCGCTTATATGTCTATTCCTCTCTATCTCTCACACCGTTCACTTCCTTTCGATCTCTTTCCTTCTCAGCCGCTTATACACTTCTCGATTATCCTACCTGTTTAAATGCTATGTGACCTAATTTTATTTTCTTAAACACTACTGACCTAATTCTGTTTAATCAATTTTCTACACTTAACTCTATGCACCTAATCCTATTTTCTTAAATCTATTCAATTAATTCTATCTAAATCTAGATCAGTGTCAATGTTTCACTAGTTATTTCTTATATTATTTAAATACCTCGCCTGTCTTTTCTCTTTCTGCTGTCTTCGTTTTCCACTTGCACTCACTCCAATTCCTCCCTCAAAATAACACTCGCATTCCAATGGAAAAAAATGATTTTGGTTCGATTTCGGTCTCAAAACTGCAATACACGCATTATCTTTTTTAGAATATCACTCACCAAAAGACTAGGAAATTTCGAGAGCACCCCCCCCCCCCGCGGAGGCTCTTTTATAGCCTTGCCCTTGCCTCGTTTCCCTCTACATCATTTTTAATTCCAATTTTTTAATCTAACGCGATTTCTTAATTTTGCGGCTTGCCGTCGCCGCGCTACCCGCCTTCCCCACGCCGCCGAGCGAGGCCAGCTGGTCGCTGACCTGCTGTTTACGGCAGCGAGGGAATTCTGGAGGTGTGACGTAGCTGGTTTTTGTTGCAATTCCGGGTTCGGTGACCTAGTGCCTCGCACTCCAATGGAAAAAAATGATTTTGGTTCGATTTCGGTCTCAAAACTGCAATACACGCATTATCTTTTTTAGAATATCACTCACCAAAAGACTAGGAAATTTCGAGAGCACCCCCCCCCCCCCCCCCCCCCCCCCGCGGAGGCTCTTTTATAGCCTTGCCCTTGCCTCCTTTCCCTCTACATCATTTTTAATTCCAATTTTTTAATCTAACGCGATTTCTTAATTTTGCGGCTTGCCGTCGCCGCGCTACCCGCCTTCCCCACGCCGCACAGTAGACGCAGAGCCCGAAATCGTGGCAGAAAAGTCAGAAAAAAATTTTTACAATCGGGATATTTGAGCAGGCAGTCAGGTAGAGGACTAATGGCTGCGTTAAATTGTAAAAGGGGAACCTTTTTCACCGTATACCTTCGTCGCTGCGTCAGTTGGAAGTTAGCCTTCGAGACGAGTGTTCGCATCGCGCGCTGAACGAGCGAAAACTACCGTGACTTATAAAATCGATAACTTTAAAGTGAAGTGTTTTAAATCAATCCGGAGACATGGATACGACTTCTGGAGGTATGTAGAAGATATTTTTACATTGGTTGAGTTTAAAATAAATATGTAAATTATTGAAGTGTAGTATAAACTACTGCATAAATAAAGTGAAAGAATTTTGTAAACTTATATTTTCAACTATCCGAAAAGTTATACTTTCTGCCATATTCTGCGACAGCCAATGTCTAGGCCTTTAGTTTATTATATAAGCTTGCGAAATTAACAGGAATAAGCTGCCTAGAGCTGCCTAACTTTGTCTGTTATGGTTTTTGGCAACGTAAAACAGGCGGTTGCCGACCGTGCACGCGCGCGCGGCGCCATACGCCATGCCGTGGGGCCATTGAACAGCTGCTACTTGAGCAATAGGACTATATCCATACATATACCATATATAATATATATATATATACATATATATATACAAAATACAAATTCAAGTAAATCATTTATATATCTATTTTTGTAGACATACAACAATACATATATATGTAAGTATATACTAAAGTAATTAATTTGAATCGTCACATTTTATTTATATTTGATACATTTTTATTATATATATATAGGTATATATGGGGCATTCCACGCCAAATCGGACAGTTCAATTTTTTTTCCCTTGATTTTGTCATATTTCCATGTACTCATCAAAAATCGGCTTCTGGTACATTTTGAGATGTTTTTGGTCACCCGTTCAAAAAATATTTGTTTATGTTTTTTTGCTCATAACTTCTTTCATAATAGTCTAAATTCAATTTTTTTTTCATAACTGTTGTTTTTTATGTACTTTTCAAAAAAAAAATACGAATAATTATTGCGGCTACTTATTTGTTACAATAATTAAAATTCATTAAAATTTTGATCTGATCCTTCAACACAAATTCTATACAATTTTATGTCTTTATTACAGGGTCCCATTACGAAGGAGTACATTTGACGAGGAAAGAATTATATCTTATTATAAAGGATAATTTGAACGATAATTTCGCTACGTTATTGTTTGGCTTTCTGATTCGCAATCAGTCACTTTCACAACCCGCGTATATCAATTTTGTTCAATTCAATTATAATAATTAAAATTCAAATAACTAATGCAAGTTATATATCATTGTATACGAAAACGTCATACTAAATAAGTAAATTATTTCATCCTTTTTTGAGTGGTACGGCAGGAGGGAGTTTTTTTGAAAATTTTTAATTTTTTTTAACATACTTGTCCGCCATATTGGATCAGCCATTTTGTTTACAATAATTTGGCTTTCGGATTCGTAATAAGCGACCCTCAAAACCCACATATAGCAGTTTTTGTCAAGATCGGACACCTTTTTAACATTCATGTCTGCCATATTGGATCGGCCATTATTTTTACAATAATTTGGCTTTCGGATTCGTAATAAGCGACCCTAAAAACCCGCATATACCAATTTTTGTCAAGATCGGACACCTTTTTAACATCCATGTCCGCCATATTGGATCGGCCATTTTGTTTACAATAATTTAGCTTTCAGATTCGTAATCAGCGACCTTAAAAACCCCTGCATACCAATTTTCATTCCGATCGGAGGTTATTTGTATTTACTGCCACGATTTCGGGCTCTGCGTCCACTGTGCGCCGCCGAGCGAGGCCAGCTGGTCGCTGACCTGCTGTTTACGGCAGCGAGGGAATTCTGGAGGTGTGACGTAGCTGGTTTTTGTTGCAATTCCGGGTTCGGTGACCTAGTGCCCGCTGTACTTGTCGCTTCCGAACATAATTTCGGCTCTTCAGCCGTTCGATATAATAAAATAGTGGTCTAGAGAGTGTAACTATGTTACAATCGATACTTATTTTATTTCCTTCAAAGTAATCTCCATCGTAAGCAATATACATATTCCAACGCTTCTTCTTCACCATTGCCGTAGTGAAGAAACCACGAATTGTTTCTCTGCATGAAACTCGTCTCATGCCTGAAACATCGTGCATAACGCTCTGCACCGATCTGAACGAGACACCAGGATCGGCTGCTAACTTTCTCGATGTTTTCGTCACTCACAGAGCCGGATGGACGACCGGAACGAGACAAATCATCAACCACAGTACGGCCCGCTTTAAACTCTTTATAAAGGGTGGTTAAATTGTAAGGGCCGATGTTGAATGTGAACCACACCTAAACGTCAAGTTTTTTTCTGCATTTAATTTGACATTTCTCAATTTCAGACTAACTCAATTTGAACCATGGAAAGATACACAATCGAGCAACGCGTTAAAGTTATTCAGGCTTATTATGAAAATAGGCGTTCAAATCAAAATGCATATCGTGCACTTCGTGATTTTTTCAGTCAATTTAATCGTCCAAATGTGCGTACAATCGGAAAAATCGTGCAAAAATTTGAGCAAACCGGGTCTGTAGGAGATATTAAAACACCAGTGCATGCTCGTACAGCTCGTACTGCAGAAAATATTGCTGCTGTTCGCGATAGTGTAGCTGAAGAGCCGTCCACCTCAACTCGTCGTCGTGCCCAACAATTGCACCTCTCACGCTCGTCGTTGATGAACATTATGCATAAAGACTTGCATTTACACACTTATAAGGTGCAATTGACTCAAGAACTAAAGCCTCTTGACCATTCCAAACGTCGTCAATGGTCAGAATGGTGGCAAGAAATGGCAACAGTGGATGATCAATTTTCGAAGAAAATCATCTTCGGTGATGAGGCACATTTTCACCTCAGTGGATTCGTCAATAAGCAGAATTGCCGCATTTGGGCGAATCATAATCCAAGAGTGATTGTCGAAAAACCAATGCACCCGCAAAGAGTGACTGTTTGGTGCGGTTTATGGGCTGGCGGCATCATCGGGCCGTATTTTTTCCAAAATGAGGCCGGTCAGGCAGTTACTGTGAATGGTGTTCGCTATCGTGAGATGATAATGAACTTTTTATGGCCCGAATTGGAAGATATGGATGTGGGCGATATGTGGTTTCAACAGGACGGTGCCACTTGCCACACAGCTAACGAAACAATGGCTCTTTTGCGCGACAAATTCAATGGCCGTGTTATCTCACGTGGTGGCGATGTCAATTGGCCGCCAAGATCATGTGATTTGACACCGTTGGACTTCTTTCTTTGGGTTTATTTGAAAGAAAAGGTGTACGTCGATAAGCCAGCAACAATTCAAGAGCTAAAGGATGAGATAATTCGGCACATTAACGGCATAGAACCTCAATTATGCGTAAGCGTCATCGAAAATTTGGACCTTTGGATGGAGGTGTGCCGCCGAGTTCGCGGCGGCCATTTGGCCGATATTTTGTTCCATACATAATTGAACCATACCATATTATCATAATAAAAAGAATTGACAATAATTTCCTAAATAATTTGTGTTTTATTCAAAATCAACATCGGCCCTTAAAATTTAACCACCCTTTACTACTCGTAAGCTTGTGTTTTCGACATTGTCGAGTCCCCGTAGGCTACCGTTAATATTTTCAACGCTTCCGCACATGATATTTTGTTAGAAACACAAAATTTCAGGCACACTCTTTGCTCAACTAAATTCGACATAGCGAAATTCGCAGAGTACACCAAACAATGACTTGTTTACAAAGCTATTACGCACAAACTATCTGATAATAGAAATTCCGGGTACGTTTTGATCGTAAGGTACAAATAGAGTTGATCACCTGTATCGAGATCGCACCGCTTTGGACAAATAAATTAATGCAACTAAACATGCTTTTGATAATTCTAGAATATTAGCTTTTGAATCTTCTTTAATCAAGCGTCTTCCCATGGAATCTATCTTCCCATGTGATCGATTTCTTAATTTTAACTCAATGAGCGAACTTATCAAATTAGAAAGGCCATTCGTTAATAATACTTCGCTTCATTTAAAATTCACGTCAATTCAAAGAACGCCCCTTCACAACGTTATCACCCGTACAATGTACGAAACTTGTCGTGTCGTCTGCCGTAATCGTCGCCATATTGCACACAGATTATCACTACCGTTTGAGTATAAAGAAAGCGATGCTGATGATGATGACTAGTAACACCGATGTTATTATACTTATAAAATATGTAAATATGTATGAATAATAATATACTGTGTGTGTGTGTGTGCGTGTGCATTTGCTCTCGATTATGTATATAGTTGGTAGATAATTTTTTCACGAGTGTTTTTGTACTTGTTACTTTGTATACATTGGGTCTGGTAAAAAGTTCGTGGGGTTTTTTTTTAGTAAAATTCAACTGGTTTTCCTATAGTGTGAAAATGAAATTATTTAAACCAAATATGCTCCATTATTATCGACAATGTTTCGCCATTTTTCGGGTAGAGCCATCATGCCATCGGTGAAGAACTTCTGTGGTTTCTGGTTGAAAAACTGAATCAAGTGGTTTTCACAGGCTTCTTTTGAAAGCAGCTTAATTCCATTCAGAGAGTTCTGCAGAGATCGGAATAAGTGATAGTCAGAGGGTGCTATGTCTGGACGGTGGATGCATCCAAACTTCCCAACCAATCTCTCGCAATTTTTGACGGGTCATAAAAGAAGTGTGTGATGGAAGACAACCACTTTCCTATTAATCAATCTGGGCCGTCTTCTTTCAATTGCTTGACGTAATCTCCTAGCTATCCACAGTAGAGTTGAGAGTCAATCGTCTGACC
>OZ012706.1:23376061-23551741 GCA_963942595.1 Cylloceria caligata
GGGGGTAAACTGTTTTCCCCACCATTCCAACATATGAGGTGATTCACACCTGTCTATAAAAACATTTGTAGAGAGGATCGGGTGACAGTCCGACCCGTGACAAGCTACGGAATACAGTTATCGTCGCTAGATTCCCTGATAATTTATTCATTTTTCCGTGTCGCTCTGTTGTATTTATATCAACCATGGAACGTTTTGAAGCACCGTTGCTGCTTATTACAGCATACAATTTAAACTACTCGGAAATAAAGAGGATAACCGTGGGTCTTCAGGCACGCGCAGACGGTGACGTTACACCGGCCGTAAAGCTGCAGCATAATAACTTGTCGGGTGACATTGCCTTTGAATCTACAAAGTGGAGTGAACTACAAGATGCTTTGCCCGAGATAGCATCATAATTCGGGGCCTGTACGAATTATGGCTGGAAAGCTGATCAACGCATCCGTAAAACACTGAACATCGATGACTGCGAGATTCACTTTGCGTTCTCGTTTGGCTCAAAATCCATTATTTTCGACTAAGCCAAGCACGATGTCGTCGCCGAGGACGTAAACCCTAACGATGAAAATACACAGGTAGAACCACCACCACAGAAGAAGAAGAAAAAAAAATCTATTCACCGAGTATAGTTATGCAAAAGAAATCTTTTGACGGACTATGCATTGTAACACCGTGTGACGATGAGAGCTTCAAGCGGCTCCAGCGCTACGTCGTTTATGTGAAAAACTGTATCAATGTTCTATGTACTGAATTAGTTATACATATTCCCGCTATAAAACTAGCCGGGAATGTAGACCAAGTGCGTATTAAAACTCCTTTAACACAGAATAGCTCTAATCTCTGTGAGGCTGTAAGTCATCGAGTCGATCCCTCATTCCTTGAACATTTCGATATATTGTTCCTGGAGTTGAAGGTATTTTGTGTTCCGTTCATAACACAGGAGGTGAAAAAATTAATCACAGACATTTCTCTGGTGGCTTCAAAACCGTTTGAAGAATGATCGGAGAACGATTGCCGTCGGTTACGCAAGAATTAATTTTTCATAATTCACACGATAACACATGATTATGATGATAATAATAATTAATTTTACTAGTTGTAGATGTTAAGATAATTATTGCGTTACTTTTTTAAAATACACACGTGGCTCGTCGTCGATAACCCCCCTCCCATGTCTCGTCTCAGTATAAATTGAACTTATTAATAGTTTTATGTATAATACTCTCTACATTAAAGAAACATGTATGCTATTTAAACGTCTTTTTTACTCAGCATCATCAGCATTAATAGTTGCTTTTAAAAATTTATTTTAAATGTAGGTCTAATAGTGAAAAACAAAAAAAATCACAACCTTCTGAATGCACATGCGCTTTAAAAGCTAAATTGTGCGCATGTGCCGCGGAGACACATGCTCGCTCATACGCTCGAACCGCGCCCGCGCACACGTCTGTAAGCTAATAACGACGTGTGGGTACGCGCCGCCGCCGCCGCCACCGCCATCGCCGCCCGGCTGGGTAACACAATTATTGTGCACTTGGTGTATGCGATTTTGCATCTCGTTACTCTAAGATATTCATCGTCATCATCATCATCATCATCATCATCATCATCGTCATCATCATCATCATCATCATCATCATCATCATCATTATCAATAGTATCGTGGATTTGTCACGCTTCATAAGCAAAAATAATGGATGTACGCGGGAAACATCCGTGGACGTCGCTGATTTGTAGCCCCACTGGATGTGGGAAAACAGTTTTCGTGAGAAAATTTCTGAAGTTTCTCAATTCAATGAGTAACGTTGAATTTGACCGAATTATATTTTATTATGGACATACTCTCGATTCTGATATCGCTGCTCTGAATAACACATGTGAACAACAACGATCGTCGTCGTGATCGTTAATTACTAAGCCCGAAAGTAATAAAAAATCCAAAATCCTAAAAATTGAATTTAACGAGGGTTTGCGGCAACAGGACCATTATTCAAGCGACAATAACTTGAAAAAATTGGTTATCATCAATGATTTAATGCGCGAATCCTCAAATAATAAAATTGTCAACCTTTTCACAAAAGGTAGCCATCATAAAAATATTACTGTAATTTTTATCACACAAAATATTTTCCATCAGGAACATAGACACCGTGATATATCATTAAACGCCAATTATATGGTGATATTTAAAAATCCACGCGATCGGGCACAAATTATATAAAATTATTAATCATCCTCGTAATGGAGCATGCGCAACAATGTTTTTAGTGCCAATGTCTGAGGTAAACGATGGAAATAGTGATGCAGACGGTTGTTACGACGAAATACCTATGGTCGGTTCTGGGAATAATCAAGCACCAGCAGCAAACGAGAAAACAGCGCACACCCAGGGTGATCCTCTTTCAAGACCAGACACTGAGGTATACAAAAGTTTTAAATCAAACAAGTATGGTAAAAACGACGCTAGTAAATGGAAAGAGTATTTACAAGTGCTGCAACGTTATCTATATTTTGTTGGTACCAAAAATGCATCGTTTTCACCAGCACTTCCAGCACTACCTGAAACATCGTCTGAGGTAGATAATGCAGAAGCCACGAGCGATGACGACATCGTTAATAGCTTTCCAAATGTGTATAAATGCCGAGCGACTGCGCTATTACAGTTTCTACGCAAACCCACGAGTGATGAATCAAAAAGCATAAGATTGGACAAAAAAGGATGTGTAACAATAGACAGTATCCTCATTCCAAATTCTAATATTGTCGACCTTATAAGCGATGCAGTACGAGGTAGAAAATACTTTAAAGCAACAGGCAGACACGAGATTATTGTTAGTCTATGAACAAAGAGTGTTCCGCGTGAATTTATAGGTAACAGTTGATTGTGGGATTTAGGCATATCTAGAGGTACTAAGCGACCAAGAAAACATGTTCAGATATTGCAACTTAACGACTCGCATTCTATGAATGTGGATGCAGTTGGCGATAATTCCAACGACGACTACGACGACGACGGTAGCGATATATACCCTGGGAATACTTCTTCAAAACGTCGGAAAACAAAAGTAATAAAAGTGTTTGAAAAGTGGATAAAGATTTAGAACAAGTTGCACAACAAGCGGTGAAAGATGACTTACGAAAAAGTGTACTATGATCCTTCGCATCCAGCTGGATACGCTGGTGCGCGCCGTTCAATCAGTAGCAAAAATAAAGCAGACACCGTGTATGACTGGCGGACCCAGCAGGATAGTTATACCATTCATAGACCCGTGCACCGTGTCTTTCCACGACTGTATTACAATGTTACAAATATTGACGATGTCTGGGAGGCCGATCTCGTGGATCTACGTTCATTGAGTAGCTATAAGACAACGTTTCCTACCTGCTTATGGTAATTGACGTTGTCAGCAAATACGCCCGGGTCGAACCCTTGCAGGACAAAACTGTGCGCGAAGTAACAAAGGCATTTAAACGTATTGTCGAGCGTAACGATGGTCGTACACCTGTTTCACTACAAACCGACTGTGGAAAAAAATTCCTCGGTGGTCAACTCCAAAAGGTTTTCAAAGATGAAAACATCCAATTTCGCGTTGCTCGTAATCCTGATATAAAAGCCTCGATTGTGGAGCGTTTCAATCGTACTCTCAAGGAACGGATGTGGCGTTACTTCACACATCGTAATACTCATCGTTATATCGATATACTACAACAAATTGTTTATGCGTACAATAATACTGTACACTCGAGCATTAAAATGCAGCCGGCTGCCGTAACGCTACATAATGCCGATACAGCGGTGCGCAATATGATAATTAGTGCGATGAAGCGACGTGAAAAGAGACGTTTCACAACGTATAAATACAAACCCGGCGATTACGTTCGAATCAGTAGAACTAAAGGCACCTTCGAAAAAGGTTATGAGAAAAATTGGAGTGAAGAAATTTTCCGTATAAAAAAAGTTTTACATAGACAGGGCTTGTATGTGTATGCGTTGTGCGATCTCGAAGACGAAACTACGAGTATCGATGGTTTCTTTTACCCCAAAGAATTCACGAGTATTCATGAGAAGCATATGGAGAAGAATAAAGAATTCAAGATTGATAAAGTTTTACGGACAAAAGGACACGGTGCGAAAAAACGAATTTTCGTGAGTTTGGTGGGATATCCGGCAAAATTTAACTTGTGGATACTAGCGTGAAACGTTCACGGTCTCGAATAAACGAAATTTTGTCCAAACGATGACGAGGATAATTTTTTTCTTGTCCTACCGAGCAACAGCAGTATAAAGTATTTTCCCGAAAATATCAGGAGTACAAATTGAAAATGCGGGATTTTTTTCTATTTTTGAACGTTTATTCTGAAAAAATGGTAACAAATGAATTATTCAAAGTATTGTCCATCGCTAGCCACAACTTTTTCCCATCTTTCTGGCAATTTACGGATACCGTCGCGAAAAAATTCGGCCGGCTTGGCTGCTATCCAGTCATCGACCCATTTTTGGGCTTCTTCGTAAGAATGGAAGCGCTGGTCAGCTAGGCCATGTGTCATCGATCGGAAAAGGTGGTAATCGGAAGGAGCAATATCTGGGCTATACGGCGGGTGGGGTAAGACTTCCCATTTCAGCGTTTGTAGGTATGTTTTGACCGGCGCTGCAACATGTGGCCGAGCGTTGTCATGTTGCAAAATTACTTTGTCGTGTCTTTGCTCGTATTGTGGCCGTTTTTCTTTGAGTGCGCGGCTCAAACGCATCAATTGAGTTCGGTATAGTGCTCCTGTGATGGTTTCGTTCGATTTCAATAGCTCATAATACACCACACCCAGCTGGTCCCACCAAATACAGAGCATGAGCTTGGCGCCGTGAATATTTGGTTTGGCCGTCGATGATGATGCATGGCCGGGGTAACCATATGATTTTTTGCGCTTCGGGTTATCGTAATGGATCCACTTTTCATCACCAGTGACAATGCGATGCAAAAAACCCTTCCGTTTTTGCCGTTCGAGCAGCAGTTCGCATGCAAAAAAACGGCGCTCGACGTCTCTCGGCTTCAGCTCATACGGCACCCAATGTCCTTGCTTTTGGATCATTCCGAGGGCTTTTATACGATGGGAAATGGCTTGTTGTGTCACTCCCAATGAATCTGCGAGCTCTTGTTGAGTTTGACACGAGTCTTCATTGAGTATTGCCTCCAATTCAGCATTCTCAAACTTTTTCACTTGGCCCGGCCGCTCTTTGTCCTCAACGTCAAAATCACCACTTCTAAACCGCACAAACCATCTCTCGCACGTTGAAACCGATGGAACATGACTCGGATAAGCCTCGGAGACCAATCGATGTGCTTCAGCAGCACTTTTCTTCAAATTAAAGAAGTAAATTAAAACTTCCCGCAAATGCTGTTTTGTTGGCACGAAACTCGACATATTGAGAGCTCAAAAAAACTATGAATTTGACACTGCGACAAATTGACACATACTGAAAATTAAAGCTATAAGACGTAGCTTTGACATGAACATAGTCACAGTACTGCCTGATGCGTATATCGTTAGTAACGCCATCTGTTATCAAACCCGCATTTTCAATTTGTACCCCTGATACAACAACACATTTTATAACTCAATTGCCACGTGAAATATCATTAAAGGGTCGTTGGGTTGTGGGCTTATAAAAAATTCATATATCCTGTACAATGACGCATTTATAAGAAGCAGATACGATAATTGGTTGGGTGGCTTGTGAGAATAAAGAAGTTACTACAAACCGAATACCTCGAGGTTTGCACAAAAATCATGAGAAAATTGTGGAAAATATCAATGATTTACCGGGGCTGCGAGAAGCAGGCATAAAAATTGTAAATATTGAAAGGGCCAAAGGGTACGTTGCCCTCGAGGCTGAGGTAACAGAGTTGTGCCGTGAACATCTAGGCTACTCTGGCGTATTACGATTGAGTAGTAAAATAGTACGTATATTGGGCTTCGAGAAACACGAAGAACTGCTGCTTGACCGAGAAATCCCAGGGGGTCTTTACCTGCAGCTTATGCGAGGCGTTCTGGGAATGTCTGGGAAGTTAATCTCGTGGATCTACGTTCATTGAGAAGCTATAACGACGACGTCTCCTACCTGCTTATGGTAACTGACATTCTCAGCAAATACGCCTGGGTCGAACCCAGGACAAAACTGCCTCGATTGTCGAGCGTTTTAATCGCACTCTCAAGGAGCGGATGTGGCGTTACTTCACACATCGTAATACTCGTCGTTACATCGATATACTACACCAAATGGTTTTATACTAGGGATGGGCGATTCTGAATCGATTCTTTGAAGATCGATCTTTTTTGATCCAACGATCGATCTTTTGAATCGATTCTTTCCCTTTCGATTTTTTCGTAAATCGATTCATTTTCCTCAGAATCGTAACGATTCTTTTATTTACTGTACTCTTCAATCCCTTTTTTTATCTTGACCATTTAACGGGACTTTACAACTGAGATCTCGATATAATAAAACTTCTAGTTATTAAGCATTATTACATTTAAAGCTTATAAAACCGTTTCGTGTGTCAGCGACGCGCGCCTATGCGCTTGTTGCGCGTATAACGACAAGCCGGAAGACGGGCCGGAATAGGCCGACGACGTCGACGTAGTAGTTCTAGTCGGTAGACGTAGGACGTAGGTGCAGTCGTAGTTCGCAGTACCCGCCAAGCGCCAACGGCCAACCCGCCATCCGGCATCCGCTATACCGCCGTTATTGCGCCATTCGAATTCGAAGTACCACGAGATATTTTACGACAAAGGAGAAACGAGAAAGCGAGAAAGGAAAGTTAAGATGCCAACAAAGTGCGAAGAATAGAGTATTGCCTAAACAAATAGGCAAATGTGAGCGATAATGCGAAGAGTGGAGATAAATGACACGTGAGAACGATAGTACAAAAAATCAAGTAGAAACAGTTAAAACGTACATTTGCGCGAGACACGGTAACCGGCAACACGTGCACGTGATATTTCGGTGGTCTCAAAAAGAAAATGCTGGATCTGGATTGGAAAGCCATTGGAACTATTGAAAGTGAAAGTTTGAAGAGACAATAACTAGGTACGTATTGAAATATAATTATAAATATGCAGCACTATAACCCTCAATATTATGTGCATTGGTAAGGTTTTTAAATATTTTAACCTTATTCTTTTTATGGATCCTTCACTTATTGTTAGTGAAGTTCACTTCTTCTTGCAAGCAGGAAGTTTTTCACTTTTGATGTGTGGTTGCTAATACATAAAGTAAAAGCTGCTTTGATATCGAATGTAATGTTAATGGCTATGGCGGTTCGTGATGGGTGAGCGTTGAACGAACAAAATAGCATAAGTACGTAGGTATATTAGATATAACATATTAATCGTAATAATTCTTTTTGTTTATTAGAACTGTGAGTATAACCTCACCTAACCTAATAAATAGTGCGTTCAAAGTTTATGCTCGGGCAAGAACGAAAATATATTATTAAGTTACTTATTTTTCTAGTGGGACCCAAAATAAAAGCGCCCAGTACTGTTTGGCACTTTTTCATGAAAAATTCGATTGGTGCATTATGCAAAATTTGCTATAGACAAGTGGCAACAGGCGGATCTGGTGGCAATACTACCAATTTTTAAAATCATCTAAAAAGAAATCATTCTGACAATACCAATGTCAGAAAAGAATTAGATTTATATTGTAACGTGGCAAAATATTCAAGCGTTACGTCCTCCTCGCACGGCGGCTGCCAACACGATCTCGCAGGGCTGTAAGGAATAATCGCCGTACCCTATTTAATTATTTTCGTTTTTTTGTATTTCTTAAATTGTACGACCGAGGGACGCAGAGAAAGAGAAAGAAAGAGTACTGCACACACATCTTGACGGCTTCGGGATCCAATCACCCCTTCGTAGGAGAAAGGATACAGATATTTTCCATTTCTCGCTGCCGGGAGATACCGCCGTCCGGCTCGACGTTCATCGGCAACCGATACGCTGCTATCTATTATCTACTTCCAGCAGTCCAGCTGTCTCATGGGGTTCATCGGCCGAACGGAGCTACTCTCAGTATTATCTATTGCTAATTTATGCGTCGTCCATCTGAGGCGCTAGTCGCGGTCATCGAACGACACCGATTCCCCCAAGTGACCGAGTTCGGCTCGCTAAGAGGGGATCATAGTTCACGGGCACGCTTGCCGGCCGCACCTCAGGGCTTTTTCCCGGTTACCGTCGAGTGAACAGGACATAGTAGCGAATATTATATTGTCCCACTCTACCGTTGGTTTCGTCTAAATCGGTCACCACCTATCGTGGGTACCAAGGTATATCCTCCGAAACGACGAGGAGTAAATCGAGGAGAGAATCTTGCGGCCCTACTTTGAGTTTTCCCGGATCTACAAGGAATATCGCTGCAGCATCGCCCCGGTGAGCTCTCTTACTCTCTACGGTCTTTCGTAATTTCTATTGCCGATCTATATAAATGATAAATTAGAGCCTGGTCGTACTTGCGATTCTGATAGACCACGCACACTATTCGTATCGGGACAGACTGTGTCGAGTAGAGTGTAACATCGAGATCGTTTGGCGGTTAGAGCCGGGAAGAAGTCACCTCGTTCGTTGTTCTTTTTTTTTATTACTGTTCTGTAGTCATTTTGCTGTAAGGCCGCGCGCGTGTTGATACATCATCCCGTGGTCGGATTGTATTTGAGGGATTTGAATGTCATAGGCCGTGTCGCGGATTTTCAGGAATAATTAACACTTATTGATTTATATTATTATTTATATTGTATTCGTCTTATTTTATTTTATTTATCTCTCTTATTATATTGGACATTATTTTATTTCTGCGAATGCATGCAGTGCGTGCTCGGCCGTCGTCCCGTGTTTGTACTTGATCGCGAGGGATTAGTACGGTTCGAAGCGTATCTTGCTATGATAAATAGTTCGTTCGTTGTTTTCGTTGTTACTGTTCTGTAGTCGTGTGCTGTAAAGCCGTGCGTGCGTTAGGCCGTTATCCCGTGTTTGCTTGAATGTGTGAGGGATTTGAACGGGATGGACCGCGTCGCGGATTTTACTGGACAATTGATTTTATATTGACTTGGATTACATTATTTATTTTTCTTATGTTGGACATTACTTTATTTTATTTTGTGAGCTTATGCAGTGCGTGCTCGGTCGTCGTCCCGTATTTGGAACTTGATCGCGAGGGATTGGTACGGCTCGAGACGTATCTCGCTTTGACTTTTGTAATCCTTTATCTGGAATAATTTAGGGATTGATATTACGGCTATTTTTAAGTGGGTTATTTAATGAAGGTCTGCCTATTTTATTGGATATAACCGTGGTTCATTTATCGTTATTTTGGTTCACAATACTTTCCCGATTTTGCTGCTTGCAATGTGATAGTTGGGAGATTCAAATAATTAAAGGCTTCGCGTACGTGACCTTCCAACGTCCCGTAGTTATAATTGTTGGATGTAAGTATGTGGGATTAGTTCGGTGTAGGCCGTATCGCGAGCCGAATTGCGAGGCGACCTGTCCAGTTTACTTTGCCTGGCCGTGTTTTGGTCGTTTCCCGCAACCGGCGGAATATAGATCGTGTATGAGAGAGAGTGAGAGTCGAGACGAATGCCGGGATAAAATATACTGCCAGAATATTTAAGTTTATGAATTGTTAAAGAGTTAATTTTACGGGATATTTTACTTATATTTTTCTTGGTCATTATTTTTGTTGGAGGACTAGTAGTCCTGGTAATTAAATAAACGATCTGCCGAGTGGCATTTGTAAATCCCGTACCTGCTATGTTGTTGGTGTTATTTATTTATTTTACCTCCTGATGTCATGTTATTAAGGTTCGGTTCTTAACTTTATTTTATTGTTTATTTAAAGTTATCTATTGACTTTATTTTATAGTTGACTTATTTTATTTATTAATATTTATCTGTTTTATTTCCTGACGTCTTTTATTGGTTATTGATTTTATTTGTTTAAATTGATTTTATTTTATTAACGAATCTTATCGACTAATTTTATGTATGGATTTTATGGACTTCTGACTACCTTGACAGTCCGAACCACCCACTCTGCCTCGAACAGCTGTAGCTAGCCTGTCCGGCGCGTAAGCGCCTGGCGCCCATCTCGAAAGAGTAAATTAAAGGAAGGTAAAATAGTTTGGGCCAACTATAGGTAACGTGGTGCGTTGAGGCACAAATTTACGTTACAATATGTACCTACTAAGATGCAGCAAAGGAATGACAATGAATCGGTAAGCCAATGTCTTAAATTATTTTTATATGTATACTCATAATTCGCATACTTGATATTTTGTTCTATTTACTTAATTTTTTTTAGAATTGCAGAAGTGAGAATCGAGTTGTGGACTTGGACCCAGCTTTAACAGAACCATCGACATCATCAATGTCATCAGCACCATGGACAATATCAGTGGCATCACCGGTATCGATATCGAAAGACTCTTGTGACGACAGATCCATTACTCCTTTACCAACTCATGTACTAACGGAATCCGAAGCGTCTGAAGGTGAATCCTTCGTTTCAAATTTCTCGAGTTTGAGTAGAACATCTAGGCCATCCACTCTACAGCCAAGAATCGATCATTCATTCAAGGAAATGAAAACCTTCGAAGGTACAGTAAACTAAAATATTTTTTTTACTTTAATGTGAATGAAGAGCTAAATTTTTTGAAAAGTTGAAAAAATAAAAAGCATCCTGGTAAGAAAGCTTAAATTGCATGAGATTAAAAGTATGAAATGAAGAGCTAAATTTTTTGAAAAGTTGAAAAAATAAAAAGCATCCTGGTAAGAAAGCTTAAATTGCATGAGATTAAAAGTATGAAATGCAAAAAGAAATAGATTGAAATGTTTACTTTTTGTATCCATTTTTATTCCCGGGAATTGAAATTGATACAAAATTTCAATGATCGAATTCCGTTTCCTTCCAAAGGCACTTTTGATCCCATTCAATTCGAGCTTTCATACCGAAAGGCTATTGGAAATTATATCAGGAGTACAAATTGAAAATGCGGGATTTTTTTCTATTTTTGAACGTTTATTCTGAAAAAATGGTAACAAATGAATTATTGAAAGTATTGTCCATCGCTAGCCACAACTTTTTCCCATCTTTCTGGCAATTTACGGATACCGTCGCGAAAAAATTCGGCCGGCTTGGCTGCTATCCAGTCATCGACCCATTTTTGGGCTTCTTCGTAAGAATGGAAGCGCTGGTCAGCTAGGCCATGTGTCATCGATCGGAAAAGGTGGTAATCGGAAGGAGCAATATCTGGGCTATACGGCGGGTGGGGTAAGACTTCCCATTTCAGCGTTTGTAGGTATGTTTTGACCGGCGCTGCAACATGTGGCCGAGCGTTGTCATGTTGCAAAATTACTTTGTCGTGTCTTTGCTCGTATTGTGGCCGTTTTTCTTTGAGTGCGCGGCTCAAACGCATCAATTGAGTTCGGTATAGTGCTCCTGTGATTGTTTCGTTCGATTTCAATAGCTCATAATACACCACACCCAGCTGGTCCCACCAAATACAGAGCATGAGCTTGGCGCCGTGAATATTTGGTTTGGCCGTCGATGATGATGCATGGCCGGGGTAACCATATGATTTTTTGCGCTTCGGGTTATCGTAATGGATCCACTTTTCATCACCAGTGACAATGCGATGCAAAAAACCCTTCCGTTTTTGCCGTTCGAGCAGCAGTTCGCATGCAAAAAAACGGCGCTCGACGTCTCTCGGCTTCAGCTCATACGGCACCCAATGTCTTTGCTTTTGGATCATTCCGAGGGCTTTTATACGATGGGAAATGGCTTGTTGTGTCACTCCCAATGAATCTGCGAGCTCTTGTTGAGTTTGACACGAGTCTTCATTGAGTATTGCCTCCAATTCAGCATTCTCAAACTTTTTCACTTGGCCCGGCCGCTCTTTGTCCTCAACGTTAAAATCACCACTTCTAAACCGCACAAACCATCTCTCGCACGTTGAAACCGATGGAACATGACTCGGATAAGCCTCGGAGACCAATCGATGTGCTTCAGCAGCACTTTTCTTCAAATTAAAGAAGTAAATTAAAACTTCCCGCAAATGCTGTTTTGTTGGCACGAAACTCGACATATTGAGAGCTCAAAAAAACTATGAATTTGACACTGCGACAAATTGACACATACTGAAAATTAAAGCTATAAGACGTAGCTTTGACATGAACATAGTCACAGTACTGCCTGATGCGTATAGCGTTAGTAACGCCATCTGTTATCAAACCCGTATTTTCAATTTGTACCCCTGATAATATTCTTATTTGCAGAAACGATATATGATTTAGAAAGCATAAGGCATTTTGTTGAATATAAGTTCAGAGTGGTAAAAAAATATACTGTTTTTTGCTATAAAGTAATAAAATATCCTTATAAAAGTTTGTCGAGGTGCCGCCATTTTAGGAATAAAACAAAAAGTATTTTCTAAAGTACTCTACAAGATGCTTTTTGAGAACTGAGTGATCGAATTTTAAACAATTAGCTAGTCAATGTCTCACAAATAATCTAGATTTAAATTCTAGGTAAACCTTGAACTATTTACCTTGAATTCAATAATCTGGATTTAAATTCAACGTAAACCTTGAACTATTCACCTTGAATTGAAATCTTGATTATTTGTGAGACATTGACTAGCTAATTGTTTAAAATTCGATCACTCAGTTTTCGGTACACTAGATGCGAATTCACAGTGTACAATAAATGCAAACATCCGATTACAATAATAACCTTATGAAAAAGCGTCTTATAGAGTACTTTAGAAAATACTTTTTTTAATTGCTAAAACGGTGGCATCTCGACAAACTGTTATAAGGACAAGTTATTAATTTATAACAAAAAAAATGTATATTTTTTACCACTCTGTGCTTATATTAAAGAAAATACGAAATACGAATTAAAGAGAAGAATACGAATTTAATTAAAGAGAAGTGATAAGATTTCGATAAATTTGAGATTCTTATACCTTCTAAACCATATATTGTTTCTGAAAATACGAATATTATAATTTCCAATAGCATTTCGGTAAGAAAGCTCGAAATGAATAGGATCAAAAGTGCCTTTGGAAGGCAACGGAATTCAATCATTGAAACTTTGTGTCAACTTTAATTCCCGGAAATAAAAATTAATACAAAAAGTCAATTATTTAAATCTATTTCTTTTTGCATTTGCTACTTTTAATCCCATGCGATTTAACCTTTCTTATCAGGATGCTTTTTATTTTTTCAACTTTTCAAACCGTTTGCCCTTAAAAAATTAAATATGGCCGCTTGAATTGTCAACAGCATCTGTTTAGTACGATATAAACGTTTCTGAAACTCACATACATCAAACTGTACCCGATGTCGATTCTTTAAGGTTCTCCGAACATTTCAAAATCGTCAAAAAGTCCATCACACAAAAGAAATTAACGTAGAGTGTATACTGCGTTCATGCTAGTCTGGCTGTTTACGACAACGAGTATAGACACAGACTATGTGAACGCGGCATACACTCTACGTTAATTTATTTTGTGTGATCGAGTTTATGACGATATTAAAATTTTCAGAGAACCTTAAAGAATTGCAGTCTGTTCGGGTTTGACGGATGTGAGTTCCCGAAACGTTTATATCGTATAAAACAGATACTGTTGACAATTCGAGCGATCATATTGGATTTCTAAAGGGTCAGTAATATAAGATTATTATTTTTTTTTGTACGTTTTCAACCGAAATTCGACCAGATCGCGAAGCGTTTACGTCCATACTACAGTCCTGCACAATTTGAAGCATATCCGCAGTGTACTGATGATGCTGGGTGTATATAACGAAATGACTATTTATATCGACCAAAATCGGTAAAAAAAAGCGACTCCAGTATCCCTAAAATATTTAATTGATATAAAAGCTTCTTGAATAAGTACCCTCACTTATGTTATCCATTTTATTAAAAGGATGTGGTCTTTTTAGACGGAGGCACAATCCTATTTATGATCGCCAAAGACAACGTGACATTTAATACTGTCGAGAAAGAAGGCTTTAAATACCTTATGAAAAACACGGTTCCACTGTATATAATACCTTCAAGAAAATCCATCACGACTTATATGGAAGAAAAATACAATTTATTGTCTGCTTCTACAAAAACGAAAATGTCTAAGGTGGATTATTTCTCACTTACGGCTGACTGTTGGACCGATGTACATAACGCTATAAGCTATTTAGGAATGACAGTACATTTCGAATGCGAAGGCTAATTAGTCTCCACGACCCTAGGCGTAACCGAGTTATCGCAGTCACATACGGGCGAATAGTTGGGCCAGTGGATGAAAACTATCATGAATTAATGGCGAATTGCTGATGAAAAAGAAATTATGATTGCGACGGACAATGGGGCAAACATCGTTAAGGCGGTCAACGATTCATTTGGGACTAACCGACAACGTCCATATTTTGCACATACCATTAATCTGGTCTCTTCAAGTACATTAGATTATGTAGAAGCACAGACCGTGTGCACGAAGGTCAAACAGATTGTAACGCTTTTCAAGCAATCCAATCTCGCTGCTGATGCCCTGCAGAAGATCACACGCCTTAAACTTATTCAGTCTGTCGACACTCGATGGAACTCAACATATTACATGTTAGTTCGCTTTACTTTGCTTGCACACGAAGTATCTACAATTTTACTAAAATATCCAAACTCCCCTCTGATGCTAACTGCGATTGAATTGCAGTTAGCAAAAGAAATGGTTAGCGTTTTGCGACCAATCGAAATCGTGACGAAAGAATTGTGTGGAGAACAATATGTGACGAGTAGCAAATTGATCCCAATGGTGAATTGCATGAGGAAAAAGGTTGAATCACGGCACACGAAAGTAACAACAGTGTTCAGTTTTCGCACCTACCAAGCACACACTCAACTCATACACACGCTACACTCACAATCATCTGACGCCTCGCGTCATATGATATAGCTCACAGGTATGCCATATCGATTTATCGACCGCGCACTCAAGCACATTGTCCATCAGCTCACATCCTCGATCGAAGCTCACTCAAGCGGCCAACGCTGGTAGCGTGGCCCCAGCGGCAAGACCACTCACAAGGCTCGCTTTCCATCGCTGGCGGCGAATCATAACTCAACCAAGCTGTGATGCACGTCCGCCCTCTTGATACTCTGCCTCGTGGTCGACGGATGTGGCCATTGTTCTCACTAGAGTCGCTCGCGCTACACGTTCCCGCGTAAATTCACAGAGATATTCAGTCGTTCCACTCACTTTAGTGTGCATTCAGTATTATAGTGTATTACATTCTTAGTCAAATCACCCGTGTATCAATTCAGTGTCAGTACAAATCACAGCAAACCAACAGGACTAGTGCAGCACTCACATAAACGTCAACGGCGTGGTTCGTTCGTTGACAGCAGAGACGCCATTCTGCCTCGCACCGTTCATTGGCGTCAGAACACTTACCAGCCTGCCGTGTGGCTTTACTCAAGCTCTACAATCAGACCTTATCACCAGGATCAACCACACGGAATCAACAAGTCAACTCAAAGGCCTGAGAACCTACTCACCGCCAGTACATCAACACACAGGCCAGAACAAATCAAATTACATTTCTTGTGTATCCACCAGGTATTTTATGCAATCAGTGTCAATTAATTAAATAAACATTGAATCTATTATTGTTACATACTGAGTGCATTTAATTATTTATACTTGTCACCAGGATCCTTAACCTTACTATTCGCATCTGTCACTTGACATGCTACGTGCGAATGCATCGACCTGCTATTGGTCGACAGATTAAACATACTCAAACGATACACGTTCACAGCACAGAGCACTACATTTATTGCCATTTATTATGTGTTACTCAGGCTAGCTAGGTGCTCACTCTGCGCACTTATCAATTTCTCTTATAGTGCTCTGTCGTATCAGATAGTTTTCAGTTGTTAGAGTTCTGAATAATTTTATGTGAACCATTATCAATACATCAAACTCACTCACACTCATTATCATACATTTTTTGGTCCTTCGAGCCGGATCCTGGTCAAGTATATAAATTTATGCCTCGATACTCACATAAATCACCAATCAACACATGTAATACTCTACAGATTGCGCAACTCAGCATGCATCGATACAAGACAATGCTCAACAATAATAAAATACTCACCCAAGTGTGCTAATCATTTGTTGTAAACCATTCAACAGGCTCAACCAGTTCAAATCATGGCTGACGATAAGAAAGCGCTGTCAGACCAATGCAAATCCTCGCAGGAAGGCGACTCACATGATGGTAATGTGGAAGTAACCGATGGTGCAACAGACGTTATTGACACACTCAATGTACCAACCGTGGTACAAAGACCACGTTCAAGAACACCATCACCAAGCACCAATCAAGCTAACCTCATGGATTATAAGGTCGCATCACAGCATGCGAGGATAGCAATGATCAATCAGCTACACGATCACCTGCAAAACTCACCAGGCTGCGTTTCCGAAGAACTCAACGGCCATTTAGAGATTTTAAATCGCACTTGGGAGTGTTTTTGTAATGAACATAATCAAATGGGAGAAACATGTAAACGTGCTTTTCTCACTCACCCTTATGTTACAGATAAGGTGTGCGAATCAGGCTTTGACAGTTATTTGAAAGCACTCACAATCATCCTGCGAGAGAAGGCAATCGTAAAAACTCAGGAAGACCACATCAAACAGAGCTGATCAACAGAGTCAACTAAGTCAGCACAGATCAACATTGCCGGAATTTAACGGCGACTTTATAAAGTGGCCGGCATTTAGAGACTTGTTTGCCTCAATGGTGGTCGACAATGAACAAATCAGTGATGTAGAGAAACTTCACTATTTAAAGATCAGCCTCAAAGAATCTGCCGCTCAACTGATCTCCAATGTGCCGATCAACAATGATTCATTCAACTCATCGTGGCAAATAATTAAAGACAGTTTTAACAACAAGGAAAGACTCATCCTGTCTTATGTTGAGAAACTCCTTAGCAACACTCGACCAGTGGCGAAAACGGCAGCAGCACTCAACACGTTGATCAGCTCAACCAAAGAAATAATCAACGCGCTAAATGTTCTCGGAGTTGACACCGAATCATGGAACTACGTACTAATATTCGTAGTAGCTTAGTGCCTCGACATGTCCATGCGTGAAGCATGGGAGTACAAGAGAAGCGCTCACAGACAACCAACATCATTCCAAGACTTGATGGGATTCATAGAATCTAGAGCAAGAGCCCTAGAAGTCATTCCGATCAACCCAGATCAATCAGCTGACAGGGCCAGCACCACATCATCAAGACAACCGCCACGTTCAACACCTCGCCAGCAAGAACGGCTCACCATGCGTCCACTCAACCGAGGCCACACTAATATCCATGCGACCACTGTGGTGGTTCGCATTATATTGTGAGCTGCGCCAAGTTCACAGATCTTCAACTTGCAGATCGCCACAAAGTTTCGACTGAACACCGACTGTGCTTCAATTGCTTTGGTCATCACAACCTCCACTCGTGCCAATCAACCATCAACTGCAAAACGTGCGGTGCAAAACACCACACGATGATTCATTTGCCATCCACAGCACGAACTACACCACAGTCAAATCAACCAGGCACATCAGCTATACCTGCCACAGCTCATCCAAGCACCAGCTCACGTCAATGAGAAATTGACGTGCCATTTCGCCAACTCATCTACTCACACGGTAGAACAGCAGTTCTACTAGCAACGTGTCAAGCATTGGTCGTCACATCTTTTGGCACTCACCAAGTCAGACTACTCATTGATCCAGGATCAGAGCTCACCTTCGTCTCAGAACACCTCGTATCAGATCATGGGCTTACTCGTCAACACTCATCAATTCCAGTCATTGACATTGGAAACACGAGATCAACGGAAACAAGAGGTACCACCACATTAACATTACGATCAATTCATTCATCACAAGGTGTTACCATCGCAGCTCACATACTCACTAAGTTGACGAGTACGTTGCCTTCAGTACACACTGTAACGTGGCAGAATATTCGGGCTGCGTCCTCCTCGTTCGACGGCTACCAGCGCGATCGCTCAGGGCTGTAGGGGATAATTTTCGTATTTTATTTATTCTTTATTTTTATTTCTATTTTTTGTATTTTTTTATATATAATGCGTTCGATACGATCGAGGGATGGAGAGGGGGTACGAGGGAGAGGAGAGCAATGTGACAACTTCGGGATCTTCGGACCGATCTTTTATGTTTTTCTTGGTCGGAATATGCCACTTTCCCGACGACGCACCAAATAGTACGCGGCCTTCCATCCTTAGCTGCCGTCGACTCACGGGAATCTCAATATCTCCGAGAGTCATCTGCTGAGCTACGCAACGTTGATATTGTCTGTCGCTAAGTAATCCATCATCCAGCTGAGGCGCTAGTCGCGGTCATCGTGCGACACCGGTTCCCCCAATTAACCGAGTTTAGCGGGTTAAGTGGGGATCATAGTTCACGGGCACGCGTGCCGGCAGGACCTCGGGGCTTTTTTCCCGGTGATCGTCGAGTAAGGAGGACTTAATTCTCTGTCTCATCTTTAGTGGTCCCGTACAACCGTTGGCAACATTTGGGAATATCACTATTGACCGATCCGTCTATCCAAAATTTGTATTCGATCCTCTCTATTATCTGGACCCGAGGATTCAGGCCGGATAGACACTCGAGATTTCCCGGAAGTCGAGGAACAGCACATCAGCGTCGTCTCGGTGAGCTCTCTTCCCTTCTACGGTCTGTCGCTAATATTATTCTATCATTTGATCTGTTCATTCTAAATTTATTCGAGCTTGGTCACCCCTGCGGCTCTGGTACACTGCGTGCAGAGTGTTCATTTGTATTGGGAATCACGGTGCTTAATAAATGTAATCTCGAAATCGTTTAACGTGTAGAAACCGGAGAAAGGTCACTTTATTAATTGTTTTTTTTAATTAAATCGTGCGCGAGTTAGGCCGTTATCCCGAATTGTGTTGGTTTGTGTGGGATTGGAACGGGATAGACCGCGTCACGGATTTTAACGAATTATGGGTTTTGGATTTACGTGATTTGGTTTGAGTTTCCTTTCGTTGCGATTTAGAAGGTCGTGCGCGCGTTAGTACGTCGTCCGTTGTGAATTTGCTGTAGGAGGGACTTGCACGTTCTAGACCGCGTCGCGTATGGTTCACATTAATCGGCGTTACTCTGTCTGATTTATTTACTGGTTTATTGATTTATTTATTATTTATTATTTATTATTTTTGGACTGTGTGTGACTGATATCCTCGAATCACGGAGAGCGTAATCGGCCGTCGTCCCGTATTTTAGACGTGGATTCGAGGGACTTGTACGGTCCGACGCGTATCTCGCGTAGTTGGATTGCGTTTTATTATATTTTATTCAACAAACTAATTATCGTTTGATGTTATTATTCTGATGTTAATTATTTCATTATTATTTTTTTTTTGTTATTATTTAATTATTAGTCGCATTTATTCGTTATTTTATATTTTATGAACCGCGGAGAATCTCTGTGGATCGGCTTTTACACGGCACATAAATTTCGATATTGTAATAGCAAGCCGTGGGTAGCTTCGCGTACGTGACCTCCCGACATCCCGTTGTTTTGGTTTTGTGGAATGTGTGAGGGATTAGCTCGGGATAGGCCGTGTCGCGACCCAAGAGCAAAGACTACCGAGTATTAAGCTTTGTCCAGGAATATTATTCGAAATTAGAAGCAAGCGAGATAGGCTATACGACATATACAGTGTATGGGAGAGAGAGAGAGAGAGAGAGAACGGGATAACTGCTACCTCCGAATTAAAGATTAAAATTAAGATATCTAACTAGATTTGTAAAATTGTTAAAAGGTAGAGACTAATTTTACGGGACATTTTATTTGAATTCTAACTTGATGTTTATTGGAAATTAATATCTGCTCGCCAGAAATAAAGAAGTTTGTAAGTCCCGTACCTGCTGTTGTTGTTTAAATTATTTACTGTTATTATTTTATTTATTTATTTATTATTTATTTAGCTGACTTCATTCATGGTTCTCGTTTGGCTTATTTATGGACCATATTTTATTATTTGATTTCGTTCGTTAATTCTAATGACTCATTTTAATTAATTGATTTTATTCGTATTTTATTTTTGACTAATTATTGACTTGACAGTCCGAACCACCCACTCTGCCTCGAACAGCTGTAGCTGGCCTGGGTTGAGGCTGGTCATCCTACTCGGTATTTTTTCCTTCCGGCGCGAAAGCGCCTGGCGCCCATCTCGAAAGAAAAAATAAAAAGGAAGGAAAAAATAACTTGGACCAGTCATAGGTAACGTGGTGCGTTGAGGCACAAATTTACGTTACAACACACAACCACAGGAGTGGCCACACATCGCATCACTGCAATTGGCAGACCCTGACTTCTTAATACCACGACCAGTAGATATCATCATCGGGGCTGATTCGTATGGACTAATCATCCAGCCTGGCATCAAGAAACACTCAGACGTCTTACCGATTGCACAATCAACAATCTTTGGGTGGATTATTCTTGGTCCAGTCCCAGAGAATTATTCAACATCAAGCAACTCATACCACATAGCAGTAGAATCATCATACAAGGAAATTCAAGATTTTCTCACGCAGTTCTGGGTTCAAGAAGAAACACCATCGACAACAGATCACAAGCTCACCCCAGACGAAGAAGCGTGTGAAAAGCATTTTCAAACGACTCACACTCGAGACGAAGAAGGACGATACATCGTGCGAATCCCGCTCAAATCATCACCATCGAGTCTAGGAGACTCAAAACTCACTGCTCAACGATGTCTACAACGACTCATGAAGAAACTCTCAACAAATAACTTATACACCAATTTATACAACTCATTCATGAAAGAGTATGAAGAGTGTGGTCACATGATACGTATACCATCCTATCATTAGTCAACTCAAATGAGCGAATCTGTTCATGACTATTGTGAAACCGAGACGACCTTGGCACATGATGCTGTAGCATCAGGAGGGTTGAGGGTCTCGGAAGATCGATTGTCAGAACAAACTCATGCTCATCCTCCATATTATCTTCCTCATCATGGTGTACTGAAAGAAGATCGAATCACAACAAAGTTGAGAGTTGTCTTCAACGGATCCAGCCCAACAACGTCGCAAGTATCACTCAACGACATCCAGCATGTTGGAGCAAAATGTCAACGTGACATCTCAGACGTGCTCATATAGATCCGACAGCACAAACTCATCTTTTCAACAGACATCACGAAGATGTACAGACAAATCAAAGTCCATCCGGACGATTGGGATTTGCAACGAATCATATGGCGAGATGACCAACTCAATATGGTGCCATATCACCTAAAAACAGTGACGTATGGAACTCGCTCAGCACCATTCTTAGCCATCAGATCATTGCTTCAACTAGTTGAAGACGAAGGTCATCGCTTCCCGCTCGCAATCGAACCACTCATGAAAGGCAGATATGTTGACGACATATTTGGAGGAGCTGATCAGCTTGACACACTCATCGAAATGTCAAATCAAGTCACCCAGCTCTGCATGGCGGGCGGATTGCCTCTAGCAAAATGGCACAGCAACACCGAGCAATTCATCGAGCATATCGATCAAGTTTCAGATCAGATACACACCAAGTGGACGTTGCTCAGACAAGAGCTCACTCAAGTCGATCAAATCTCAATTCCACAATGGATTCAACTCACAAGCTCAACACTTGTGGAGTTGCACGGATTCTCCGACGCATCTCAAATAGCAATGGCAGCTGCTATCTATATCAAAACAACTACTCCAGGGGAAGAAACCAAGGTTACACTCATCTGCGCGTAATCGAAAGTAACACCACTCAAGCGACTCTCCATCCCTCGACTCGAGCTCACAGCAGCACTGATCTTAGCAAAGCTCATGACGTATGTGCAAACAACCTTGGAACTCACCAATACTCAAACGTTCCTGTGGACTGATTCCTCAGTAACGCTCACCTGGATTAACTCACACCCATCACGGTGGAAGGACTTTGTCAGGAACCGAGTGTCAACAATTCAAGAACTAACTCCAAACAGCGTATGGAGATTCGTTCCTGGCAAAGACAATCCAGCCGATTGTGCTTCAAGGGGCATCAGTATCTCCCAGCTCCAGAAGCACCTCCTGCGGTGGACAGGACCACAGTGGCTCACAGGCGATCAATATTCATGGCCAACTCAACACTATCAACAAGACTCACAGACTCATCAGGAAGAGCGACCGGGGCTCGCACTCACAGTGGTAACAACTCAAGCCGTATATCATTGGGAGATCGCAATATGCTTTCGAGTAAGTTAACTCATCAAGAAATTGCCAAACTCAACACTCTTTAACCCTCTCTCGCCACAAGATATTGAGAGAGCAAGAGTATTTTGGATCAAAGCAATTCAAGCAGCATATTTCTCAACAGAGCTCAAATTGATCACCATAGCTCAACTACCTACAGCTCATCCCTTCAATCGCCCGACTGCCTATATCGACACTCGAGGCATCATTCGGGTTGGAGTAAGATTGACCACCTCACAATTGGAACTTGAGGCAATTTACCCAGCAATAGTCCCACGATATTCTCACTTCACCCCACTCATCATAACACATGCACATCACAAAACCATGCATGGAGGCACCCAACTCACCCTGAACTACACAAGGCAATCGTACGGGATTATTGGTGGTAGAGCTCCAGTACGGTCGCACATACTGAGCTGCATGAAATGTGCTCGACAACGTACCGTTAGAGCACAACAACTCATGGGTCAATTACCAACCAAGAGAGTCACACCAGCACGACAATTCTTCTACTCAGGTGTGGACTACGCTGGTCCGCTGATCATCAAAACCTGGAAAGGTAGAGGCGCCAAACAACATAAAGGATGGCTGTGCATTTTCGTGTGCTTCGTCACCTCGGCCTTGCATCTGGAGGCCGTGAGTGACTACTCAACTGACTCATTCATCGCTGCATTCAGACGGTTCACTGGACGCAGAGGCATCTGCAACACTCTCTATAGTGATTGCGGCACAAACTTCATAGAAGCAGATGCCACACTCACCAAACTCTTCACTCAAGGTACAACAGAATCACTCTCACTGCATTGCTCACTCACCAGCGACGGAACTACGTGGAAGTTCAACCCACCAGCAGCTCCACATATAGGAGGAAAATGGGAAGCAGCAGTCAAATCAGTAAAATATCACCTGAACCGAACAGTAGGAGAAATCGCACTCACGTTCGAGGAATTAACCACGTTGCTCATCCAGATCGAAGCAACGCTCAACTCGCGACTATTGGAACCACTCACAGAAGACCCTGAAGATACTTCAGCACTCACACCAGCTCACTTTCTCATAGGAGAGCCGCTCACAGCCATACCAGAGCCATCACTCACAGATCTGAACGTTACTAGATTATCACGATGGCAACTAATACAACAAAGGCTTCAATATTTTTGGTCCAAATGGTCAACTCAATATCTCCAGCGTCAACTTTCTACATCAAAATGGCATCATCCATCGAACACCATGAAGGTCGGTTCATTAGTACTGATCACTGATGAGATGTCTCCACCATCAAAATGGCCTCTCGCCAGAGTCACTCAACTCCATCCAGGAAAGGATGGACTGACCACGGTAGTGTCACTCAAAACTGCAACAACAACACTCGTCCGATCAATCACCAAGCTCGCCATCTTACCAGCTCAAATTGAATGAAGAGCAGCTCACACTCAATCATCAACACCGTTGCTGATGGCGGGCGGAATGTTCAGTTTTCGCACCTACCAAGCACACACTCAACTCATGCACACGCTACACTAACAATCCACTCACAAGACCACTCACAAGGCTTGCTTTCCATCGCTGGCGGCGAATCACAACTCAACGAAGCTGTGACGCACCTCCGCCCTCTTGATACTCTGGCTCGTGGTCGACGGATGTGGCCATTGTTCTCACTAGAGTCGCTCGCGCTACACGTTCCCGCGTAAACTCACAGAGATACTCAGTCGTTCCACTCACTTTAGTGTGCATTCAGTATGATAGTGTATTACATTCTTGGTCAAATCACCCGTGTGTCAAATCAGATCAGTACAAATTACAGCAAACCAACAGGACTAGTGCAGCCCTCATATAAACGTCAACGGCGTGGTTCGTTCGTTGACAGCAGAGACGCCATTCTGCCTCGCACCGTTCATTGGTATCAGAACACTCACCAGCATGCCGTGTGGCTTTACTAGAGCTCTACAATCAGACCTTATCACCAGGATCAACCACACGGAATCAACAAGTCAACACACAGGCCAGAACAAATCAAATTATATTTCTTGTGTATCCACCAGGTATTTTATGCAATCAGTGTTAATTAATTAAATAAACATTGAATCTATTATTGTTACATACTGAGTGCATTCAATTATTTATACTTGTCACCAGGATCCTTAACCTTACTATTCGCATCTGTCACTTGACATGCTACGTGCGAATGCATCGACCTGCTATCGGTCGACAGATTAAA
Source organism: Cylloceria caligata (assembly GCA_963942595.1). Taxonomy (NCBI): domain Eukaryota; kingdom Metazoa; phylum Arthropoda; class Insecta; order Hymenoptera; family Ichneumonidae; genus Cylloceria; species Cylloceria caligata. The sequence continues at coordinate 23,400,693 of OZ012706.1, forward strand.
CATACTCAAACGATACACATTCACTGCACAGAGCACTACATTCATTGCCATTTATTATGTGTTACTCAGGCTGGCTAGGTGCTCACTCTGCGCACTTATCAATTTCTCTTATAGTGCTCTGTCGCATCAGATAGTTTTCAGTTGTTAGAGTTCTGAATAATTTTATGTGAACCATTATCAATACATCAAACTCACTCACACTCATTATCATACAGACAGAATCTGCAAAAGTTCTAATAGAACGTCTGATTTCTCAAATAATGAAGAGATTTGGACAAATAGAATCTTCACACATCAACGCGATTTCAATATTCTGGATCCCAGATTTAAGCGTTTGCATTTCAACGATCGCGTAGGCTGTGCGAATGCAGTAAACCATATCAGTAGGCAAATCAGAAGAATTGCCCAATCAAACGCAGACACAGCCAATGCGACGATCACTCATGAGAACAACGAAAATGTTGAAGACGATGACAATGATTTGTGGTCATATCACGTGAACCTCGTTTCTCAAGTTCAGGTTGCAGTAGAAGATGCACGAAATGAAAACGAAATGCCAACTGAACTCAAGTACTATTTAAACCAACCGGTGACAAACTTAGAGGACAATCCGATGCATTCTTGGACCAAGCAGTGCGTGACGCTCTATCCGATGCTAAGTTCCATTGCAAGAAAATACTTGCCAGTGGTAGCCACCTCAGTACCTTCAGAACGACTCTTTTCAAGAGCTGGAAATATACTCACTGATAACAGAAGCCGACTCTCATCCGAACACATGCAGCAGCTATTGTTTCTAAATTCGTTACCACTGATAGAATGGCAACTAGAATAATCCGCAACGTAAATATTGAGATGGAGTGCGGTTGCCGACTCTACATTAAACGGCCTTTATAACATATTAAAGAGAAGATAAAATTTCCGGAAATGAACAATTGATCATATCGTAATAATTTTCGTACGAATTAATTTTTTTCTTTAATTCCAAGCAATGTTATATCAAAGACGTAAAATTTTTACCCAAAAACTTTAACTATTATAATATCAGGGGTACAAATTGAAAATGCGGGTTTGATAACAGATGGCGTTACTAACGCTATACGCATCAGGCAGTACTGTGACTATGTTCATGTCAAAGCTACGTCTTATAGCTTTAATTTTCAGTATGTGTCAATTTGTCGCAGTGTCAAATTCATAGTTTTTTTGAGCTCTCAATATGTCGAGTTTCGTGCCAACAAAACAGCATTTGCGGGAAGTTTTAATTTACTTCTTTAATTTGAAGAAAAGTGCTGCTGAAGCACATCGATTGGTCTCCGAGGCTTATCCGAGTCATGTTCCATCGGTTTCAACGTGCGAGAGATGGTTTGTGCGGTTTAGAAGTGGTGATTTTGACGTTGAGGACAAAGAGCGGCCGGGCCAAGTGAAAAAGTTTGAGAATGCTGAATTGGAGGCAATACTCAATGAAGACTCGTGTCAAACTCAACAAGAGCTCGCAGATTCATTGGGAGTGACACAACAAGCCATTTCCCATCGTATAAAAGCCCTCGGAATGATCCAAAAGCAAGGACATTGGGTGCCGTATGAGCTGAAGCCGAGAGACGTCGAGCGCCGTTTTTTTGCATGCGAACTGCTGCTCGAACGGCAAAAACGGAAGGGTTTTTTGCATCGCATTGTCACTGGTGATGAAAAGTGGATCCATTACGATAACCCGAAGCGCAAAAAATCATATGGTTACCCCGGCCATGCATCATCATCGACGGCCAAACCAAATATTCACGGCGCCAAGCTCATGCTCTGTATTTGGTGGGACCAGCTGGGTGTGGTGTATTATGAGCTATTGAAATCGAACGAAACCATCACAGGAGCACTATACCGAACTCAATTGATGCGTTTGAGCCGCGCACTCAAAGAAAAACGGCCACAATACGAGCAAAGACACGACAAAGTAATTTTGCAACATGACAACGCTCGGCCACATGTTGCAGCGCCGGTCAAAACATACCTACAAACGCTGAAATGGGAAGTCTTACCCCACCCGCCGTATAGCCCAGATATTGCTCCTTCCGATTACCACCTTTTCCGATCGATGACACATGGCCTAGCTGACCAGCGCTTCCATTCTTACGAAGAAGCCCAAAAATGGGTCGATGACTGGATAGCAGCCAAGCCGGCCGAATTTTTTCGCGACGGTATCCGTAAATTGCCAGAAAGATGGGAAAAAGTTGTGGCTAGCGATGGACAATACTTTGAATAATTCATTTGTTACCATTTTTTCAGAATAAACGTTCAAAAATAGAAAAAAATCCCGCATTTTCAATTTGTACTCCTGATATATAATAATTGTTTTCAATCTAATGTCTAATTTATAATGTCATTTTTACATTATTTACTGCAATTAAATTTTATTTAATTTTAAGACCGATTTAAGAATGACAACTACATCCTAGTACGGATTATCCATCTGTAACGCAAATGTAAATACGAAATAAACCAAAAATAAAAACTGATTCTCACTTGAACATGTAATGTCTTTATCAATTTTTTAATTTATTATAAAATAAATACATTATATTATGTATTTTGTTCCTATATTTCACATAACAGCTTACGGTTAATCAATTTTTGCATTTTTCAAATTTTTTATTTATTTAAAGACTTTAGTTATTATAGTTTATAATAATTATTCTTAATCTAATCTATAATGTAATTTTTACATTACTTCCTGCAATTTAATTTAATTTATTTCAATTTTAAGATCGATTCTTTGAAGATCGATTCTTTGGAAGCCGATCTTTCAAGGAATCGATTCTCGTCAATCCGATTCTAGATTGATCCGAGAATCGATTTTTTTCAAAGAATCGCGCATCCCTATTTCATGCGTACCATCATGCTATACACTCGAGCATTAAAATGCAGCCGGCTGCCGTCACGCTATATAATGCCGATACAGCGATACGCAATATGACAATTAGTACGGTAAAGCGACGTGACAAAAAACGTTTTACAACGTATCAATATAAACCCGGAGATTACGTTCGAACCAGTAGAACTAAAGACACCTTCGAAAAAGGTTATATTGAGCTGTAAAATTGGTATACTTTAATATGCCTAATATACTTTAATAAGCAGTGCGTTGGCACTCTACGAGTATGTTCATAGAGCTTCGTGAAGCGTCGGCTGCCTTCGGCTCCAGTACCGAGCAAAGCATGCTCCGTCGCTATCAGGAAGCTTCACTTCTCTCTGGTGTCTCGTGCTTGCGAGAAGCATGCGATTTATTCGCGACAGTCACCAGTGTAGTCATTAAACTCTTCAGTCTGTACAATATTTAGTATTACTCAATATATTGTTCACTTCTCGTTACCTCAACCTATTCATATTCAGTCCTCCTCATTATCCCAGCATACGCGATATTCCACGAAAATGTATCAATAGGTTACGAGAAAAATTGGAGTGAAGAAATTTTCCGTATCAAAAAAGTTTTACATAGGCAGGGATTGTATGTGTATGTGTTGTGTGATCTCGAAGACGAAACTATCGGTGGTTTTTTTTACCCCGAAGAATTGACGAGTGTTCATGAGAAGCGTGTGGGGAAGAATAAAGAATTCAAGATTGATCAAGTTTTACGGACAAAAGGACAGGGTGCGAAAAAACAAATTTTCGTGAATTGGGGTGGGATAACGTTCACGGTCTCGAATATACGAAATTTTGTGGATACAGCGAGCAAAGAACCTCTTTCACCCCGTGCTATCTGTTCGAATGCACTAGAGACTGCTATTTGCTCTGTGCCGTAAGTGTACAGAGTCTATGGTTCAAGACTCGTGCATTCATGAGAACCCTGATGACAGGGCTTTCACCGGTACCTGGGTGTCGGATGAGGTCCGGAAGGCAATAGATATAGGCTATAAAATCTTTTAAATTTCGATGATTTGGGCGTACAAAACAACACTGTACAATCCTGATACACGTGAGGGTGGACTGTTTGCCGCTTATGTAAATACATTTTTGAAGATTAAACAGGAAGCAAGCGGTTGGTCCGAGCACTGTATCGACGAAGCGTCTCGCGAGGAATATATAAATTATTACGAGTGCGTAGAAGGTATCCGGCTAAACGCTAGCAACATTACGCGTTATCAGGGCTTACTCTCAGCTGCTAAGCTTTGCTTAAATTCGTTCTGGGGTAAGTACGGTTAGCGGGATAACCTGACGCGCACGGAAATAATTCGAACTCGTGAGAAGCTATTGTTGTATTTGTACGACAATGAGAAAGAAATTTAACGCCTGCTACCGGTTAACGATGATTTGTTATATTTAAACTGGGTATCTCGCAACCAGGCTATTGTCCCTAGCCCCTTAACTAGTGTGGTTATCGCTGCATTTACAACGGCCTTGGCCCATCTGAAAATTTACTTATAGCTACCTCGAAATATTGGACAGACGTGTTTTGTACTACGACACGGACTACGTTATTTACGTGAGTGCTGGTGATGATGCTTGGTAGCCCTCGATAGGTAATCTCTTCGGAGGCCCGAAATTTTATAGTTATACGGCAACGACTACCGCGGATTCCAAAGCGGTGGTGGACACTGATTGCAAAGTGAAGGGGATAAGTTTAAATTATAAAAACTCACAAACAATTAATTTTAACTCAATAAGTCAACTTATAATATCAGAAATGCCGTGGTTTATTAATACACCGCTTAATTAAAAATTCAAATAAATTGAAAGAACATCCCTCCACAACGTCATCACCCCTACAATGTACAAAACTTGTCGAGTCGTATGCCGTAAACGTCGCCATATTACAAACTGATTATTACTACCGTTTGGGTTTAAAGATAGCGATGCTGATGATGGCTAGAAGCAACTATGTAATATAAACTTTGTAAATATGTAAAAAGCGCGCGCCCGCGTGTGTGTGTGCGTGCGTGCGTGCGTGCGTGCGTGCGTGCGTGCGTGCGTGCGTGCGTGCGTGCGTGCGTGCGTGCGTGCGTGCGTGCGTGCGTGCGTGCGTGCGTGCGTGCGTGCGTGTGGTCGTTTATGTACATAGTTTGTAAATAATTTTGCAAAAGTGTTTTTGTACTTGTTACTTTGTATATACAGTAGCGGACAAAAGTTTAAGACGATGAATTACAATTTGGTTCATAGATCTGTCATACAAGTACTAACGTTTCTTTCGGCTTGTTGTTTTTTTACAATACATGTGTACGTTTGACCTTCATAATGTAGAAGTCTCGGTCGTTAAATGTAAACAATATAGATTATACAATTTTTTTTTCCTTCCAACCATCTGTAAACAGCGGACATTAGTTTAAGACGATCTGTCGAACAAGATACCCGTAGTCGATCCACGCAATAATTTGATATATTAATACTGTAAATAGTTTGTGGTGTATCATCCAGTGTCTTAAGTTTAATTACGTACGAAAAGAGTATGGGTAAAGCCCGTAATTTGTCATCAACTGAACGAAAACTAATCGTGTCTCTACGGAAGCAAAATGAGACATTTTCTTCAATTGCAACTCAAATGAATCGATCAGAAACTTCTTGTAAGCAAGCGTGGTACAAGTTTGTGAAGACTGGGGACTATTTTGATCGACCAAAAAATGGTAGACCGCGGAAAACCACGCCAACGCTGGATCGTCGGATTCATCGATTAAGCGAGAGAGATCGTTTTCGTTCAGCAGTCGATATCAGAGCTGAAATATCCAGTAACAATAATGCACAAATTAGTATAAGAACTGTCCGAAGACGATTAGACGAATTCAATTTGAAAGCACGAAAGCCACGGAAGAAGCCGATGCTCAGTAAAAAGAATAAAAAATTACGACTGCAATTTGCTAAGGCTCATCGGCATTGGACAAGTGAGGATTGGCAAAATGTGCTATTTTCGGACGAATCCAAATTCAACCGAATTTGTTCTGACGGGATACTGTATGTAAGACGTCGAATTGGCGAAGATTTAAATCCTCGATGTGTTTTACCGACAGTTAAGCATGGAGGTGGAAACGTAATGGTGTGGGCATGTTTTTCTCGCAATGGTCTTGGACCAATACGCCGAATTAATGGAATCATGGACCGTTTTCAATACTTGGATATATTGAAAAATACTATGTTACCGTATGTCTACGAAAATATGGGTGATAATTTTATTTATCAACAAGATAGTGACCCAAAGCATACGGCTCGGGTAGTGAAAAGTTTTTTTCAAGATGAAAAAATCACTTTATTACCGTGGCCGTCGCAGTCGCCGGATTTAAATCCAATTCAAAACTTATGGTGTACCGTAAAAAGAAGGGTTCAAAGAAATAAACCAAAAAATTTTGACGATTTGTACTCTTTGGTTAAAAAAACGTGGAATGAAACAACTGTGGACGACTGCAAAAAATTAATTGATTCAATGCCTCAAAGATGTGCTGATGTGATAAAAAATAATGGACTGTGGACAAAGTATTGAAGGGAGGAAAATATCTGTATATTTTCTACCAAAAGATATTTTTTTTACGTATAGTCTTAAACTTTTGGCCCGAAGATATCAAACAAATTTATGTTTTCTTTGTTTATTGTATCTAATGTTGTTACGCGCAAAATTGAATTTATGTAATAAATATATGAATTAATGATTAATTAGCTAATACAAAAAAAAATCCACTGAGTCAATTCTTTTCATAAAAGAATAAAGGATTACTTTTTTTTTCCTCTCCGTCTGAAACTTTTGTCCGCTACTGTACAGGGTGTCCCAGCTACATACACCTCATTACGACGGGTTGCATACTCCTAGGAGCGCGCCCAAGCGCGCATCGAGCCGGTAATACAGAGCGTGACGGTATAATCACTCGCGTATCTTTACAAGAGTTTCAGTACAGCGAGTCGTCACGCTGTCAACCGCTTCGCATAATAACCCGAAAAAACGTCATATTTATAAAATATTTTAATTTTTAAATGTGTGTTTAAATGCTTGAAGATTTTAATGTTTATTTGGGTGTTTAAATGTTACAGAACGTTTAAATCTTTGAATATTTAAATGTGTTTAAATTATTGAAGGTTTAAATGTTGAAACGTTGCAGAAACGCAGTACGGATACGTTCTTTTAGTTGTTCTATCTATCAAAATTATGAATCGACTGCAAATTGTGGTTTGCTATGTTTAAAATTCAGTTTCGGCGAAACGCACGCAATCCCGACGTGCGCACGAGTCTAAATTGAATCTTGAAGTTTGAATTTGCATAATTAATGTAATGAATTTAAACATAGCAGTCTACAATTGGCAGTCGATTCATAATTTTGATAGAAAGAACAACTAAAAGAACGTACCCGTACTGCATTTCTGCAACGTTTCAACATTCAAACCTTCAATAATTTAAACACATTAAAATATTCAAAGATTTAAACGTTCTATAACATTTAAACGCCCAAATAAACATTTAAAACTTCAAGCATTTAAACACACATTTAAAAATTGAAATATTTTATAAATATGACGTTTTTTCGGGTTATTATGCGAAGCGGTTGACAGCGTGATGACTCATTATACTAAAACTCTTGTAAAGATACGCGAGTGATTATACTGACACGCTCTGTATTACCGGCTCGATGCGCGCTTGGGCGCGCTCCTAGGAGTATGCAACCCGTCGTCATGAGGTGTATGTAGCTGGGACACCCTGTATATGCAAAATTTATTTCACAGCATCGTCGATCGTGTCACGACTACATGATGAAGATTTCTGCTCTTTCTTATTCTCCGCCTCTTCGTCTGCTGACCAAATATCCATGTATGATTCTCCTTTAAATGCGTGCTCGTGAAGCCTTAAGCTTTTGTCCCCGAAGATATCAAACAAATTTATGTTTTCTTTGTTTATTGTATCTAATGTTGTTACGCGCAAAATTGAATTTACGTAATAAATATATAAATTAATGATTAATTAGCTAATACAAAAAAAAATCCACTCAGTCAATTCTTTTTATAAAAAAATCAACGATTACTTTTTTTTTCCTCTCCGTCTTAAACTTTTGTCCGCTACTGTATATGTGTGTAATGTAAATATAGATGCAGTGAGTTGTGTAAATGCGTACGTTTATGTATACAGTTTTGTAAATTATTTTTATTCTTTATGAATAATATTGTAGTTTGTATGTATGTATTGTAATAGCCTATTTATTATTCATATTTCGCGCCCTGCTGTCGTTTGGCGTGAAGGGTCGCCACTGCCGCTATGAAGGTTCGAGAACGTTCTTCGAACTGCCGTGCGCTAGGGGAAGGGAACCCCGATGACAGTTAGTCGTTGAGAGTCTTCCAACGGAGAGACTAGACGGTCTCATGTACTATTTTCGTGACAGGAGAGTCACAATATTCACAAAACGGTGGACTCACTTCAATACTATGGGTTATGCTGATCCCTGACTTCTCACCGGGTTGCCGAGGAATCCAAGAGTCAACGAAGACCTTGGCCGAACAATTTCGTAAAGAAAGGAAATCTCATCACGACCGACACCGCTCATATGGAGGAAAACCATCTCTATTATCGTCAATTAAAAGCGAAAGGATTTCGTGGAAAGGTTTTACGGCATCAATAGACTTGGGTATTTCATTCTATTAATTAATCCCAAAGAGGTGAGCAAAACTATCTTTTATAATATCAAGAAATGGTTCACGGAATAATCGGAGACAGAAGGGCGAGATTTCATAACCTTGAACGTGAGAAAAAAAACGTTCCTGAACAGTTGTTGCCTAGTCAATAATTCCCGTCGCGAAGAATAACAAGTTTTTCAATAACCGGCCCGACTGTTTTTCTAATCGGGTTCAGCTCATAGCGGTGCTGGTTTGCTAAGTCGACGGGAATGATAATATCTGTCACTCGTTCGAAGGATACATTACAAAGAAATACCGTGCTACCTGTCAGAAATAATAATGATGAAATATTATGTCCTCAACTCATGGGAAAGTCTGGACTATTGTACATAACGAGTCTACAATCTGGCAATAATACAGGAGAATCACTGTCAAGGCGCAAGCCCATAATCTATGAAAAGCGTTATAAAGAAAACTTATAGTATCTGTTCATAAGACAACTGTGTTATCTATAAAGAAACAAACTGCAAAAGATTGAACGAAGTCCATATTAATGATAGTATTTCATAATAATAGATTCAAATGTATTTTGTTATGGGGATATTCTCATAAATTTGTTAGATTAACATAATTGAATTTAATGATAATAGAGGAACGTTGATTCCGGATCATAATAAATGCAATTTGTTTGTATTACGAGCTCTTACCCTACTGAATTTGTTAAGAGCCCGAACCATTACCCTAATCGTTATGAATGTTAAGAATTAAAGGCGAAGCCAACGTACTGTCTTCCGCCGGCCGAGCTGTTATATTCCGGTATGCGAAGTGAAGGAGGTTAATCATATCGTACCAAGATACCTGTTTACTTATATATATATTGTATATGTGAAATGTCTAAATATATAAAATTGATTTGTGATGATGCCACATAACCCACATGGTTATTTACCGATCTCTCATGAGAGAAGCCGGCCAATAGGCAGGTGTCATTCGTGGACCCAACTCCAATAAAGAATAATATTACATACCGCTCTGGTCTCGGTGTTTCTTAGTAAATGAAATCTAATCGGGACGTATAAGACCGATATCCCAGCCATTTAAAAAAATAGTGCGGGAAACAACATACACATTACATTTTGGCGCCCAACGTGGGGCCACGAATGAAAACTGTCAATATATTGGTTGTAAAGATATAAATTAAGGTTATTAACCTAAAAAAGGCACTTGTGAAGGTTTCATGGCTCTATCGCGCACTCCGCCTAAAACATTTGTGTTGGGGGATGCACCATCCGCCACGAAACCTTCTACAATAAAAAGAAAGAAAGAACGGATTACCAAAATTCCGAGTAATTTAAGAAAAAATTTGGATCAAGCAGAGTATACGGATGATTCAAGCATAGATTTAAGTGATAAAAGACTCTCACCTGTCCCCGCAGATCAGTTTGAACAATTTTGTAATCGGAACGTTCAATCAACAGGAATGGACACGGAAATGGAACGCATGCGTGAGGAGAGGATCGCTATCGCAGCAGAGCGAGCCGAGCTTGAAAGAATGAGATTAGCCATGGCCAATGAGCAAACCTGGGCTGATGGGCGAGGCCAACTCGCTGAAACTCAGCAGCAAGCAATCGAAAGATTAAACGAGGAACGTCCTCCAGCTAACAACGAAGGTATGCTTAACAGGATATTCAATGGATTTAATGCAGTCAAATTGGACATATCATCTCCTAAATTTGAATCCACTATGGGATGCAATCCTAAAGAATTTTTGGATCGATTAGAAAAATATTTTGCAATTAAAAGAGTAGATCCTAATAGTCAATTGTTAGTGGCCGAGAATGCCTTAGACGGGTTTGCGCGTATATGGTATAATGCCAACGTTGATCAATGGGTCAATTATCAAGAATTTAGTATAGCATTCTTAGAAGAATTTTATTCGGTTCCAATGAGAATAAATCTCAAAAGTCAATGGATGAATCGAAAATATTCCCCCCAGTCGGGATCGTTACAGCAATTCTTTTTGAAACAACTCACAGAAGCTCAATATTTGTCAAGTTTGACGGAGCCCTATGAGATTAATTATACCATAATTCAACAATTACCTATACGTGTTCGCGAAGCGATGGTGAATACCGATTTTAATGATCGTCGAGCTGTTTCCAATGCTCTTTCATTGTTAGATAGGGCGAATGAGGATCGTGAATCTGCCCGTCGTCACGGGAATCAGGGAAATGGAACGTATCCCAACAATCAAGAAAATCAGATTACTAGGTCACAACATTTTAATTCAAATAGGAACGGTCATCCACCGAGCCACAATTACCGAACGGGTGAGAATCGTCCGGCAGGGAGCGCCGTACAGCCGGCCCCCTATCGACCCTCGACTCAAAACCAGGAACCTCCCCGACTCGTAGCCCATATGTCGCGGGATTCGGGACAAAATTCTAATGATCCGTCGGGAATGACGCGGTTCACAATCCCACCACCTTTTCTGTCGAGTCAAACCCCAAATCTCGAATTGGGGGATCGAAAAAACTAATTATGGGTGCGGTGACCGAAGGTCGTCAACCGAAAATACACCCGTATGACGTCTTTGAAGACCTTAGCACTGAGGTGCTCCAAGAGAATCAAATGAGCACGGAAGTGCCGCCATTACGCAAATGTCCTAAATTGATTTTACACGTTTATGGATTTCCTGTTAATGCCCTACTGGACACAGGGAGTCAAGTCACATGTTTATCTTTAGAGTTCTACAATTATTTGAAGAAATATTTCAAGCCGTGCGATTTACCAGTCACCAATGTGACGGTAACTACAGCCATTGAAAGGAAACCAACGAAGGTTACCAAACAATGCCAAGTAGAAATCGTTGTCGAAAAGTTAAGAGTATCCTCGGTATTTTTAATTGTCCCGTATCTTACATCTCCCGTAATACTGGGAAACGATTGGTTTCATTTGAACCGCGCAATAATTGATTATGATCACAGTATAGTCACGATCGCCGGATATCGTATTCCGAACGAATTGATTCAATTTGACAGGCCGGTTGAGGAAGTACTAGAATCTCACCAGCAAGAAGGAATCACCTACATACAAATACTCAAATCGCGTTCACTGAACACTTCACATGAAGTGAAGAGATTATCCAGCCCGGGTACCGTGCAGTCTCAGTTGCAATATGGTAGCCCTACCGACAATGACACTCATCCGCCTGGACCTCGGGTCAAAATGGTTTCTGAGCCCATGTTCGCAGTGAATTTTCCTATTGAGGACAATTTGAGTGTTGGAATCATGGTGAGTGAAAGGGACACGAATGTGCCAAATAATCAACATGCCCAGGTAGGGATTCAATCAATCCCTGCCAAAGAAGTATCTTCTATGGGGGATGACCCAGTAGAAAGTACAAAAGAATTAGTAAAAGTGACTCACGATTATGGTCCAAATCCCACAAATCTAAGTCGTTTGTACATGTTGGGTGAAGACCAAAATTTCTTCGAGGATGTTAGCGAGCTAGTAAAAGCGGTGCCTTCTATTTCATCTGAGGAACGCCAATTATTAGCCACTACTCTACTCAAATGTCAAAAGTTATTCACACTCAAGAACACCGGAGCCGGTAATTACCAACATAGGATCAAATTGATATGTCCCAAAACCATTGTTCGCCGGTCCCATCCAGTTCCTCTCAGTCTGCGTCCTGCAGTAGAACAGGAATTAAAGCAAATGCTTCACAATGGCATCATAGAACGTTCTATGAGTGCTTATTGCAGCCCCTTGCGGATAGTTCAGAAAAACGAATGCCTCAGAATATGTTTAGACGCGCGATTTATCAACAAGATAATTGAATCTGATAACGAATCACCTCCATTAATGGACGAATTGATCCAAAAATATCACGGGATTAAAATCATATCCACCTCGGATTTAGCGTATGGGTATTGGCAAATACCATTAGAGACATCATCGCGACCGTATACGGCTTTTTTGTACGGTTTGACCTTGTATCACTTTTGCCGCATTCCCTTCGGCCTTAAAACCGCCGGAAGTGGATTTATCCGAGCGGTAAGCCAAGTCCTGGGAAAGAAATACGATGAATTTTTAACATTATATATAGATGATTTACTGATCACGTCGAGGTCGTTCAACGAACATCTACAACATATCGAAATAATTTTCACTGCCTTACAAGAAGCCAATTTCACACTTAGATTGAATAAGTCCTACTTCTGTCGAACCACGGTAAAATTGCTGGGTTGTGAATTGACGGTTGAGGGAATACGTCCCGATCCCCGTAAGCTTGAATTGATCCGCCATTTCACGGAACCGAAAAACAGGAAGCAACTCCAACAATATCTGGGTTTATGCAACTACTATCGCAAGTTCTGTGTGAAATACTCGAATTATCTAGAACCCTTCAGAACATTGCTCAGCAGCAAAAACTGCTGACAATGGACTACGGCGCACAGTCAAGCGTTCGCTGACTTAAAGGAGAATTTTGCCAACACGATTATTTTGAGACATTTCCGGTTAGATCAACCCTTCAAGTTGCAAACTGATGCCTCTAACAAAGAGATTAGTGGGGTATTGTATCAACTTGATGCTGAAGAGCATCCTCTCATTATATCCCTAGTAAGTCGATGCCTCAGTGCTGCTGAACGCAATTATAGTACGACAGAAAAGGAACTCTTGGCCATCGTTTATTCGGTCCTAAAGTGTGATCGATATTTAAACCAACGCCCGTTTGAAATAATAACTGATCATAAGGGGCTGAGTTTTCTGAATAACACCACATTCCATACTCCCCGACTTAAAAGATGGTGCCTTACTCTGCAGCAGTACACCTTCGAAGTTTCACATTGTGCGGGTCGGGACAATATCTTCAGTCGAAATCCCAATGGATATTTTGAGGAAGACGAACCCAAATCGTTAATCATTGCGGGGCTAGCAAATGATATATGTGATCACCTCCTTTTACCAAAGGTAGTAAGTCCTATTGGCAAGTTAACCGGTCAAAATTTCCAAATCCCTACCCCTCTCAAGGGGGATTTGCAAAATATGAGCGAACTGCAAACCCAAGATAAGCAATTAAAAGATCGAATTGCTCAAGTCAGAGCAGGACGCTTCGTTAAATTATATCGATACCAAAATGGACTTTTATATCGTTACCATAACACGCCTGAGCGATGGCAAATAGTCGTTCCACGGGTGTTGATTAATACCATAATTGAATTTCTGCATTCGAAGTTGGGACATCCAGGTACGGCCAAAACCTTGGCACATGTGCGTCGTTTTTTTTACTGGGACAAGATGAGTCAAGATGTTCGCACTTACGTCCGCACGTGTGACCTGTGTCAGCGCATTAAACATGTTAATGTCACTTCACAAAGGGAATATCAACGGGTCGAAGCCACCCAAACGGGACAATTGGTAACCGTGGATTTCTATGGTCCACTCCCACCATCGACGGCGGGAGTTCAATATCTCTTCGTAGTATTAGGTATGTTTTCAAAATATGTCCGGCTCTACGCCATTAAAAGAGCAACCACTCACATAGTACTGTCAAAAATATTGCATCAATATATACCGGAATTGGGTAAACCAGAAACGATCCTGGCCGATAATGGAACTCAGTTTAGGTCAACGAAATGGATTCGCGCGCTGCAAGACCAGGCAATCAAAGTTCGATTCTGCTCCGTCCGTCATCCACAAAGTAACCCCACAGAAAGGGTTATGGGGAGTAGTATGTGTACACCTTTGCTCCATCCCACTCCTATCCCCACTCCTTCCCCCACCACGCGGCTACCCCCACCACCTCACTTTTCCACCGCCGCGCTACCCGCTCTGCTTGACCAGTGCCGGTAACATGGAGATGGTAAAGTGAGGTGGTGTGGGTACCTTGGTGAACAAGGAAGAGTAGAGATAAGAGTAGGATGGAGCAAAGGTGTACACATACTTGGAAAAATGAATAAAATTATGTACTCACCACCACCGCAGCTGTTGTAGGCATCTACCCTCCTGCCAAAGCGATTTTAAACTCCTGTCTCTCGAATGTACTCTCTCACACACGCACACACACACACATACACATGCACAGCGTCTTTAATTCATTACTACGTCCTCGTCAAAGCCCTCGTCCACGGCGTCGATATCGTAGCCGATATCTATCTCATCACCGAGGGCTTCTATAATAAACGCAGCCACATCCACGCGTTCACCGTTCGATAAGCGAACCCGCGGAACGTTATCGCCGGCAAGAGGTCGCATCATGACAGCGATCAAGTCATCTCCGCCGCACGCTTCTTCGACGAGCTGCTCGATACCTGCAACATCCACGCGTTCGAGTCCGTATATGGAAAACTCCATGACAAGAACCGGCAGCATACTTGCTAGAGGATCCGGATGAAATAGGTGAGACCAGTCGATGTAAATAGTTTCGCCGAAATCGACTAGCAACACCTCGCAGTACCCATCAAAGTCCGGGTAAACCACTTCCCCGCGGACAACGTTATTGAAACGAGGCACAATACAGGACATGCCGATATGCAACTCCCCAAGTTCAATGGGTCTTCCACGACGTTCCACTAAATACACACTACGCAGGAGTTCTTCCAGCTCGTCGTATGCATCGCACATTTCCTGCGTACGCAGAAACACACTCATTACACTCTCGACAAACATTAATCGGCACCAAAACGCGTCGCTTAAAATCTCCTTGCCGTATCGTGGATACATATTGCTTTTTATTGTTTCCAAGTAGGATGCCAAAGACAGACTAAATGCTCGAGATGCTACTAGAGAGTATCACGGGCATAAAGATAACAACCTCCTATGAATCATAACTAGGTATCCATCACTTTGAATGCAACGAAAGAGGTATTCGAGCATGCATACCCCGGCGCTATGCTCCTCGCAAAGTGCTTGCTCTGCAGTAAAAGATATAGAATATGATCCCTCACAGAGAGAGAGAGAAAGACTTCAATTATTATGCTATAAAAATAAGAGACGCAGTAAGATCAGATATTTTTAAACTAACCAATATTTTATGGAAAGCACTTTATACATTTACCGTCGTATGCAACAGCCCTGCAAACACGGTCATCCACGCTCGGAGATTCCTTCACCGTTAATTTTATTTCTATCGCTATATGGAATTAATTTGTATTATCACTCGTAATATTGGTTTTAAATTATTTTACGCTGTGGACGTTGTCATCATAGTGTACTTCTGGAAAAAGAACGAAACAACTATTTAATTGAGCGCACTGATCAATAAAAAACATCGTGTACAGAATAATCGATATTGTCTTACCTGATATGCCACGCCTCATTATACAAAGTTGGCAGCGTTGATGATCTTCTGCTACCGACGACAACTGCGGATGAGGATGTCGGGTGGCCCTTTTCTTTCCCGAAGTTAGCTCTATCTGTACAGTATATGTATCTTCCTCTCGCTCTCCATGACACGAATAACGAACCCTCGGTGTCGGCTCATATGCAGGGGTTGCTCGCTCTGCAAAGCATTTTTTAATTAAAAATAAATATCACATGATTTTAAATTATTTTATATTTTTTACTTACCAAGTTCTGCTGCTTTGCTGCTAATCGACATTGGCACGTATTCCATGATCTGCTGTGTTAATGAAGCAGAGACGAGCGATCCGTCTTCTTTCTAGCGCAGACCTTTGCTGATGCTTCGGTTTTACGACTGTCTCTCTCTCTCTCTCACTGTGACTGACATCGGCGTATACTTTATAATATTTCGAGCGAAATGTACACTATATACAATTATTTACAACAGTTTCTTTATCACAAATAGCTGCACATACGTAGAATTATTGCGTTCGCGACGCAACACCCGATGCATGATCAGCGATATGACCACGAAACAGCACAATTATTTCGGACAAAATAATTTTTATAAACTCCGTATCCTCTGGCGTTAGCAAGATCGCGATGTGTTCGAGCGCTTCTTCAAAGAAGTCCTTGGAACCGATGATCTCATACGCTACTGCACGAGGCATTTCACTGACAACTATTTTTTCACGGACATATGATACCACCTCGTGCATACACCTCTGAATCGTTTCACTTTTGCTCTCTAGAGCCTGCATATGAATATCAATTCTTCTACTTATTTCGACGAGCATATCAAATGTAGACCGCTGAAGAACAATGTTTGGAGAGTATTTTCGGAAGCGTTTCCGTTTCGATTCTCCAGATTCCTCTTGATTCTCGTATTCCTCATCAACGCTACCGCTTATTTTACCAAATGACACAGCTCTGTGCTGGTAACACGAGGTTAAAAGTGTGTAATGCGTTGTGTGCTCTATGCGGGTATTACACATTTTCTCGGCATCAGTCCCATGAGCTTCGAAATATTGTTGAACGCGAGAAAAATCACTTTTAAACACTCGCCACTCGTCCGCACCGAGTGTAATTCCGGTAAAAGTATTCGACAATATTTTCACCACCGGTGTAAGCGTACACGTAGAGTTCAACTCGAACCCGGCTACGATTATTTTACCAAATGATTTATTTAAACCGTACATAACGGGGTTCACTATATACTGCGATATCGCATGAGACTTAGCACCGTTATTTGCCATTTTTATTGCTTTCCTGTAGACTGTAACTTTTCGAATGAATCGTCGGTCGTGTTTTATACTCCGTTTTATACAGATTTCCCCCACCACCTAATTGCATTGCCTCTTCTTTTGATACTGCAAATCATACGCCTGAAAATTGCTAGCCAATATCCTTTGATATTTGTCGCATTCTCCTCAACAGCCTAGTAACAGCAGCAGATATATCCCAAAACTCTTGCATACTCGCGCACACTTATGCGCACACGCACACATTGACATACAGATAATATGTACCATGAAAACTAAATAATATTCGTCGGTGAAATTTGATGATTTTCCTTATGGGCGAGTGCCTTGAAATTAGATGAAAACAATATGACTTTCAGCAGCGAAACTCGATAACTAAGTACATCATCATCGCTAAATATTTCCCTAGGTCTTGCTTTTGTAAAGCGATCGCGTGCGGCCATCTTCTTGGTTAGTCGTATTCATTACATCGTTGCAGTATATGCAGAGAGAGAGAGAGAGAGAGAGAGAGAGAGCTTGTTAAAGGAATATATATAAAAGTGAGCCGCTTTGAAAATTCTCTAGTTAATTGTCTGATTTACTGTGGTTACTACTACTACTACTACTGTGACAGCATAATCATGGTCAGAGTGGTAAAGCGCTCATTGATAAGAAAATTGATAGAGTTTATATTGAAGCGTAGACCGTCGTTGCGTTCGCGCTGGGGTAGAAGAAATTTACAGATCACCCTATGGGAACTTCCGACACAGGCGGTTGTTCGTAAAATTCGCGGTATGCTGTGCGAGTGTCATCAGCGCGATTTAGTTGACGCGTATAATATTGGATTGTTTGATAATCAAATAATTATTGATTCGGTGGTGCGTGTTATTCGTCGACGAGGTTGGCTGAATGAGACTGCTCTGCAACCCATACTCAATGAAAGACGTAAGTAATATACAGCGCTAATTACTTTTATTTTATTTCCTTTATTTCATAAGATTTTTATATAGTTCGACGGTATGAGGACGCAGAAATGGGATCCGACACCTATGATTTCGATGAGGAGGGTAGAACCGATTCAGATGATCATAGCAGGGACAACGATGGCGACAGCACCGTAGGGAATCGCTGGATAAATTTTACCCAGCCATTCTGCGGTTATAAACCTACAAACGGTCTTTTCATGGCAGGCCCCTCGAGAGAACCAGATGAATCCGTCGCAGGCCCATCGCGACAATACAGTTC
The DNA here is from genome assembly GCA_963942595.1 of Cylloceria caligata. NCBI lineage: Eukaryota > Metazoa > Arthropoda > Insecta > Hymenoptera > Ichneumonidae > Cylloceria > Cylloceria caligata. The sequence goes on from OZ012706.1 coordinate 23,419,088, forward strand.
AAACGATGATGCCAGCAGCAATACAGACAGCGAGGAAGAAGAAGAAGAAGAAGAAGAAGAAGAAGAAGAAGAAGAGGAGGAGGAGGAGCAAGAAGAAGAAGAAGAAGAAGAAGAGGAGGAGGAGGAGGAGGAGGAGCAAGACGTAGACGATGACGACGAGGAGGAGGAGGAAGAGGAGGAGGAGGACCCTGTAGATTCAGGTAAGCTTTTAATAATACAACTACGCTGACAAAAATAAAAAAATTACGCGGATAATAATAGTAAAATGAGAAAGCAGGGTACGAGACGGACCCAAACGTTTTTCGCTTTGCACGATTCACTGTGCCGAGACCGCCGACAATCGAGTTGGTTTACGAAATGCGTCGGCGGTTCCCGGGTGCAGTCGACGGATTCGAGGACTAGAAGCAAATATAAGTTTGTAATTCTTACGTTACACGAATTATATGCATAGTATATAGCCAGCGACAAACAAAAATTTAAAGTAAATTAAATAAAAATTCTAATAAATGGTTTAATTATACCTGCAGGTGGACAGACCGGCGATGGAAGGACTGTTGCACGGGGTGGTGATATTTTGCCTCCTGGTGAACGTTTCGGTATCGACAACGAGCAGAGACGTTATTTTTCACGCTTTAGGATGCAGGGTCGAGAGACAGATTTTTATTTTATATAATCGATCATCTGACATGGTTCGAGGGAGGTGTACGAGATGTTCTCACACGTCTTACAGAATCGTGCGAAGGACATGATTATGTGGGTATGACTCTGAGCGTACCGTCTTTTGCGCAAGGACCTGTATGGTTATCATTTCGACCAGCTCGTGACATCGTTCTCGACGATATATGGCGACTAATTAATAGTGTAGCTCAGAGCGCGCGCGAATTTCGAATAGACGCTGGTACATGTAGAATGACGACGTGTATAGTACGAGGCGTCGAAGGAGCCGGTGTGGGCACTAGGCTTACACACGAGTCTATAGCAAAAAAGTCAATTTTACGCATAAGTAATCGCGATAATTTGTGTCTACAACGATCCCTTGTCACTGCCCGAGCGCATGCCGAACGCGGTCAAATTCGTACGGGTGTGCTACACAGACGATGGTGTCAAATTCGGAACGGGCTTCGAGGTGCGCAATATACAGCGGCGATAGAGCTCACACGTAATGCAGGGGTAACGACACCGTCTAGGGGGTGTGGCGCGCGCGAAATTCAGCTCTTTCAGGAGTACTTGGTTCACGAGGGTATAGCGATTGTTGTTTATGAATTTCTCACCTTCGGAAAACGCGTTCCGGCTCTGTACGATGGGCGAAAATACGTACTCACTGCAACAGGTAAAATTAATCATACACTCTTTATTCTCTATTACGAGCGTTCTCATCACTATCAACCGATATTAAATCTCGCCGGTGCGCTAGGTAGTCGGGGGTTCTGCACGCAATGTAATTCCAAGTATATTCGAGTACTCGAGCATCGATGTAGCTATCAATGTGCTCGCTGTAAATCCACTTATTGCAACGGTAATAGAGACTCTCAGCCTGAGTATTGCGCAGACTGTAATCGTTCGTTCTTTGGTGCTTTTTGCCTCGCTCATCACAAGAGTGAGGGCTCCGCGGGTATCACGTCTCGTAAATATAGACGGTACAGCGTCTGTAACGCATTGAAAATCTGTAGAGGCTGCTCGCGTATGATTAAAACCACAGATAAAAAGATGCATGTATGTGGTATATCGTTTTGTACTACATGCAAACAAACGCGGCCGACTACGCATGCATGTTTTATAGCACCTCTTAAGAAATCAGATGCGCAAAAGGAGAAGAAAAAAGACAAGTCTTGCACGAGATTTTTATTTTATGATTTTGAGACGCAGCAACACGCGCAATTGCATGATGATAAATCGACACGAATTCACGAACCGAATTTATGTGTCGTACAATGCGTATGTATGGCATGTCTGGATATCACAGATATAGAGACAGATTGTGCTAACTGTGGTAAACGTGAATTCGTGTTTATCGATGATCCTGTTGGGGATCTCGTAAAATTGGCATTATCGCAAAAATTTAAAAAGACCATCTGCATCGCCCATAATGCTAGAGGTTTCGACGCACAATTTATTCTACGGTATTTAATCGAGGTGCAAAAAACACAGCTGCCCTCTCTGATTATGAACGGTACGAAGATTGTCTCGATGAAAATTGGCGATGTCGTTTTTCTCGATAGTCTAAACTATTTACCCATGGCTCTTAGTGCTTTACCTAAGGCCTTTGGTTTCGCTGATGAGATGGCAAAAGGTACATTTCCCCATTTATTCAACACACCGGAATATCAGAATTACTCAGGTCCTCTGCCGGCTTTGCATTTTTACTCACCCGATACCATGTTCTCAGCGGATCGCGAGCGCTTTTTAAAATGGTATGAGGAAGAATCGAGTCGCGTAGATTATAAATTTGATTTTGCGACGCAATTTGTGCAATATTGTCGTACAGATGTTACGGTTTTGAGACGAGCGTGTTTAGCTTTTCGAGAGTTACTTATACGTTGTGGGAGCGTGTGCCCCTTTACAGAAGCATGCACGATAGCATCAGCATGTATGAGAGTATTTCGAAAGAATTTTCTACAGAAAGATCGCATTGCGGTGTTACCACCAGGAGGATATCGCTGGGGCGATAAGCAATCGCACAAGGCCGTCGTATGGCTCGTATGGCTCGAGCGTGAGCTCAACTGCGTTATCGCTCATGCTGGACGCACGAGAGAGTATCGCCCTCCGGCCGGCCTACCGGCCGTGGACGGTTACTACGTGGATGCGGGGGTCCATCACGTTCTTCAATTTCATGGCTGCTTTTGGCATGGTTGTCCACGATGTTATCGCGTGAATAGAGATGCTCGAACTAAATTCGGTGATACAATGGATGAGCGATACGAGCGTACCATTCTTATTTCCGGGCGAATCAGATCGAAAGGGTACACTCTAACCGAAATATGGGAATGCGATTTTGACAGATTACTCGAGAATAACGAGGAAATGTCGATATACGTGAAAAATCACGCCATGGTCAAGCAGGCGCCTCTCGAACCACGCGATGCATTCTTTGGCGGTCGAACGGAAAATTTTGTAAGCTTGTACGACGTCGCGAACGGGGAGCAGATACGCTATGTGGATGTTTGCTCGCTGTATCCGTGGGTATGTAAGAATGGAAAATATCCCGTTGGACACCCGAAATTGTACGTAGGTGACGAGTGTCGAGAACTCGTAGGACTTGAAAACGATCTAAGTGTCGTCGAGGGTCTCGTGAAGTGTACCGTGCTGGCACCGCGCGATTTGTATATACCCGTACTGCCTGTTCGCATGCATGGGAAACTACTGTTCCCCCTGTGTAGAACGTGCTGTACAGATATGGACACATCCGAGGTTTGTACACACGATGACACGACTGAGCGAGCGTTTGACGGCACATGGGTCGTGGACGAACTGAGAAAAGCTGTGTCGCTCGGATATAAAGTGACGCGTATCTATGAAATTTGGCAATACGTTGTTACGCAGTATGACTCGACAACGCGACGAGGCGGTCATTTTGCCGAGTACATCGATACATTCCTAAAAATAAAACAGGAGGCGAGTGGTCCGCCAACAGAGTGTAACGATGACGAGGAAGCAATAGAGCGTTTTATAGCATTGTAAAGGGTGATTTTTTAAGAGCTTGAGAACTTTTTTTTAAAAAAAAACGCATAAAATTTGCAAAATCTCATCGGTTCTTTATTTGAAACGTTAGATTGGTCCATGACATTTACTTTTTGAAGATAATTTCATTTAAATGTTGACCGCGAATGGGCCCTAGAAAAGTTGGCAGAAAATCCGCTTTTTTATCGACAAATTTTGTTCAGCGATGAGGCTCATTTCTGGTTGAATGGCTACGTAAATAGGCAAAATTGCCGCATTTGGAGTGAAGAGCAACCAGAAGCCGTTCAAGAACTGCCCATGCATCCCGAAAAATGCACTGTTTGGTGTGGTTTGTACGCTGGTGGAATCATTGGACCGTATTTTTTCAAAGATGCTGTTGGACGCAACGTTACGGTGAATGGCGATCGCTATCGTTCGATGCTAACAAACTTTTTGTTGCCAAAAATGGAAGAACTGAACTTAGTTGACATGTGGTTTCAACAAGATGGCGCTACATGCCACACAGCTCGCGATTCTATGGCCATTTTGAGCGAAAACTTCGGAGAACAATTCATCTCAAGAAATGGCCCGGTAAGTTGGCCACCAAGATCATGCGATTTGACGCCTTTAGACTATTTTTTGTGGGGCTACGTCAAGTCTAAAGTCTACAGAAATAAGCCAGCAACTATTCCAGTTTTGGAAGACAACATTTCCGAAGAAATTCGGGCTATTCCGGCCGAAATGCTCGAAAAAGTTGCCCAAAATTGGACTTTCCGAATGGACCACCTAAGACGCAGCCGCGGTCAACATTTAAATGAAATTATCTTCAAAAAGTAAATGTCATGGACCAATCTAACGTTTCAAATAAAGAACCGATGAGATTTTGCAAATTTTATGCGTTTTTTTTTAAAAAAAAGTTCTCAAGCTCTTAAAAAATCACCCTTTACAAGGAGTCTGAGGGTGTATATCTCGAGCGAAGTGCTTTGCAGCCAAATCCGGGTTTACGTTCACTAGCGAAATTGGCTCTTAATTCATTCTGGGGAAAGTTTGGTCAACGAGAGAATCTCACGAAAACCGTTATCGTCTTCACGCGCGCGGAGTTAATGAATTTACTAACGAGTCCGGAGATTGAGGTGACGGGGATGCTACCGGTTAATCACAAGATTATGTATGTAAACTATGTGAGCAACCGCGATGCTATCCAACCATCACCGACATCAAACGCCGTGATTGCAGCATACACGACGGCACAGGCACGCCTAAAATTATACAGTTATCTTGAGGGGCTCGGGCGGCGAATATTGTACTGTGATACGGACTCCTGTATTTACGTGAGCCATCCCGGTGGTAACGAGTATGAGCCACCAATCGGTCAATTTCTAGGAGATCTTACGGATGAATTAAGTGAATACGGGCCTGGTAGTTATATAACTTCGTTCGTTTCGGGTGGACCAAAATTTTACGCATACCTTGTTCGTAAACCCGACGGTACGATTATTGAAAAATGTAAAGTGAAGGGTATCACGCTAAACTTTGCGAATAGCCGTCACGTAAATTATAACGCATTACGATCTTTCGTGACAGGAGCAAGGAGCGTACCTATTATTTTAAAATTCGACGCTATTCGACGTACGGAATTTCATCATGTAGTAACGCGTAAAGAAACGAAATCATGCGAGCCTGTTAACACGAAGCGAAAACGGCACGGGCTGTACTCTACTGTACCGTATGGCTATTGTGAAACACGCTAATTAGTATAACGCAAAAAGTATATAGTTTTACGGGTGAATTCGCGATATTTAAAAATAATCTTTTTGTCTAATTTCATGTAACATATTTACTGTGTACAATACATTGAAAAATTGATTTATCATGTATAAAATCGTTATCGGATCGTTCTTTTTGTGCTGCTATTCGTAACAGTAGCTGCTATCTCTCTACCGTTCCCTTTTGTGCTGACTTTCTCATCGTTGATTCCTTTTGTCCCGTCTTTCTTATCGAGTGTTTCCTTTTGTTCTGGCTTTCTAGTGCTACATCCGTGGATATAATATCGTTGTTTAGAATTTGATGATTCGTAAAATTTGTATATAGAGATGTATGCATAGTGAAATAAAAATATTGCTTTATTTGTGAGAAATATAAAAATTATCGTTATTTAATATACATACAGCGTAAACGCCAGCTTATACCGCGGGCCCGCGCCTCATCAGCTAGTGCAGGCGCGCCGCGTCTTATCAGCTCTTTAAGGCCGCGAAAATAGCTGATGCCGCGGGGTCGCCCCCGCCGCCGCCGCCGCCGCAGCCGCAGCCGCGGTATAAGCTTATTTAAGAGTATGCTGATTGATTTTGATAGACACTCATCGATATGGATACACGTTGGAAACATCCATGGACAGCTGTGATAAGCGGTCCTACGGGATGTGGTAAAACATATTTTGTAAAAAAATTCTTTAAATACATGCGCGAAATGACGGATGTCCCGTTCGAGCGTATACTTTTTTATTACTCAGAGTGGCAGTCCGGGTATTCAGAGTACGGTGATAAAATCGAATTTCGCGAGGGTTTACCGCAAGCAGTAGACTACTCGAATGACGCAAGACCTAAACTTGTGGTCATTGACGATCTAATGCGCGAGGCATCCAACAATACTGTGGTCGATCTTTTCACCAAGGGTAGCCATCATAAAAATCTTAGTGTCATTTTCATCACGCAAAATCTCTTCCATCAGGGTCACGGGCAGCGCGATATCTCCTTAAACGCTAATTATATCATTGTCTTCAAAAATCCGCGAGATCGCGCGCAAATTCAGCACCTAGCCCGCCAGGTATGTCCCGAGAATCCGCGATTTTTGCAGGAAGTATATTTCGATGCAACAGCCGCACCGCACGGCTATCTATTATTCGACTTGAAACAATCGACGCCTGATAATTGTCGATTTCGCGCCTGTATATTTCCCGATGACCAATACCATTACGTTTACGTGCCTCAAAAAGCAATAAAAGTTCGCGATGCATCGCGCGATGTACCAGTAATGCGCTTGTAATGGCGTTGCGCGGACCTCTCGATAAAAAGCAGATAATTATATTGCAAGCGTTGTGTTATCTGAAGCAAGAGCAACGACGTGCAATTTTGCGCAAAGCAGATGTAGCGCTTGTACGCTGTATATGCGAGTGTGCTCTAAACGTTTTACAGGGAAACGTGAGTCTGAACAACGTGCAAAAGAATCATCTTCGGAGGCACGCGACAATTCTTCGACGACTAGCCGCCAAAAGGGGAAATTGGAGCGGTAAGAGGAAGATCATCGTCGAGCACTGTGTCGGATTTCTCAAGTTGCTTCTTGCGCCTGTCTTGGCCTACGCGAGACATGGAGTATGCCAGAAAGATGGTACTTATTCCTCATGATAACATACAACGTCTCGCTGGACTCGCCACTACTGCCGCTGCTGCTACTACTACTACTACTACTAGTGCAGACCCGCTGCCTTCCGTACAGACTACCGGTACGCCATTATCGCGCCTCGACTCTGAGCTGAGTGAAATTCTAAACTCTCACTCGTACAAGAGCGAGAGAGAGAAGTGGATAGCGTACCAACAGGTTTTACAGCGTTATCTTCACATGGTCGAATACGATAATGCCGTACCGAATATTTCATCAAAACGAAAAGTAGCAACACTCGATAGCCACGAGAATAAATCCGACGACGATTTAATGAACAAAGTTAAATCGCGGCTCAATGACACACTTATTATCGATAGCGTACCAAAAAAATTTAAATCTAAAGCAATATCGTTGCTTCGCAATTTGCATCGCAGCGCCGTTGGTAAAAAAATGACATGGGATCGTAACGGCGTTGTTTCCATAGACGGCAGAAGAATTTCAAATTCCAATATCGTTGATCTTGTTAACGATGCTATGCGAGCTAGAAAACGCGAGAAACCCATCGGACGATCTCACTTTGCCAAACTCCTGCGAGCGATACAGATGCCGCGTGAATTTATCGGTAACCCCGCGTTACTACACGAGCCTACACCTACATCATCGTCGACACCACAGCGGCGTCTTATTTTACCGCGCGAAAACGATAGTAGCAGCAGCAGCAACGGTAGCAACAACAACAACAACGACGACGACGAGGCCGAGACCGCACACTCAAACAGAGATTTAATGCTCACGGCTGAAAACGACATCATCGAGGGGAAGGAGGGGAATGAAGAAGAGGACGAACAATTGCAAAACTTTGCACAAGTAGAATATCGACCACCCACACAGTTAGAAAAGAAAAAGAAAAAGCATCCATTTAACTGGTCATCGCTAAAATTATGAAAATTCTTAAAAAAATCTATTATGACACCGCTCATCCTGCTTCCTATTCTCGAGCAAAAAATTTGGCCCAGGTGGATCGTAGAGTAGCGCGAAAAAATGTTTTACCATGGCTCGAGACACAGGATTCATATAACATGCATCGCCTCGTACGACGACGATTTCCCCGTCGTACGTACAGTGTGAGTAATATAGACGATGTATGGGAGGCTGATTTAGCTGATCTTCGCTCGATAGCCACGTACAACGATGGGTACGCGTATCTGCTTGTTGTTATTGATGTGTTGAGCAAATACGCGTGGGTCGAGGCTTTGCGTGACAAAACGAGCGCAAACGTGGCCCGCGGTCTCACACGCATACTCGCGCGCAGTAACAATCGTCGCCCTCAACAATTGCAAACTGATCGAGGCAAAGAATTTATCGGCGCACCGTTTCAGCAAATTCTCAAGAAAAAGAATATCGATTTTCGCGCTGCTCGTAACCCTGATATAAAAGCCTCGATTGCCGAACGCTTTAATCGAACAATAAAAGAGCGAATGTGGCGCTACTTTACATACACGCGAAATAAGCGTTACATCGATGTTTTACAAAATTTTTTATATGCTTATAATCACACTAGACACAGCGGAACGCGTATTCCTCCGAGCGAGGTAACCCTCGAAAATGCCTCTATAGCCCGAGACAATTTAGCACGGCGTTACGAGCGTAACGCGAAAAAAATTAAAAAGCCTAAATACAGCGTCGGTGACTTGGTACGTATCAGTACAGCTAAAGCAGCTTTCGTGAAAGGATACGAGCGTGGTTGGAGTAACGAATTATTCAAGATTCAACGAATATCGGTGAATCGAGAGCCATTCGTGTATATTTTACACGATCTGAATAACGAGACTATCGACGGTATTTTCTACGAGGCAGAATTATCACGAGTACGAGCGCCTCCGTCATCCGAGAAGACGGAAGAGAAGAAGAGGACAAAGAAGAAGAAGAAGAACGCTCGGGATCATCGTCCGTGATAAATATGAGCTCCAAGGATAGCTCTTTCTTTGTCGTACTACCGAGCAACAGTAGTATGCAGTATTTTCCGGATAATACGACGACGAAATTTATTACAAAACTACCACGTCAGATACGCCTGCACGGAGAATGGGCTGTTTCTCTTGTGGAAATTGCTTATCCGATGACTCTTTTACATGTTCCTACTGTAGAAAATCTCGTAACTTTTGAGGATGGTGATTATGATTTATCGGGTTTAAATCTTTTAACACGGAGGAGCACTGATAGAGACCAAGTAGCACCTGGTGTATATCGCTCTATAGACGCTCTTTTGGAGAGTATAAATCAGTTACCTCACGTGGCCGATCATTTGCGCTTTAAATCGCTTCCGAGCGGGCAGGTCGAAGTGGCACGCGTATGCGACGATCTACGCTACCACGACTTTCGCGTATCGCCCGCTATCGCAAGGCTACTAGGATTCTCAGAAGAGGCTTGTAGCCCCGTAATGATAGAACCGCATTGCGAATACACAGGGTCGAGGCCTGCATCTCTCACCGGTGCTATACCGGGCAGCATGTTTTTATACACAGATATCTGCGAGAGCTATATTACAGGCGATGTACAAACACCCCTCTTACGAGTTGTTCCCATTGATACTGATGACTGTCCGTATGGTTCGATAAAAATTAAATCTTTTTCAACGCCACGATATATACCTCTCTTGCGCAATAATTTACACACTATCGAGATCGATATAAGAGACGAATTTGGGGATCCTATACCATTCGAGCAGGGAACGTTGACTGTGACACTACATTTCAAAAGGTCCCGCGATTGATTACACCACTATGGATGATATTGACAGTGTGCAGCACGGATGGGGTCGTCGTGGGTACGGTGGTATTTATCGGCCATGTTTATATCGGAACACCTAATCAGCGAGGACACGGTATCGGTAGCTTTCTCGGGGGCCTGTTTCGTCGAGTGTTACCGCTTTTAAAGAAGGGCGCTAAAGCAGTTGGAAAAGAGGCGTTGCGTGCTGGTGTAAACGTGGCCGGTGATATCCTCGATAGAAATATAGCTGTGAAAGATGCTATTCGCGAGAGAGCGCGAGAATCAGGCAGTAATCTCAAACGCAAAGCCTCTGAAAAAATTGACACTCTCATGCGGGGGTCTGGTTATAAAAAGCGCAAAATTTCACGTACTCCTCATTCATCGAACGAACGTAAACCACGACGTATCTCTCGTAAAAATAAAAGTGTAATAAAGAGAAAAACAATAAAGAAGAAGAAGAATAATAAGAACAATAAGAAGAAGAAGACGCGTCAACGAACAGTTGCAGATATTTTTGGATAGCTGAAACAAGATGGCTTTTCTACATGCGCACTCGTGCGAGTGTCTTAAATCGGAACTTGAATTATTTTCACTCCCACCGACGCAAACTACTATCGAAGGCTCCAATTGGGTGTATTACAAACCAATATCTTCGCTAACAGATGATTCACCGATTGAATTTGTTATCCCCGGACAGGGTGATGAGTATATCGATCTCGCGCATACTATGCTTAGTCTGAGAGTGAAAATAACATCTCCTACCGTTACGGAAATTGCCGCGGACACATCGTCGAAAGTAAGTGCGGGCCCTGTAAACAATCTCTTGCATTCTATGTTTAATCAGGTGGATGTATACCTGAATCAAAAATTAGTTTCACCTCCAAATAATGCCTACGCTTATCGAGCGTACATAGAAACACTTTTGAATTACGGTCCAGCAGCAAAAAATTCGCATCTCACGAGCATTCTCTGGTACGACGATACGCCTGGGAAAATGGATGATATAACATCGGAAAATACGGGGCTTGCGAAGAGAAAACAATTTTTAAATGTCGAAAAAACTGTAGACTTGCTCGGGCATCTGCATTGCGATATATTCAATCAGGAGCGGTTCCTATTAAACGGTGTCGAGATGCGTCTACGGCTGGTTCGGTCTAGAGATTCATTTTGTCTTGTGGGGAATACAAAGAATGGTCAATGCGGCTTAAAGATTCTCGAGGCATCGCTTCTCGTTCGTAGAACAAAAATAGCTCCTGGTGTGCTGCTCTCACATGCTAGAACTCTGGCAAAATCTACGGCTAAATATCCTCTTACGAGAGTCGAGGTAAAAGCCGTTTCAATACACTCGGATGTTCATGGAGAGACTATCGATAATATCGTGTTAGGTCAGTTGCCGAAGCGTATAATTATCGGTTTTGTCGATAACAAAGCGTTTAACGGTGACTTCAGTATGAATCCGTTCAATTTCCAAAATTACAAGATAAATTATCTCTCGTTGTATGTAGATGGTGCTCAAATACCTTCGAAACCGTTACAACCTGATTTCACGAAAAATCATCTATATGTGGATGCTTTTCAAACGTTGTTTTCGGGCACTGGAATACATTTCTTGAACGACGGTAATTCGATCGATCGCGATAATTATCGCGATGGATACTGTCTGTTTGCTTTTGATTTGACACCCGATCTTTCGGCGAACAGCAATACACATTGGAATTTAATAAAGCACGGTAGTGTGAGAATAGAGGTACGATTTGAGGATGCGCTTGCTTCAACGATAAATTGTGTAGTCTACGCGGAATATGATAATGTCCTTGAAATTGATGCCTCTCGGCAGGTAATGGTGGATTTTACCGGATAAGCGAAAATGTGCTGATGTCGGCATAAAATTATTTCGTGTTAAGACACGTAGAAGCGTGTCCGCGAGTAACTAATCAGTCGAACTCGGTCATCTGTACGGATTAGACGCGAAAATGGATATCGTCGTGGATATACAGGGAATGCGTGGTAAAGACTCGGAATTTATTCCGAAAGAAATTGCCGTGGTAGCAGTGGATAGACCGTACTCTGCTCATTGGATCGTTGCACCGCCGTGTCACTTTGCCGAATTACCACAGCAATCGAGAAGCCAGAATAATTTTCTCTCGAAATATTTTCACGGTATGGAGTGGTACGAGGGCGATGTGAGCTGTAAACAGGTATACGCTAACTTGCGTGAAATTTCGCGAAAATCAAGACGCATCTATACGCGCGGTCACGAGAAGGCTATACTTCTTTGCGATATCACGAGTCGTGAAATTTCCAACCTGGAGGATGAGGAGGGCGCCCCATCGTACACATTTATGCCGAAATCTTTGCGAAAATGCTTCAGACACGCTATGATAAACGATACAGCGTCTTCGCATTGTGCAATGCGCCAGGCTTTCCAAATAAAAAATTGGCTTCGCGAACATCCATTTAAAGGAGAATCATACATGGATGTTTGGTCAGCAGACGAAGAGGAAGAGAATAAAAAAGAGGAGAAATCTTCATCGTGTGGTCGTGACACGATCGACGATGCTGTGAAATAAATTTTGCATATATACGTCTTTCAAAGCGTATCGGTCATCATTTAATCATTGACTATGTGTTCAGCATGAACACTAGACAAATCTACGAGAGTCTGCAGTATCTACCACTTTCAACCGTTGGCGTATACCCGGCTGACAGAATTCCGCGTGTATGGTCGTTACCAGCCGGACTCGTAGTTAACACGGATAACCACGACGGACCTGGGGAGCATTGGATCGCCATGTACGTTAACCATCATGGAAAAGGAATGTACTTTGATAGCTACGGGCTACCACCGGTTATACCGCAACATCTCGCCCGACTACGAAGAAACTGCAAGTTCTATCGGTACGGCCTCAAGCAGCTACAGAGTAATACGTCGGATGTGTGTGGACAATTTTGCATCGTATTCCTACACCTTATGTCGTGCGGCTTTACCATGTCGCGATTTAATAATCTCTTTAGCGATAATGTAACGAAAAACGACAGATTAGTGCGTGAATATTACAATGCTTTTGCCTCTCGACGATCAGACAGTGATAAAAATAAATTTAACGGTAGAGGAGTCCCCGAACGAAGATTACCGTGTTTGCAGGGATGTTGCATACGACGGTAAATATCTGTAAAGTGATTTAAATAAAATATTGATTAATTAAAAACAAATACATCGGTTTACTGTGTCTCTTCTTTTATAATTATATATACATTATAATCGAGGTCTCTCGCGGCACGGTATCATATTCTGCGTCTTTTACTGCAGAGCATTCGCTTCACGAGAAGCACAGCGCAAAGCGGTACGCACGTGCAAAACCGCTGACATTGCATTCAAAGCGTTGCACACCTAGTTATGACTCAGAGGGGGGTTTGTTATCTTCAAACACTATGATCACCGCCAGACTCATCCGGAGCATTTAGTCTGTCTTTAGCAGTGCACGTCGCTAGTTTAAATATAAAAAATGTATCCGCGAAATGATAACTTCGCGCTAGCCGCGGCTTTTGTGTTTCGGGTGGTTTGCGGTGCGTGGGATAACGCGTTATTCCTGCGCACTGAGTTAATGTGTGCTGCGTGGCTGAGATTAGAGGACGATTTGGAGCGACTATATATTGACAGAATTGTGGACAGGAGTGTTTTTAAATTTGAGGAGTTGTGTGCGGGAGCCTCATGCGTCGTTGTGCGGCATCAAAGGGCTCTGCGCGGTGAGATCGTAAACATGGACGATGACGGGTGCTGCGAGGTGCTGCTTGTCGATATCGATGAATCGGTATACGTCGATTGGCAGCAACTATATCACCCCGAGCCACTGATTAGCGAGTTACCCGTGTTGCTCGTGGAGTGCACGATATTCGGCCTCGATCATTTAATTGACGAGGACGGAAATCTAGATCGAATCGATGTAACGCGCGGTAACGATACGTTGATCGGGATACGTATCCCCACCCCTGCCGATGCCCACGCTCCATGGGTGCGGGTAATTCGTATTACCAGGGCGCGTAGCTGCGGCTTTTGATGCGTGGGTGAGCGTGTGCGTGCGTGACTGAGTGAGTGAGTGAGTGAGAGAGAGAGAGAGAGAGAGAGAGAGAGTGCATATGTGTGTGTCCTGGACTAAATATTGTGCCCGTCACCCTGGAGAGTCGTCGCAGATGCCGCCAACACAAGGGTGAGTTGAAAATTTTATTCCAAGTATGTGTACACCTTTGCTCTATCCTACTTTTATCTCTACTCTTCCTTGTTCACCAAGGTACCCACACCACCTCACTTTACCATCTCCATGTTACCGGCACTGGTCAAGCAGAGCGGGTAGCGCGGCTGTGGAAAAGTGAGGTGGTGGGGGTAGCCGCGTGGTGGGGGAAGGAGTGGGGATAGGAGTGGGATGGAGCAAAGGTGTACACATACTACTATGGGGGAATTAGGTCGCCTGTTTCGCGCCTACTGCGTTTCGTCTCACGTGAGCTGGGCCCGTTATGTATCCCAAATCGAAACACTACTTAATTTAACTACTCACGCGAGTACGGGATACACTTCCCATGAGCTTCAATTCGGTTCTCCTCCCCCGGATGAACTCCATGATATATTGAAATTCCCGGAGTTAAGTGAAATCCCGCTAGCGCGGAAAACACTGATCGCGAATGAACGATTTACTCGTTGTTACGAGACACGGAAGAAATCCCAAAAGAAGATTTCTATGATATGATATCAGGTCGGAGATCTAGTACTGATACGTCAACCTTTGCCTTTAAATGCTACGGATGGGGTAACGGCGAAATTCTATCACCTATACATCGGACCATATCGAATACATAAAATGTTTGGGCCTAATGCCTTTAGTCTAGTCAATGTAGACGATCCAAAAATTATTAAAGGAACTTTTAATAGAACAAACATACGTCCATATTACGAACCTGTTAAGCCAGCCTCCATAGAGGGCTAATAATGTCATTCTTTCAAGACTTCACTGAACGGATCGATGAATGATCGTGCATAAGGAAGCGTGTGTTATGCCTTATGTGTAAAAATTCGTAATTTGATGTCTTAGGATATAAGCGTATTTGCTCGATGAACAGTGAATTGTGAATATTCTCTGTCCATCGAACAAAGGGGGATAATGGTAATAGCCTATTTATTATTCATATTTCGCGCCCTGCTGTCGTTTGGCGTGAAGGGTCGCCACTGCCGCTATGAAGGTTCGAGAACGTTCTTCGAACTGCCGTGCGCTAGGGGAAGGGAACCCCGATGACAGTTAGTCGTTGAGAGTCTTCCAACGGAGAGACTAGACGGTCTCATATACTATTTTCGTGACAGGAGAGTCACAATATTCACAAAACGGTAGACTCACTTCAATACTATGGGTTATGCTGATCCCTGACTTCTCACCGGGTTGCCGAGGAATCCAAGAGTCAACGAAGACCTTGGCCGAACAATTTCGTAAAGAAAGGAAATCTCATCACGACCGACACCGCTCATATGGAGGAAAATCATCTCTATTATCGTCAATTAAAAGCGAAAGGATTTCGTGGAAAGGTTTTACGGCATCAATAGACTTGGGTGTTTCATTCTATTAGTTAATCCCAAAGAGGTAAGCAAAACTATCTCTTATAATATCAAGAAATGGTTCACAGAATAATCGGAGACAGAAGGGCGAGATTTCATAACCTTGAACGTGAGGAAAAAAACGTTCCTGAACAGTTGTCGCCTAGTCAATAATTCCCGTCGCGAAGAATAACAAGTTTTTCAATAACCGGCCCGACTGTTTTTCTAATCGGGTTCAGCTCATAGCGGTGCTGGTTTGCTAAGTCGACGGGAATGATAATATCTGTCACTCGTTCGAAGGATACATTACAAAAAAATACCGTGCTACCTGTCAGAAATAATAATGATGAAATATTATGTCCTCAACTCATGTGAAAGTCTGGACTATTGTACATAACGAGTCTACAATCTGGGAATAATACAGGAGAATCACTGTCAAGGCGCAAGCCCATAATCTATGAAAAGCGTTATGAAGAAAACTAATAGTATCTGTCCATAAGACAACTGTGTTATCTATAAAGAAACAAACTGCAAAAGATTGAACGTAGTCCATATTAATGATAGTATTTCATAATAATAGTTTCAAATGTATTTTGTTATGGGGATATTCTCATAAATTTGTTAGATTAACATAATTGAATTTAATCATAATAGAGGAACGTTGATTCCGGATCGTGCTATGCATGAAATAAATGCAATTTGTTTGTATTACGAGCTCTTACCCTACTGAATTTGTTAAGAGCCCGAACCATTACCCTGATCGTTATGAATGTTAAGAATTAAAGGCGAAGCCAACGTACTGTCTTCCGCCAGCCGAATTGTTATATTCCGGTATGCGAAGTGAAGGAGGTTAATTATATCGTACCAGGATACCTGTTTACTTATATATATATTGTATATGTGAAATGTCTAAATATATCAGGGGTACAAATTGAAAATGCGGGTTTGATAACAGATGGCGTTACTAACGCTATACGCATCAGGCAGTACTGTGACTATGTTCATGTCAAAGCTACGTCTTATAGCTTTAATTTTCAGTATGTGTCAATTTGTCGCAGTGTCAAATTCATAGTTTTTTTGAGCTCTCAATATGTCGAGTTTCGTGCCAACAAAACAGCATTTGCGGGAAGTTTTAATTTACTTCTTTAATTTGAAGAAAAGTGCTGCTGAAGCACATCGATTGGTCTCCGAGGCTTATCCGAGTCATGTTCCATCGGTTTCAACGTGCGAGAGATGGTTTGTGCGGTTTAGAAGTGGTGATTTTAACGTTGAGGACAAAGAGCGGCCGGGCCAAGTGAAAAAGTTTGAGAATGCTGAATTGGAGGCAATACTCAATGAAGACTCGTGTCAAACTCAACAAGAGCTCGCAGATTCATTGGGAGTGACACAACAAGCCATTTCCCATCGTATAAAAGCCCTCGGAATGATCCAAAAGCAAGGACATTGGGTGCCGTATGAGCTGAAGCCGAGAGACGTCGAGCGCCGTTTTTTTGCATGCGAACTGCTGCTCGAACGGCAAAAACGGAAGGGTTTTTTGCATCGCATTGTCACTGGTGATGAAAAGTGGATCCATTACGATAACCCGAAGCGCAAAAAATCATATGGTTACCCCGGCCATGCATCATCATCGACGGCCAAACCAAATATTCACGGCGCCAAGCTCATGCTCTGTATTTGGTGGGACCAGCTGGGTGTGGTGTATTATGAGCTATTGAAATCGAACGAAACCATCACAGGAGCACTATACCGAACTCAATTGATGCGTTTGAGCCGCGCACTCAAAGAAAAACGGCCACAATACGAGCAAAGACACGACAAAGTAATTTTGCAACATGACAACGCTCGGCCACATGTTGCAGCGCCGGTCAAAACATACCTACAAACGCTGAAATGGGAAGTCTTACCCCACCCGCCGTATAGCCCAGATATTGCTCCTTCCGATTACCACCTTTTCCGATCGATGACACATGGCCTAGCTGACCAGCGCTTCCATTCTTACGAAGAAGCCCAAAAATGGGTCGATGACTGGATAGCAGCCAAGCCGGCCGAATTTTTTCGCGACGGTATCCGTAAATTGCCAGAAAGATGGGAAAAAGTTGTGGCTAGCGATGGACAATACTTTGAATAATTCATTTGTTACCATTTTTTCAGAATAAACGTTCAAACATAGAAAAAAATCCCGCATTTTCAATTTGTACTCCTGATATAAAATTGATTTGTGATGTTGCCACATAACCCACATGGTTATATACCGATCTCTCATGAGAGAAGCCGGCCAATAGGCAGGTGTCATTCGTGGACCCAACCCCAATAAAGAATAATATTACATACCACTCTGGTCTCGGTGTTTCTTAGTAAATGAAATCTAATCGGGACGTATAAGACCGATATCCCAGCCATTTCAAAAAGTAGTGCGGGAAACAACATACACATTACAGTATGTGTGTAAAAACGATTAATATATGCGGATTTATTTATATAATTTTGTAAAATAATAATAAAAACACGTATATACAAACGTGTACAGAACGATTTGGAATTACTATGAATAGATTCGAAGCCTTGTATTTTCTGTGTTGATATTATTCGAAAGTACCCCCCACCATGTCACACACATTTTCATATTCAGCTAGGCCAGGTATCAAAGAGATGCTAGATGTATATATAATCGTAACAGCTGCGGAAAGGTTAGTTAAAAAAGAAAACTACCAGGTGAAAGGATCTTTGCCTCTCTTTCCAACCGCAATGAATTGCCTGTATACTTGTGATCAACTGCTGCAAGGATCCCTGGAATCTCACCAAAGCGAAGCACTATCACATTACAACAAATCGGGTATGAAAACACGTATTAACAGCTCACCACCATTTCGCTGTAACTGCAGTTTCTTATACGAAAATGTTAAGATAAAACAGTTTTTATGGAGCTGAAAAATAACGAACGTTTTCACTCACCATGAATATTATGACCAGTTATAAGTTTTTCAAAAATAAATTTATATTCGCTAGAAAATATTTTTAAAAAGCTATGGAGAGGGCTCGGTTATCAACGACGGGCATGTTTAACCGGCGAATGGATACACAATATTATTTACCGTAAGACCCAATCTACTTATCTTCCGTAAGTCCCAAATTTGCTCTAGCGATGGTCGGTTACATACCTACGGTGGACAACCGATCCACTTTACCGATCGCCGATACAGTTTGAGCAGTCTCAATATTTAACGATGGTTTTTATGCCATTCTAGAAATGCTACAAGTAATGGACGTCATCATTGGTCCTATTGCAAAAGAATATGCCATGGAGAGAGATGACAGCGGAATCAACCAGGCGGAGTTATGTCATGAAGCATCCTCAAAAGAGGGACGAACAGCTCGGAGAAAAGCATCCGCCTCTCAGCAGGCATTATTCGAGGAAGAGGAGGGTCCATTGTATGGGCCAAGAATAGCTGATTAGCAGTTTTTATAGTAAATATCATTTTATCTTGCAAAAATCGATAGTTAAATCTTTAAACGCGTTTTTCTCGAAACAAGATTTTTCAAATTTGCTGACATTGTAACTCAAAGAGCAATTATTTGATTGACTTGAAATTTGAACTGAGTACTCTTGAATACATTTACTCTACAATGACGCAGGATATGTTTTATTGGATGGAAATTGACGATTTCGCATTGAAAAAAGGGACCATTTTTAGGCAAAAAAAAAGACTTTTTTCCATAACTACGCCATTTTGATAGATTTTGATATTTTTCGAAAATCGTGCGTAATTGTACAGGAAATATCTTCCAGTTTAACGACATTTTTTCCTTTCCCGGTTTCAGCTACTCAATCGGTCGGAATCATATCAGCAGTGAAGAACCTTTTTTTGGCGTCTCCGAAGGCAGCGCATAAGTCGCTTGGATCTCAATATTTTTCTATGAAAAAATTATGTAATATAGGTAAAATATAGCCAAATATATTCTTAATTTTCCGAAACTTTTAATTGAGCACTTTTCTTCAAAAAAATTTCCAAAAATTACCAAAATTTTCAGCGTTCACACTGGTATAGCCCTTAAACGTTACGAGTGTAACGCAAAAAAAATAAAAGTCTAACTACAGTGTCGGTGACTTAGTGCGTATCAGTATAGCTAAAGCAGCATTCGTGAAAAGATATGCGGTTGGAGTAACGAATTATTCAAGATTCAACGAATACCAATGAATCGAGACCCATTCGTGTATATTTTGCACGATCTGAATAACGACACTATCGACGATATTTTTTACGAGGCAGAATTATTCGAGTACGAGTACTTTCGATTCGAGTGCCTCAGTCACCTGAGAAGACGAAATTTATACAAAACTACCGCGTCAGATACGTTTGCACGGAGAATGGTCTGTTTCTCTTGTGGAAATTGCTTATCCGATAACTCTTTTACATTTTCCTACTGTATGAAATCTCGTATCTTCTGAGGATGGTGATTATGATTTATCGTGCTTAAATCTTTTAACATGGCGTAGATAGAGAACAAGTTTCATCAGGTCAACGTTACTCCATAAACGCACCTTTGGAGAGTGGAAATAAGTTACCTCACGTGGCCCGTTATCTGCGCTTCGAGTCGCAACCGAGCGGCCAGATCGAAGTGGCGCGCGTATGCGACGATCTACGATACCACGACTTTCCCGTATCGTCCGTTATCGCAAGGCTACTCGGATTCTCGGAAGAGGCCTGTACGTCTTTAATGATAGAACCGCATTACAAATACACGGGGTCGAGGCCTGCTCTCTCACCGCTGCTATACCAGGCAACATGCTTATATACAACGATATCTGCGAGAGCTATATTACAGGCCATGTACAAACACCCCTCTTACGAGTTGTTCTTATTGATGCTGCCGACTTGCAGTATGTTTCGACAAAAATTAAATTGTTTTCGGCGCCACAATATATAGCTCTCTTGTATACCATAATTTACACACTATCGAAATCGATATAAGAGAGGAGTTTAGAAAGCCTATACCATTCGAACAGAGAACGTTGACTGTGACACTACATTTCAAAAGGTCCCACGATTGATTACGCATATTGGATGATATTCACAGGGTGCAGCATGGATGGGGCCGTCGCGGGTGCATCGGTATTCGCTATGTTTATATCGGAACGCCTTATCAACGAGGACACAGTATCGGTAGGTTTCTCGGGGGCCTATTTCGACGAGTATTGCCACTTTTAAAGAAAGGTGCTAAAGCAGTTGGAAGAGAGGCATTGTGTGCCGGTGTAATCGTAGCCAGTCATATCCTCGATAGAAATATTGCTGTGAAAGATGCTATTCGCGAGAGAGTACGCGAATCCGGCTGTAATCTCAAACGCAAGGCCTTTGAAAAAATTGAAACTCTCATGCAGGCGTCCGGTTATAATAAGGGCAAAATTTCGCGAAATGCTCATTCACCGAATGAACGTAAACCGCCACGTATCTCTAGTAAAAAGAAAAGCGTAATGAAAGAAAAGTAATAAAGAAGAAGAAGAAGAAGAACAATAAGAACAATAAGAACAATAAGAAGAAGAAGACTCGTCAACAAACGGTTGCAGATATTTTTGGATAGCTTTAGATAATTTCTTTACATGCACACTCGTGCGAGTGCCTTAAACCGGAGCTTGACTTATTTCACTTCCACCGACGCAAACAACTATCGAAGGCTCTAATTGGGTGTATTATAAACCAATTTCTTCGCTAACAAAAGATTCACCCATTGATTTTGTTATTCCAGGGCAGGGCGATGAGTATATCGATCTCGCGCATACTATGCTTAGCCTGAGAGTAAAAATAACATCTCCTTCTACGGGAATTGCTACGGGTACGGTGCCAAAAGTACGCACTGGTCCTGTAAAAAATCTCTTGCATTCCAAATAATGTCAACGCTTATCGAGCGTACATAGAAACACGTTTGAATTACACCGGGAAATGCGGGTCTTGTAGAGAGAAAACAATTTTTAAATGTCAGAAAAATTGTAGACATTACATTGCAATATATACTCGTACAATCAGGAGCGGTTCCTATTAAATGGTGTTGAGATGCGTCTACGGCTGATGCGGTCTAGGGATTCATTTGTTGTTGTGGGAGATACAAAGAATGGTCAATGCGGCTTGAATATTATAGAGGCATCGCTTCTCGTTCGTAGAACAAAAATAGCTCCTGGTATGCTGCTCTCGTGCTAGGACTCTGGCGAAATCTACGGCAAAATATCCTCTTATGAGCGTTGAGGAAAGGGCCATTTTAATACACTCCAGTGTTCATAGAGAGACGATCGATAATATCATATTAGGTCGATTGCAGAAGCGTATAATTATCGATTTCGTCGATAACAAAGCGTTTAACAGTGACTTCAGTATGAATCCATTCAATTTCCAAAATTAAAAGATAAATTATCTCTCGTCGTATGTACAACGTGATGGAAGACGCAGCAAAAAGGGCACATTTTGCTTTGGCCAATAAAGGCGGCCACTTGATTGATGTTGTATTCAAAAACTAGTCCAAATAAATTGGAAAGGACCAAATTAAATAAAAATACCTCATATATGGAAATCGGTTGTTTTTTTTTAAGTTATTCAATGTTTACATACCGACATAAAAGATTGCGCACCCTGTAGATGGTGTTTAAATCCCTTCTAAATCGTTACAACGGGATTTCACAAAAAATTATCTGTATGTGGATGCTTTTCAAACGCTCGAATACATTTCTTGAACGATGGTAATTCGATCGATCGCGATAATTATCACGATGGATACGATCTGTTTGCCTTTGATTTAACACTCGATCTTTCGGCGAACAACAATTCACATTGGAATTTAATAAAGCACGGTAGTGTGTGAATTGAGGTGCGATTTGAGGAGGTGTTTGCTTCAACGGTAAATTGTATTGTCTATGCAAAATATCATAAATATTGGGTCTGGGAAAAAGTTCGTGGCATTTTTTCCGATAGATGGCATCAATTGCAAATAAGTCAGGAAACACAGATCGCAGCGACACCACTAAACGCTCGTGGGAAAGGTGACACTTCGAGCGTTACTTTGAGTGTATAAACATCGAAATTGGTGCAGTAGTTTAAAAGTTGTTTGCGTTTGAAAATGGAGAAAAGTAATGAAAAATTGCTCTACATAATAGCAATATTATTTGCTATTATTACGACAAAGGGAAAGAACGCTGCGCAGGCTTGTGAAAAAATTTGTGCTGTGTACGGTGAAGGTACTTTATCAAAATCTGCTACGCAGAAATGGTTCGCTCCCTTTCGTTCTGGTAATTTTTATGTGAAAGATGAGTCACGCTCTGGTCGTCCAATCACTGAAAAAGCTGATGAAATTCTTGAAAAAGTCCAGCAAGATAAGCATATCAGCAGTTTCGATATTGGTATGGAGCTAGGCATTGACCACAAAACTGTTTTGAACCATTTACACAAAGCTGGCTACAAAAAAAGCTCGATGTATGGGTTCCTCATGAGTTGAGCGCGAAAAACATGATATACCGAATTAACATATGCGATGCGCTGCTGAAACGCAATGAAATCGAGCCATTTCTGAAACGTGTCATAACCGGTGATGGAAAATCGATCACGTACGATAATCGGAAGCGTCAAAGATCGTGGACAAGGTATGGTGAGCCGTCACAAGCGTTCGCAAAGCCAGGATTGACGGCAAAAAAGGTGATACTGTGTATGTGGTGGGACTGGAAGGGAATCGTCCACCATGAGCTACTTCTAGTTGGTGAGACGATTGATTCTCAATTCTACTGTGGACAACTAGAGAGATTATGTCAAGCAATTAAAAGAAAACGGCCCAAATTTATTGATAGGAAAGGTGTTGTCTTCCATCATGACAACGCCCGACCACACATTTCTTTGATGACCCGTCAAAAATTGCGAGAAGTTGGTTGGGAAGTTTTGATGCATCCACCGTATAGTCCAGACATACCACCCTCTGACTATCACTTATTCCGATCTCTGCAGAACTCTCTCAATAGAATTAAGCTGCTTTCAAAAGAAACCTGTGAAAATCACTTGATTCAGTTTTTCAACCAGAAACCGCAAAAGTTCTTCACCGATCGCATCATGGCTCTACCCGAAAAATGGCGAAACATTGTCGATAATAATGGAGAATATTTGGTTTAAATAAATTCATTTTCACACTATAAGAAAACGAGTTGGATTTTACGAAAAAAACGCCACGAACTTTTTCCCAGACCCAATATGATAATCCTTTCAATCGATGCCTGTCGTCAGGTATTGGTGGATTTTTCCGGATAAGCGACAAAATGTTCTGATGTCGCAATAAAATTGTCACGTGTTAAGCGGTGTAGAAGCGTCTTTGGAAGTAGCAAATCAGTCGAACTTGAGCATCTGACTGGATTAGACGTGAAAATGAATATCGTCGTGGAAATACAGGGAATGCGTGGTAAAGACTCGAAATTTATTCCGTGAGAAATTGCCGTGGTAGCGGTGGATAGACCGTACTTTGCTCACTGGATCGTCGCACCAGCGTGCCACTTTGCCGGATTACCACAGGATTCGACAAGGTAGAATAATTTTCTCTCGAAATATTTTCACGGTCTTGAATGGTACGAGGGCGATGTGAGCTGTAAACAAGTACGCTAACTTGCGTGAAATTTCGCGAAAATCAAAATGTACCTATACGCGCGGTCACGAGAAGGCGATATTCTTCTTCGCGATATCACGAGTCGTAAAACTCCCAACCTTGTGGATGCGGATGGCTCACCATCGTACACATTTATGCCGAAATCTTTCCGAAAATACTTCAGACATACATCGTATTTGCACTGTGCATTGCGTCAGGCTTTCCAAATAAAAAAAATTGGCCTCGCGATCACCCGTTTTAAGGAGAATCGTACATGGATGCTTGGTCAGAAGACAAAGAGAAAGAGAATAAGAAAGAGGAGAAATCTTCACCATGCAGTCGTGACACGATCGACGATGCTGTGAAATACATTTTGCATATATCCGTCCGTCAAAGCGTATAGCTCATCATTTAATCATTGACTATGTGTTCAGCATGAACACTAGATCTTTTAAAAGACCGTGAAAAGACCGAGAAAGGACCTTGAAAAGACGCAAGGTCTTGCACGATCTTTTATGACCTTTCATGGCCTTGGTCGTCTTGCTGTATTTTTATGGTCTACTGTCGTCTTTTTGGAGTCTTTTTATGGTCTAAAATCTCGCACTTTTCGACGGTCGCTTTTTCGGTCTTTTCAGCGTCGTCCAACCTGCTAGGGTAGTGCTGCATACCGACTCGAGGAGTGGTAGAAGTCCAGCGGAGTTCACATTTTCTAATCCATGCAGACGGCACTCCATGCACAATACAGGCATCATCACGCACACAGGGTCAGGATATCATAAGTAAACCCAATTAACGAACACCGTGTACCCCTGGTCGATCAGGAATATCTCCGAGTAGCCGTCCGCGTCTACATAGATGAGTTCGCAACGATCCGCACGACATTCCTGTATAAAAATCGTCCAGGGCAACAGCGAAGCCCTCACGATCCGAAACGTAGATTTGATGGAGAATTCTATCCACGTTTTCATACGCATGCCACATGTCAGACGTACGCAGGTGAACAACCATGTGCATTTCTATGTACACCACACCACACCAAAATGCTGCAGCCAGAACACTCTCGTCATATCCGGGATACATTTTAAACAATAAGAGCTGAAGACTATACGATCACGAAGTTAAAGACAGACTGAATGCTCAGGATGCTGCTAGAGGGTACCGTAGGATTAAAGATAACAACCCCCTCTGAATTATAACTAGGTGTCTAGTACTTTGAACGCATCGACTGCGGTTTTGCAAGTGCGTATCGCTTTGCGTTGTGCTCCTCGCGAAGCCCTTGCTCTGCAGTAAAAGGCGCAGAATATGATACCGTACCGCGAGGGACCTCGATTATAATTTATATATAATTATAAAATAAGAGGCACAGTAAGACGATGTATTTATTTTTAATTGATCAATATTTTATTTAAATCACTTTACACATATTTACCGTCGTATGCAACATCCCTGCCAATACGGTAATCTTCGCTCGAAGATTCCTCCACCGTTAAATTTATTTTTATCACTGTCCGATCATCGAGAGGTAAAAACATGGTAATATTCACGTACTATTCTATAGTTTTTCATTACATTATCGCTGAAGAGATTATTTAATCGTGGCATGGTGAAACCGCATGACATAAGATGCAGGAATATGACACGAAATTGTCCACACACATCCGACGTATTACGCTGTAGTTTCTTGAGGCCGTTCCGATAGAACTTGCAGTTTCTTCGTAGCCGTGCGAGATGTTGCGGTATAATCGCCAGTAGCCCGTAGCTATCAAAGTACATTCATTTTCCACGATGGTCAACGTACATGTCGATCCAGTGCTCTCCAGGTCCGTCGTGGTTATCCGTATTAACAACGAGTCCGACTGGAAAAGACCATACACGAGGGATTCTGTACAGCGGGATACAGGTACGGGTAACAGGAGGTTACATCCTGCCATACCGACAACTTTTACTATTCGCTGGATGCCTTGGTTGACATAATTACTGCCAGCGGCACTACAGCTACGACGTGTATTTTTTGCGAGGTGCTACCCTCGACTTTGAGTTGGTTAGATGCGCTCGACGATTCTTAAAATTACATAATTTTGTAAGAAATTTTGAAGAATTCAGTTTCGCCAGGTGCCACTAGATGGGTGCGAGTTTGTCATGAGCGCAGTGCATCCACGATCGTATATAAGTCGCAGTTTATATGATCAGTAACTTAACTACTTATGACTTGTAGGTCAAGTCAGAAGTCGCTGTTGCTATATAGTTACGGCACATGGTCTGATACATGGTACTCCAGCTGATTACTATCAATTTTCCGGGATGCATGGAAAAATGAGAGGAATATTTCAATGCAAAGAATTGAAGTTTCTGAAGGACCGCCCATTATCGCATTTTCGTTCCAAAATCTGCAGAAAAGGGGGGAAATTTGATGGAAATGAGAGTAATTCAGAGGAACTCTTCGTTTAAATCTGAAAAAAGCTGTTATTATGAGAAACTATAAGA
Source organism: Cylloceria caligata (assembly GCA_963942595.1). NCBI lineage: Eukaryota > Metazoa > Arthropoda > Insecta > Hymenoptera > Ichneumonidae > Cylloceria > Cylloceria caligata. The sequence goes on from OZ012706.1 coordinate 23,445,555, forward strand.
ACATATAAGAAACCCCCACTGAGAAAATTGGCTATTGGAGGATATCGTGGTTTCTTATCGATGTCCCATTACTTGTGACCATGGACCACTCCTTAATATGCTTTCCCAATAGAATCAATGGATTCGATCGATAATCTCCTCATATTGGACATAAAACTTATATCAATCTGTAACACGAGGCGTGGTATACCGTTGCAAATACGTTATATGTAAATAACAAATTCACTATCATGCTTTTTTACGACTCCACCTAATAATACAACCACATCGCAATATCGTTGAGAGTTTTGATTTTTCGTATCTTGGATATTGCTTGCACATTATACAAAATTATAACGACATAGAAGAATAGGTCAAGGTATTTGTCAAGCTGACGTTTCGAACGCTGAATCCACAGACATAATTCGTATGTGTACACACCCTTAAGTAGATTATTGAAAGATTGTTGTAGGAAAGAGATCATAGCGAAATACTATTATTAGTATTATCGTAACTTCTGCAGCCTAAAATTCTATTCTCGTTAAACTGAGAACATCAATTACTCAAGTAAATTTCCGGATGTGCTCACTTTCGTTGCAGTCTGTACGACTCATATGTACAACAGTGCAACAAAAAAGTTAGTACTGTCAGTACTGATCGCGAATCTAGGGGCGTGGACTATAGATAATATTTAGAATTGTACCGCGTACCTACGATAGCCAATCGTACCAAATGTAAATCTTATTTTCCGATTATTTATTATAAGTATATATTAATAATTTTAGAAAATCAACAAATACATTTTTTTCAAGCGGTACGTTATCTTTATAATAGCAATAACAATAATAATGTATAATAATCTAGTTTGATTATTTCATACAGGATATGTAAATAAAGAATGAGCATACTGCAGTTATTGTATAATTTTTATAGAAATATGGGGAAACGCATTGACTTCTGAAGGTAAATACGGAGATGATTTCAATGAGGAATTTTAGTTTATGAATGTCTATGTATCTCGTACTAAATGTGTATGATATGATTTCGTCACTATCATCCTAAAATGCGGATGTATACCTGCTCGTAAATATCAAAACCATTGAGGAATGATTCAAATTATATTGTTCCTTTTTTGTTTTATCTAAAAAATCATTACAACCAAGTTTGTGACACGAAACTGGTTTTACCTAATCCACACCTTCGATAAGTGTAAATTATAAGTGTAAAACATTGTTCGATAAAAGTACTAAAAACTGTTAACAAAATTATTGTCCACTAGCGAGCGTACTCATGAGATACTTGCGTTTATTCAATAGGTCCAATATTATCTATATACTTTCAGAATGCCACGAACTTCGGACGTGACGTCATTGCTATTGTAACGACATTGTTATGTAGATAAGTCGTATTTACAGACCTAAACATTTGCGCAAGTTCACGGTTGACACCGACAAATCACCTGATGAAACGTTCAATACATTTTTCTCGAACCCACATTTTTGTAGGCATATCAGTAAAGTTGGGCTCACTGCGTGAAAGTAACACGGAGTGAGCTCTACAAATCTCACATTTATCATAAAATCTGTGTCCGCAAGAAAATGTGCTAGAAATGTGGAGCTCTGTTTATCTCGCACTTGCGGATTCTCGGAGAACAGGTTACGTGACTCGGGCCTCCCCTAAAGACGATGTGCAAATATATAACAAATACTGTAACGTTTCTAATTTCTTCGCCACATCTGATTTTTCGGATAAAACAGAAGAATTGTGAGCTGCGTCTCACAATTAAGGAAAGACCTTCCCAACTTTTCACTTTTCTCACGGTATGATTAAGGCCCCAAATTTGATAATTTGGAAATAATTTGATGGCTGTCTACGTCAGCTAAATGACCGTGACGTTGAAGATGTATTTTTATCGTTAACAAAGAGGTATCAAAGATAATAGTTCAATAATTTTCCTTTGTGCTAAAGTTCACTGGAATATAACTCTGCTGAGTTGCGCTCCTTATAACTTCCATCCACCTGCGTAAAACACTTGTAAATAACTTTTCATATTTTTCTGTGTTAAATAATTAATAGAATTACGATAATTACCTGCCGAACGTGAAATCACTTTCGGCTCTGAAGAAATAAACGTGATTTTTAAACTGCAATTTGAAGACAAAATCTTTGTTGATATCATCCTTCTCCGACGGAGTGGACACAGTGTAACCGAGTAGCGGCAAGCTTGCCAATGGAAAATCGTCTTGGTGTGATTTATAGAAAAACAAACAGAAATTTGTAAAAACTACCCAGAGTTTCTGCCAACCGTTGCTGTTTTTAAATTTTCGGAGTAGAAATCCACTTAATTGATTCTGGAATTAGAGATTTATATGAGAGATTTATAAGAGATTTATATAAACGTTCTGCAGCTTCTTTTCGATGAGACTTACCTGAAAAGCACGCAGCTGATCGCTATAGCTTATACTGGTATTTCGATGCCAACATACGTGAACGGTCGTATTGCTGCGTTGCGATGCTTTTGCACCACCGCAATTCGTTCTATCGAGTTCTAGTCCTAAGCCAGTTCCAATTTCATCGGCCGAACCTAAGACTTTCGTTTAATTATCGGTCGTTTAAGCATTATAATTATGTGGTATCAAGAAAAATTAAATACTCTCTTTCTCTCACTCACTAACGCAATCCTTAAAGTAAGGCTCAATACGCGTTCTCTTGTACTCACGCGATTCTTATGTCGCTGCGCCTCACGCGCATGCGGTTACTGAGCCGCATCTTAAGGGGAGGCGAAACCTCCATAATTATACAGATGTGCTGCTTCTCTTTTATTCCGCCATGAATGCCGTATTAGTTCTATCTCTTTCGCACTCATGAATGCTTCGCTTCTTCTTAAGGGGAGGCGAAACCTCTAACTCCAGCCATGAGTTTGAAAGACACAAGCTAGTATGGCACTCACGACGGAGAAGCAGCACATCTTTGTAAGTATGGAGGTTTCGGCGAAACCTGGAGGAGAGGCGAAACCTTCATACTTACACAGATGTGCTGCAGACGTTTTGTCTCCTCTCAAGAGGACCTCCATACTCCACCCATGAGTGCGAAAGAGATAGGCTTGTATGGCGCTCACGTCGAAATGAGCTCCCCTTATTACTCAGTGGGTAACAAAAAATGTAAACAACACCTTTCGACTCTACCGGTGTGCGAGACAGCTATATGAATTACTACTAGCGCCTCTCGCGGAATTCCGATTAGGCGAAATTATACTAGTTCTATCTCTTACGCACTCATGGGTCGAGTATGGAGCTTTCGCTTCCCTTTACGGGAGGACTCGATGCAAACAGTTCACGCCAAAACTTGTAACACATTTTTCTCGAACTCAGATTTTTTGCGAGATACCGGAAGAGTGGGGCTCATCGCATGAATGTGGCACGGAGTACGCTCCACATTTCCGCAATTTTACAAAATATCTGTTGTCAAGAAAAATGTATTAGAAATACTTCTCTCACACTTATAAATGCCAATGGCGGCACTTTATCGGCAATGAGCATCCTCTCAAGGCGATGTGACACACCGACTAATTCATAAAATTAGAGATTTTCTATTATCTTAGAGATGTGTAATATTCGAGACAAAAGTAAATTAGATTCGGATGCGTCTAATTATCCTGCACGTGAATCTAATTTGTTTTCTTGCCGCAATATTAACCGTTTGTGATCAAATAGGGAAGGCACATAGGGGAGATATATACTGACGGAGCCTAAAATACGGTGGATCCGTCCGTACGTCGTATGGCCTTAAGCGGATGTGACAACACCTCCTGCCCACTTGTCTCGGGTCTAGACGGTTCCAAAGACGGTAATTCTTGTTTCTGAGGGTATAAGAGGTTTCCCTGTTCAAAGAGAATGCGATTTCGCTGCAGAATTAACAGATGTAATAGGATTCTTTTTGCCTTTTTTCTCAGAAATATTCGATACCCTTCAAAAGATTACATTATAGTTTTTTTTTACCGACTGCGGTGTCATGGATCCCCGACAGAGCGTCAAAAAAACACCCAACTATAAAAAAATCCCAGCATAGGGCTTACAAATTTTCATTATTACATCAATCGAACTTTAAGGAATATAAAACCTTAAAACATAAAGAACCTAAAAAGCGTTAAAAAATTTAAAGAAACTAAACAAAGGGAGAAACTTGAAGAAGCTAACGAACGAAGGAACCTGAAAAACCCAAAACTTGAGGTACCTGCGACGGGAATTTTGGAATGTCGCTCTTTACTGATCTGGGTTTGAATGAAAAGAGTGACTCGGTGTTAGAAGATGTTAGAAGAATCGAAGAGTTAAAAAAACAATTGTAGAAAAGAATGTAAAGAGTTAATCAATTTATATTTATAAGGTACTCACGACGGGAGTCCCGAGGTGAGAGTGTTTAACACGGGGATATTATTTTTTCGGAAGTTATGTCAGACTACCGCGTCACATCGCCTTAAGGTAATGTAAAATTAGTCGCAGTAAGAATCACTCACTGCACGATTTTAGACACAAGTATGGCGTCTTTCCCTCAATCGTATCAGCCTGTGCGATGGTCATATTCAAATCTTCGAGCCACCGTTCCTTCTCCTCTTCGCTGTTCGCTGCCACAGTCAACGGTCTGTGTAAATAAATTATAAGTTGAAAATAATGAGTTTTATCAAACGCGTTAAGTTATGTCGCATACGATGTCAATGCGCGGCAACAGCAAACTTGTCTGAGAAACATTTTATACAGTATACTCGCAGAAGATAAATTATTCCTAATTGGCCTTTAATAACATGATATCGTTTCGGTCACTTCACGCTCGCTGTATTCAGTTATTACATTGCAGCAGTGGAAAGTATTATTCGCAACTTACTGATTTCCGTGGCCTTGTATAATAAATACGTAGTCTGAGCCGGTCTTATTGTCTCCGTCTTGAATCGCCATCCCCTTCAACGGTAACTGTCCATGCACACGAAAGCACTGTGTTGGCTGCTGAGTTCGGAATGTGTACAGTAAAATATCGGAAAACTAAAGAAAAACAGATGCTTTATTAATCACTTTTAAGTAGCTCGGGGGAAAAATATAACACCGGTGGATAGACTAAATATTCTCTTCATTCACTAACCAAGAAGAACATTCTTTGCTGGAAGCCCTTGTGACTGTACTTTTGCAAGCATCCTTGTCTGATGAATCGTCGACCCTCTTGAACCAAATTGTCAAAGCCACTGATGTCTCTCTGCAATTCACAGAGTTGGACCATGTTCTCCTGGGGATTGGGACAGTAAGCATGTGACTGCGCAATTGATTAATTATCTAGATAATAGGTAGATAGATAGTGCCTTTAAGATGTACTACAGGCAACAAGGGAGATAATCTTGCGATCTCGAATTTCTTCGTCACAGTTGATCCGTCGGATAAAAGACGAGAATATTATCCTACATAATCGTAAAGTGGATGACAACTTTATCGGTTTTTATCCAACACTCCAAACGGGACAAAGAAATCCAGATTACAGTTTTTATTACCGACTGAGAAGTACCACATCACCTTGAGTTTGATATATCCCAGTCGGTATCAAGAAGTATTTACTTATTTTTCAAGGGTAACGGGGGATTATAGATAAAAGCAAATGAGGTATTTCTTCGTTCAGTCATTACACACATTAACCTAATTTGCTTTTGTCCAGAAACATCCTGCACCTTTGAAAAAATGGGTAAGCAGATTTGATGCGGACTTGGACCCGCACGAGTGAGGAAGGTGTAGATGGTAACCAATGTCTCGAATTGCTTTTGACCGACAGGAACGACTGATTGTTCGGTACGCCGTAGGAGGACGCTGATAGCGCAAAATCGCAAAAAGAGCGTTGTCAGGATCGTAGGTTACATAACATAAATTGTGAGTGACTGGTGGGGGCCGTAAGTAAAAATATTAATAATCATTTTCAGATAGCCCAAGCGCATTGCACCGGTGATAACAACGTCCCCAGTTTAGCATAGGGTTTAAACTAAACGACCGGGATGATCTGCGACTTTCCTGATCAGATCATCTCAATGCTGACTTTGCTAGTTTGGTCGGACAGTGTTCCCGTGGTCCAGGTGTTGCGCCAAACTGTCCTCGAGGTCCAGCTTCATCGGGCAGTAAATAATAGTAGTTTAAAGTGTTTTAATATTTTATGCATAACGCATTGCATTTTAAGTGGTGATAACTTCTGCAGACGACAATAAAGGACGGTATAATAGGAGGTATCAAAATTACGAGAATTAAGATTTATTCGAACTATTTATGTATTTACCTTTATTTTATTTATTTTTATAATATTCCAGGCTGCACGAGGACAATACGAAGGTGCTGTCCATCGTAAAAATACTGTCGTCGATGCAGGAAAGGATTCGAGAGGGTGACGGATTAGGCTAACGGTAATTTTTAACACACAACTTTATGATTCACTTGTTGAGATTGTTGTACAACCTCCCCCCTTCCCTCCACGCCCCCTCTTACCTGCATCGACGACAGTATTTTCACGATCGACAGCACCTTCTTATTGTCCTCGTGCAGCTTGGAATAAAATAAAAATAAATAAATAAATGTAAATACATAAATAGTTCGAATAAAGCTTAAATCTCAAAATTTTTATACCTTTATTGTCGTCTACAGAAGGTATCACCAATTAAAATGCACTACATTGTTCAGGGTGTCCCATTTTTTTAAATATGCTTAGATATATCGAAAATTAAGAATTTAATTCAAAAATGTTTCGGACAAAAGTTGTTGTATCTGAAAGGGAATATCAGATGAACGTATCAGTTTTTGGGTCTGGCGCCTCTGCTGGGCCTATTCAGGGGCAACTTTTGTTTTTTTTACTGTAACCACCTATTTCTTATTGCATTTTTTTATTTCTCATTCAAAAATGAGTAAGTTTTACTCAGAGGCATTTTTAGTTTTTCGTCGTCGAACAGGCCCAAAACGTTATTCGAAGTTTTCCCGTGGAGAGAGTGACATTACGTCAATCAACACCTCAATTAAGAAGTGGACCTGACTAACAAATTTAGATGAAATTAGCCTTTTTCAGGGCTACGAATCCGACTGATGTACGAAATCCGACCGAGCACCCTCCCCGCGGTGTACATCGTGTAACGTTATCGCTGGGTGCCGGCGATTATCTTAGTCCCACACTGCCCGGCCAAGTTAATAAAGTCAGAACCGGGATGACCGGGTCAGCAAAGTGCAGACCGTCCCGGTCGTTTAGTATAAACCCTACGCAAAACCGGTGACGTTGTCATTACCGGTGCAAAGCTCTCGAACTATCTGAAAATTATTATTAATTTATTTATTCAGGGCCCCCACCTTTCACTCCACATGAATATTATGTAAGCTACGATTCTGACACAACGCTATTTTTGCGCTTTTTCGTTATCAGCATCCTTCTACGGCTTACCGAATAATCAGTCGTTTCTGTCGGTCAAAAGCAATTCGAGAGATTGAGTCTTCGAAGCATTCGTTATCTCCCGGGTGTATCATGTCGCCTGAAGGTAATGTGGTACTACTCGGTCGGTTGCAAAAACTACAATCTGAATTTCTTTGTCACGATTGTTCTGCATGATAAGTCGTGAAAGTTTATGTAAGTTGCTCTCTGCCTAATAACACTGCAGAGTGAAGTTCTCGTCTTTTATGCGACAGATCAACCGTGGCGGAGAAATTTCCATTACAGTTTTTGGTACCGATCGAGGGGTAACACATCGTCTTAAGAGAGGTCAAAACCTCCGTAAATACACCACGAGTACAAAAGACAGAACTAATATGGCGCTCATAGCGGAGTAAGAGAGAAGCAGCACATTTGTGTAAGTATGGAGATTTCGCCTTAAAATATTCTAAAATTGAAGCATTCAAATTCAGATTTTAACGAGACTCTGCACAAAATACCACTAAATACTTCCATCGCTGGTACTTGATTTGTTTAGAAGTTGATTCTTCATTTGTTTTTACGCGTAGCTAGTTTTGTAAAAGTTTAAGCAATAACAGAATTTTTTTTTAAACTCAATATCCTACAAAATTCAAACATCTACTTCGATTTCGGTTAATTTCACAACCAAACAACTTAAAGCGAGGTATTAATCCGTCAACACAAGTGAGAAATTTCAGCTCGAACAATACGTTCTTCAGTTATTGAAGAATTTTATAAGATTAACATACACAAGCGCGCGCGCGCCCGGGCGTCCAGATAATCTAAGGCCAAAGCCAAGTAGTTTGCTGACTATTTGGAATATTTTGCACACTCTGACACAAAAATTTCGATTCTTCCTTCTCAAGAAAGCAAAGCTATGAGGAAGCAATAAACGGTGAACAATTGTAGAGTGGCTTATTACCGCTTGGTTTATAACTGTTAGACCCTCGAGAAGGGTTTCGCCGAGTCTGTCTCTGGCTGCAAGACAGTCTTCGAAATCCGTGTGATCCTTTGGATAATGATCCACTAGTCCTGATAGGAATACAAATTAATTAATAATTTCCTATGTCGAAAGAGTTTTGTTTCTTCATTTGTATTAAAAACAAAAAGTGCCAAACTCACTATCAATAATACTGTTGTAGTGCAATAATCGTTGCAATGGTTTCAATAGGAATGAACTAAGGGGCAGGTAACAGTGTTTCTGAGACTCAAAATCTCGGCAGAGTTGATCGAATCTACGTGATGTCCGTATCGAGTATTCCATTTTTTCGAGGACCGGTAAAAGGTGTTCCAAGTATTGGTCATAGAGCGGCAAAACGTTGAGAAGAGTATTGTAAAGAAAGTCGCCGATATTGTGCCGCGCGTTGCTTTCCCAACGCGCTAATCGCACTTCCATTTCTTGGAGACACGGACCGTGCGCATCGGCCAGTAGCTCTATCAATCCTACCGCGGTTTCACCTTCGAGATCTGCTTCTCTCGATACTTCTTCCCGGAACCACTGTATAGAATTAAACTTAATAAATATTTTCCAAGGATACAAGAAGGGCTGTGGAATTATATTTAAACCATAATCGAGTACTCACTACGTTTATAACATCCAAGTCTTTTTTATAAGTTCTCTCTGTCATGAGAAGCTCTTTGGTAATGTAATAAGCTTTGTCGGTCGGCCATCTCTGCAAAAAAATGCCATGAAGGCGATGAGTCAAATAAATTGGCACGTACCAGAAGAAAGAAAGTTAAATCGCTTGGTTACCTTCGTCTTTCGAATTTCAGCATCTTCGGCATTCCCGTTTCGTGTATTCTTCACAGGACTGAGATCAGGTATGTTTATTACGTTAACGTTAACATTTGTTTCTGCTATACCATTAATCTGCTTATCGGAAATTCTTGTGTCAACAAGGAATGAATTGTTGTTCTCTTGCTTAGAGGGCTCATCCTGTTCAGAAGCTTCGGCATCTGTAAATAAAAGTTCGTTAGCCATTCGGCCACTGATAAATTCTTCGCGTGAAACCCTAAACTTCACTTGCAGCCTAATTAAATAAAAATATAATAAAAAGACGGGATAGCCACGAGTGAAATACAGGGTTCGAATAATAACATTTCAGAGTAATACGAATTATAGAAGAAAACGCATGCTACAGTGGAGCAGCACTTTCTACGAAGTAGAATAAAGAATTTTCACGAAATGTCCGGTCGTCGATGTGCACGAATGTATATTTCAATATAACATTTCTTGGACATGGCTAGTCACTGAAACATACCACTCAAATGGATAAATTCGACCGATAAGGCACACTCTCTTAATTAAATAATTACATTGGGCATACTTCAATCCGGAGGGTTGTAACGTGCTTCATTTCATGCACGATCGTTCTCGTATCTACAAACAAGACTCTTCGCTCGTTATTTAACAAGCACGGTAAAATAAAACTACACACGTAAATGCAGCCGTTTTGAGAAAATCAAATGAGCGACTTATAAGTTGCGCTTTGTCGTCAAATAAAAAATACTAAATTAATCGCTATATAAATTCAATTTGTTTCGTTCTAATTGAGGTAATTTCGTGCCTGCTTGCAGCACTTGTTTATTACCTCCTGATTTAACTTAAATTATTTACTTATAATATAATGTAATCATTATTGTCATTTATATATTGTAAGAAATATTGATTGCAGACTACAAGCAGACTCGTAATTGTGCTACTTGGTACTATTATAATTACAGCCCTTTGGAACTCTAAACATCGAGAGAACATTATTCACAGATAGAGAATGGTTTTTTTTTCTTTGGGGATTACTCACACTTGGCATTGTCATCCAGCTGACCAATTATTCCAGGAGTGCGATGAAAGATACGAAGAGAGAGAAAAAGAGAAGGATAGAGGGAGAGAGAGAGAGAAAGAGAGAGATGGGACGATAATTATTGAATCGTTAAAAGAAACACGTTAGAAAACAAAACCCAAAAGAAATTTCAAATGAAGCGAAATTATTGACGCCTGTAAATGACTTTGTATATAATTTATTAATATTATAATTAATTTATGAGTAATTAATGTACAATAGATACGCTACGGTTTTTGTCATTTTCGAACATCATTCTCGTCTCCGTTTCCCCGTGTGCTGTATAACACATACGCAATCGCGGGGAAAATCATTTCTATTGATAATGCTGGGAGTTAACAAGCACGTTATTTGATCATTAACCAAGAGGCAAGAGAATTATTACGAATGAAATTTTTTTTTCTCCTAGTGGCAAAGAGGGAGGCTCCATCACCATTTCATTATTTCGATTAACATTAAAAAAATCATTTACCACTTTTCGTCGCGAACGACTTGCGACCAAATACAATACAATTTTTCTACAACCGCTCTGATATCTCGTCGTTAGATCGTCGTTGAAGATATACATATTTGTCTCTTGGATCGATCTATGCACTGTCTAATTTGAAACTCTCACAGACTTCAAACACCAAACCTGTTGTTCTTGGTTACTCAAACGCGCAGTAAGTAGTCTTTTTCCAAAAACTTTATACTTCGTATTAAATACGACGTACAGTGTGTTACATAGCGCGAATGCGAACGCTGTACCTGTTCTAAATTTTTAATAATAGCAAATGTTTAATGACAGTACTATGGAGACCCAAGAAATTATATATATAATTTCTACTTCTAAATTATATATATAAGAAATTATACATATAATTTCTACTTCTAAATTATATATATATAAGAAATTATATATATAATTTCTTGAGTCCCCATAGTAGTATATATATGCATGTACACACACACGCACGCACGCACGCACGCACGGACGACGACGAAGATGATACGAATGTTTATAAGGTCTCTCGATAAATCCTACGTTTCAAGAATATCCTTACGAAAATCACGAGTGGAGACGGGAGAGGCTCCGATGAATGCATTAGTCATTGTGAGAAAGAGAAACTCGTGTCGAGTGAGTGAGTGAGCTAGAAAGAGATAGACGCAGAAAGTTTTCCATAATTCAACTAACTTAAAAAGCTGAAGTGTAAATTATCATCAAATTTAAACATAATGTCGTAAAGCATCTTTCTTGTTCTGATAGTTTTTAGTTTGGGGCTCACAGAAATTGGCGGAGAAATTGGTATATTATATTGTTGTCGACCACTTTCCGTACCTCTCCACGTAAAACTACGTAACTTTCGGCACACATTGCTAAAAAACGAGACGAAGGAAAGTTGTTTATTAAATTGCAAAAAAAAATGCAGCGTAGTTTTTTCTATAAACTAACGGAGCTCTAACGCAATCGTGAAGAAACTCGTTTCGGCAAGGATATTCTTAAGCGGACGGTTTATTTCTCTCGAATACTTAAACTATCATCTCTAAAAATGTTGTTAGAATCTCATTATCGCAGAATTGGCAAATTCACGCACATACGAGATCGATAACTAAATAACTGATCCGTTTAGTATAACTCACATCGATAGCACATATATTATGAGAATGATATTTGAGAATATCATTAACGGATTTGTCTATTTCAAAATTACTTTAGAAGACAAACGCGGCAAATGAACGATATAATGGAAATTGATATTCTTCAGTACCATGTCGTTCTTTCTGCTTAGAGGTGAAATTTCAGAAGCAATTGAAAAAAATATGTTTTCTTTGTCTTGCGATCGGGCATATCTACATGGGGCATGCAAGTTTTCTGGGAGTAGTTTTTAAGTGCGTGATTTTTAGCTATCGTGTCCATTCTAATGGCAACACAATTGAGTAGGAATATCAATGAAGAATAAAACTCCTTTGTTGGCAATCGTGGAATTATTACAATCGACGGGTGGTGATTATTCCGGTCCAAACATAAAAATAACATAGATTTTGGAGGCTACTCGAACGAGAATTAATCGTTATCATCGATTTCCTCGAAAACCTCTATTTCTTGGTTTATTTTTACGAGATTATGTGAAACTGGGAAGGTTGAAGTCACCAGTGAATTGACAGTAGCCAGGGAATGAACAGGACTTTTTTAGGTGTCATAAGAATTTCTGTTGATTAAGATGAACATTGTCTATTAAATTCGCCCATTTATTCACCAATATTTTCCGTCTTTTTATAAAAATAATTTATTAAATTTACTTTGACATGAAGATACATTTTTTTACGTGTTCCACTTATTTCAGAAGAATCCTCTGTCAATTCAGCCGCTTCTTTTCTACCCTCTCAATTATTTGTTATAATTGGTCAGATTTTACTACTACTTGCTAGTACTTCCTGTGAATTTTTTTAGATTTTTAAATCCTTTATTTTAGAAAATGCTGCATTTTTTTAAGTCAACGTATCTCGAAAACTATAGGTCACAGAAAAAAATGTCTCGGCAGAAAAGTTGTATATTTATATCAGTTCTTCATGATATATTTTTAGATATTTTATTGACCTTATAACTTTTATTTCTCCATAATAAAGTAAAGATGTTTTTGCATTGTAAACTTTACATAATCTTCGGATGTGCCCATACTATAAAAAAATTGCCAAAAAAGAATTTATCTATCTTCCGCAGTAAAAGAATAAAAATCATGACCAAAATGTTCAAACCGCAACAAAAAAAAATAATAAACCGATAGCAAACCCAAAGTAATATATATTTTTCCGCGGTTAGAACATTTTCAACAAAGCAAAGATTGGTTTCATACGATTTCGCACACGTTAAATTGTTTTTATTACGGAAGATAAATCGGCTCACTTAGACGATTTTTTTTATAGAATCGACTCTAGCGCTTGACGATTCTGTAGATTTTACAGTGCCATAAAGAGAGCGTTTTTGGAAAATAAAAAAATTATTTTTACTGTGGAAAAGTGAAAGTAATCAAGTCGATAAAATAAAAAAAATATCATTAGAGGCTGATATGAATATACAACTTTCATGCTGAGACTTGTAAAAAATGCAATGTTACGTCCCGGTCATTTTTTCCTACCCACACCTCATATTATTCCATACATGGTATTACTACTCCATAAAAACCTCTATATTAAATTTTTCTACAACCAATTATATAATTCTTAGTCTCAAAATCTCTTTTTCCTACCACAATCAAATACCACCTGCTTTCTAGTGGAAGCCGCTCAGGCGCTAACCATGCAGTTGCACCGGATGTTAATATCAATCTTCTGTTAAACTTATATCCACTCACGGAATACCGCAATCCTTTTCGTATTTCGACATCCTATCCTTTATACCTTCAACATCAAAGCGTCGTCGAACGCCAGCTACTTGGCCGCACCGGACGCTAGAGGTCTAATTTTTTGCCAATTCTTGTTTTTCCACCTTTCCACAATACTGTAAACCGCAAGCCCCGTGTCCCGTGAGCCTTTTTGGGCCTCTTCACGGCCATCTAAACCTCCACTTTCTCACCTATTCACGGATTCTTTTTTACCTCGATCACTCTTCCTAGTCAGTCTTCATGCATACCTCAATAATTCAACTACAAATTTTTACTCAAAATAGGAGCTTAATCGTTAAGTCTTGGCCATTAACGTTAGCAACCGCGGAATCTATCTCTAGCATTATAAGCAGTAAATAAATAATTTTACGTGTGATAATTCAGTATCTGAGTTTGAACTCTTCATTGAACAACGAATCCCTTAACAATAATAAAGTAACGAGGATCTCGCACGCAGTTAGCCCGAGACGTAACATGCAGCATTATCTAAAGTAATGAATTCAAAAATCTGGAAAAATTCACAAGAAATATTATGAAGTAGTAGTTAAATCTGACCAATTATTAAAAATATGCGAGAGGACTAAAAAAACAGTGGGTAAATTGACAGAGAATGACCATATAGGTTTAACTTATGATAAGTAATGATTATGCTTAGTTGTTTAACACTGGTAATTTCAACCTTTCAATACAGTAATCGAGGGCAGTTTGAAAAAATCAAGTTTTGGATTTGATATTAACCTTTGAGGGGTATCACAGGATGGTGAGCTGAAGGTAATCCTTTCATGAGCATCTGCATTTTTTATATGTTACTGTTATACTGTATACGGCATTGGCTGCAAAATTTGAGAGTTGGTCATTGAGAGTTTCGGTGAAATAATAATTGTTGAAATGTAACACGTGCGCTTATGGTAAAGTCTTCGATTATCTGAGCAGAGTTATCGAGTTGCAACAGCGCTTCCTCTGACTGGCTGCGCCTACGTCACACGTCCAATACCACATACGAATCGCTCGTACAAGCCTTTTCTGATGCCTTGAAAGGACTACCTTAACGCTGATTTACGTTATAAAATATGCGTGCATGTATAAGTTTCTCTATTGTCTTCTTACATTTGGACCGTTTTTCTATCATGCAGTAAAATTCCTCATGAAACAAACGATCTGTTCTCGATTAAAACCAATAGATAGAACATAAATGCGAAAGACGTATATTTATTCAATTTTGTCAATATTTTCAATACCTTTCGTATGATTCACCCGTGCTTTTTTAGTGTCAAAATATTTTAATAATAGGTATATACAATGCGTTTGCGCATTTGCACTCGGGAAAAAAATCCGTTTTTAAATCAAATAAATAATATTTGAATCCCGACTTAATAGACTTTTATTTCATTCAACTCAATGCCTATTTAAGGGGTCACATCTACTCAGCGGCCGAAAAAAGGCGTGTTTTTGTGATTTTTTTTTTGGAAAATGGTTGCAGGTTTTGAACTTTTTTTTTCACAGTAAGGGGAATATCTTTGAGTATGTTTCATAATTTTTTTATTGGAAAAAATTCCTAAATGTAAATGATATAGTGTATCCGTCCGAACCGCTGTTTAAAAAAGGCCTTCCGCGGTGACCACTGTAACTGCCCAACCAATCATCTGAAATAAAAAAACCAAATAAATTTAGTTTTTGTATAGTATTATCTAGTGTTTAATCGAAGGATTTTTCTTTTTCGATGCGTACTTTTTTTAATATCGAGGAAAAATGGAGTGATTTTTCGGTAAAGAAAATTCGGTAAAAAAAATTCGGTAAAAAAATCACTCCATTTTTCCTCGATATTAAAAAAAGTACGCGTCGAAAAAAAAAATCCTTCGATTATACACTAGATAATACTATACAAAAACTAAATTTATTTGGTTTTTTTATTTCAGATGATTGGTTGGGCAGTTACAGTGGTCACCGCGGAAGGCCTTTTTTGAACAGCGGTCCGGACGGATACACTATATCATTTAAATTTAGAAATTTTTTCCAATAAAAAAATTATGAAACATACTCAAAGATATTCCCCTTACTGTGAAAAAAAAAGTTCAAAACCTGCAACCATTTTCCAAAAAAAAAAATCACAAAAACACGCCTTTTTTCGGCCGCTGAGTAGATGTGACCCCTTAAGACAATGATTTCAAATATCACATTTATTTTAATGAAATAGATCTCGTTATTTAAATACAACAAATATTTTTCTGTAAATGAATAAATATTTATTTGGTTCAAATCAATATATTTAACTGAAATAAATCTTTATTTTCACGGTGTGCGCAAGTGAATGGATAAAATGTGGAGACCGAGGTGCTCAGTGATGGTGAAGTGTGAAACCTCGGTACATGTAAACGATACATATATTATTGGGTGATTTAAAAGTAGTCAAATGTGCGCAATAGCTCGAGTACGATGAAAACATCGTGACAATACGGCACTGTGATTTTTAATAACGATAGGATCGCTACGCAATGGTTCACACGTGATATTATAACAGTCAGATATAATAGTCAATCAAATAATCGATGTATAGAGATGCGGGAAGCTCAGAGTACCACACAACACAGAAGAGATAGAGGTTTAAGAGAATAACAAGTATAGTATCATGTAATGTTGGTGATAAAATGTCTAGACGTACTAGAACTGACAGTTACACATTGAAGAATCAAACACAAGATAGAGTAGAATGAAATGGGTCTAGAGCTACTACGCTAACTAGACGAGCGGACGGTTGTTAACGAGATAAACGAAAATCCAATTTATTTATCCATTTTTTTCTTAAAAATTATATTCCTGCATTTCTAGGCACTTGTAGTTCGATTTAAATTAGTGCATTATGTTACAAGGGAGGAAAGTGCCCGATTTCAAGTGTGAGGTTCACTCACACGAGCTCGTAATCGGACCTCCTCCCACGTAGCATTGGATACTTTTTTTCCGAATTTGTTGAAATTACCACATTGTTGTGCGTGCAACAGCGCTATTATTGTTACAATCAATGTAAGTTAATGAAAATTAATGAAAAAGGATACTTTTCTACCCTAAGGTCAAACAGAATGTGATCGGGTGGCGCTATCAGACGGAGATCGAGAGACACTCGTAGCCTTCGTACTATTTAATACGCGTTCGTACGGAATATTCAACGAACAAAACGTCTCTGACTCTCATAATTTTTCAATTAACGTTTTAGAATTGCACATGGGATATAGTATCTTAATCGTTGACCTTACAGATTGAATTCGGCCGAAAACGTTCCATGCGTTTTTAATTTAATAATTTTCAACATTTAAGGACACAGATCACGGCTTGTCTGTCTTCCCAACTCCGTACCCAGGCTTCGCACCTGGACCCCACCTATTATTTTTACATTGATTGTAACAATTATAACCCTGTTGCACGCATAACAATGTCATAATTTCAACGAAGTTGGAAAAAAAGTATCGAATGCTACGAGGGAGGAAGCTCAATTGCGACCTCGTGCGAGAGCAAACCTCACGCGCCGTCAAAATCGAGCACTTTCCTCCCTTGCAGCATAATGTACTATTTGTTTGCTTATCCCATGATTTATTTATTATTAATTAATATTTAAAAGCGACTTTTTCAAAAGTTATTGCTGAAAAGAAAAAATTTTTAGGTACTTTTGGTTCAGGGGCAAAGAATGAAACAAACAACTTCCTAATATATATGTATTAAAAATGAATAAATCATGGGAAAAACAAACTAAAACAAACTCATGTATACTAAAGTATTTATTTAGTCCCAACAAAAATATAAATTTACTCTATTTTCAATTGAATTCTCTTTGGATCGCACAAGCTCTATTGTAATATTACCTAATATATAGTAAATGCCTATGCTTCTAGAGCAACAATATTTTTGGTTAAAATTCTATTTTCAACAGTTATAGTATAAAACGATAATATACGTAGGTGAAAAATGTATTCACAAAGCTTCGTATAATATTAGAAAATTCAATAATATAGACAGTCGAAGGATTGTTTGTATGTTTTTCATTTTGATCAACGTTCAGTATAGTAATGTTAAGACTCTGAACTAATTTGAATAGAAAAAAACATCAGAATCTTCTCGGTACTTATGTAGTGTTAGAAATCGGGACAATTCAAATTATGATATACTAATGGCATAAAGTTGTTGGATAAATACGAACAATGACATAGAGATAAAAGTTTTTTTAATTAAATGAGCGAAAAATGGTGAATCAATGTAGCCATAGATTAATAACACACTGAGAGCTTGGCGATTGGAAGTAGTTAAATAATTTGACTACCATTATTTTTTCTTTAAATAAAGGGTTTAATCCCAGTATATCCTGACCAAGTTGCCTCGCCAGATTGAGATTATTCCTCTCGCTTGGCTCTGTGAGTTAAACTAAAGAGTGACCGACAAATAAAGAGATGGACATTGGGAAAATAGTTTCATGTCGTTTACAACTAAATAAATCATTGTAGAGTCCATGAAGAATGTTTAAGGTACTCTCAGCAATTTAGAAGATATTGTAAAACTGATCGATCAAGTGTTCAATATCATTAATTCGTATCGAAGAAATTGGTATATTTTTTTCTTTTGGAGTTCTTATGCAATTAATATTTTCACTTCTCCATGTCGTGGTACGTGGTACTCAGCTCTTTTGTGACACATTCTCTTCTGCGAATCATAATTTCTTTTGTTATATTTTTCAACAGTTTTTCTTTGTTGCGTTTTATAACGATTTACCCCACGCTAGATGAACGCCTCATTCCGGATAGGCTGGTAAGAATCGATTGGTCAGGGTGCGTGGCGTTGCGTGAACCATTACGTTACGCACCTGGTGGACCCGAAACGGCACGTGCCAAGCCGGCGAGTTCACATACCCGTTCGAGTAGCCCCAACGGTTGTAATCACCACCTGTCGAAATGTACTTGATTTTCATGAAAATGTCTTGTCTGCCGTTAAGTATTGGCAGCGGACTCAACTACGAAAAATTATCGCGATCGTTTGAATGAGAGTGCGCTTCATAAACACTAAAATAGAGATATGGAAAGAATTTTTTTGTCCTCAAATTAATAAACACGATCAATGAGCATTCGTCGCGTTCGAGATTACTGCGAAATTTAGTTTCGGCTAGTGTCGTCATGATAAATCGTCATCGAAATTCAATTGTAGTATTTTATACTATAGTCGACAAATTATCAGTCAAGGGAAAAAAATCGACGGCATTTTGAAGTCGTAAATCTACTAATACCTTGTTCTCTATTTGCCAAAGTTGCGAATGTCCAACTTATATGGATTTAATATATATACACATTTACGTATTCTTATGTAGAGAGAGAGTGAGGGGCAGAGCTGAGGGGGGTCATTTATTTTGACGATATTGTTCATCATATGAAATACAATATTCAGTCGTTAATTAATTCAAAACACCCCAATGAACGATAATCGGTAATGAATTTGTAAAGCTCTTGCGATGGTATCGGTCATTCGGAGGTATTTCGAAATTCATCATTCGAGCAAGCTGTGTTCGGTGATATTTAGTGCGATCGCAAAACTTTTTCTAATTTTGTAGAAAGATAAAGAAACCTGGAAAAATGAAATGATTACCAGGGCAATTATTTGTCTATGGCTAGCTGGCACCTTTGTTTTAATCTGAACGAAGCTCCATCGTGCCGAACAAATTACTATTACTAGTAATTAAAATATTGGCAATTATATAAAAAATCTCAATAGCACAAGAAGTTCCTGAATGAAATGATACAGTGCGTGATGATTGTACTATGAAAGCGGGTTATGAGGGCAATGCACGGATGCAATAAAAAATTTACTGTATGACTAATGATCAGCAACTCATTGTGTAATATTGTTTTTTTTTAAGAGGTATGTGGTACGAAAAGATACTGATGTTAACGTTGAGGATTCGAAGGTAGTAGTAATAGTAGTAGTAGTAATAGTAATAGTAGTAGTAATAAGCTGCATGCAACGATAATTTCAATGTCGTTACATCACATATTTACTAGCACACGAGTCATCACTCGACCCTAAACAGAGTTAATGATATATCGCAGTAACAGTTTAACAACTGAACCGTCATTCAATCGCTCGGTATTCGATTAATTCAACCTAATAACTTCCAATTGTGCAAAACTAAGTATTCTCTTTTTCGTTTTTTCGTTAGAAAAAAAACTTATTGCTCGGGCTTTCTCTGTAATCGTAATCGCGAAACTCTAATGAATTAAGACATGAGCGCGAGAACAGCGAAGAGCCTAACTGCCATATTCAATCGGTACTCAACACGCGTGCGTGTTCGAATAAAATTTATACATGTCGATAAAACATATAAATATTATTACCATTGTAAAGCACCGAGGGCGTAAATAAATTTTCGTCCGTTTGGCGATTTTTTTTCGCCATCGTACAAGCAATACTTGAGTAATAAACAATAATACATCTATTGCCCTCCCAGCATTGATAACGATGGTAATAACAAAAGATTTCGGGTTACGCCAAATACGTACAGCTGCATGTGGGTAGAAATAGGTAAAGCGCAGCATTGTTTCTATTCTCTAACACACGATTCTTCATCATCTTATCATCGTCTGTTGATATATATCTACCGTTTTTACACCGCTTGAAACGATTCTTGAACGATAAAACGAATTTATTGCATAATGTATAATACTACTCTGGATAGTCTAGCTAATGGTCATGGGATGCGACAGTAGTGGTTGGATAAAATCTGTCTGTGGGCAATGAGTACATCACGATGGAATGTACCGAAACTTTCGAATAAATCTCGCCACTATTATACAGATGACTCCTGCAATTGAGATCACCACCTGACTAGCACTTTGTTGTAAGACAGACTCTATCCCACTGTCTCGCGACCGTCAATAATCTGTTAACATTAATCGAGGTCTTTTTTTAATAATTTCGGCTGAAGGTAAAAGACTTTCGGTGTCGATGGGGAAGACATGAAAATAAATGACCTGGCCTGTACGTCGCACAAACCAATGGGCTTAAATCCGCTCACATCAAATGTAGAAAAGAACATGTGAACAAACATCGGTTGTGAATCGCTTGAATTCAATAGTTGGTCAAAGGATGAGTGACCACCGATAGCACATAACGTTCCTCGACATATGAAATGAACAACTGAATTTCAATTCTTTTTCGGGGATGTAAAAAATGATAGTGTGATTAGAAGCGATGCACGCTTACTTTGCTTGAAAACCGCGATCCGTATAATACAAATAAAAAAGCAAATTGATTAAAACTTTGTTTTTTAAACACAGATTGAGTGTACAAAATAAATAACGTTTGATGTTTCTTCAATTTTAACAAACAAGTTTACTGTTTGATTATCGACCAAGTACGGCTATCAAAAATGACGATAAATCAATAAATGCTTATTTATAAAATTTGGTAAAAGGCAGAGCGTAATTCACTCTATGCACTAATACCAAAGTTAGTTTTCAAATTTTATTAAAACAGCAGCCGAAGTCTTTGAGACAATACGGATCAAATCGTGTATCGTATCACCTTAATTCAGTGATTGGATGACACGAAATACCGAAACTATGAAATCCCGCAGGTATCTTCGATGATACGCTTGATTTTTGCTTACGATCTTAACCAAAGCGTGTAAGTAAAGGATGACAATTACAAATACGCGATGGCCTTCTAAGTTCTATGTTAATATGCACTCAATGCACTCGTTTGGAGGTGCTCGCGATCGAGTATATATTCTATTGCAATTCCACACCGTTAGTAACTTACTTTGAGCAACTTTGTTCTCCCTTTTATTTATTTACTTTTTTTTTAAGCAATTTCAAACTAAACTGTAGAAAATCTTGTATTTATCAGCACACTATCATCGCCCAATCGGAATAGGGTCATCGAACCGAAATAACCAACGCTAGAGCGCTTCTCCGGTATTTATTAATATTTTTTCCGCGATGATTGTCATCCTTGTAAACTCAACACATACGATCAAATCGATGAATAATTTACTACGTTCCTCATTTATGTTGAACCGCTAATCGATAAATACACTTACTCGTGATTTACTCTTAGAATACGGAACCTATGCAGTTATTTAAAGCCTAGGACCACACTTTGTTAACTCATCTTACAATAGTTAATATTAATTAAACATGAATCCTCGCCGCGCGCGTCTTTCGCTTCTTCGATCTTTTTCACTCTCATCGTTTCGTTATTATATCCTTGAAATTATGTAAAAATGTTCCGAATATTATCAATACGAGATCTTCGACTGATGTCGTGCTGTGTAAAATGTTTATTTATATTTATATACGGGAATATTATATTTATAAATCAGGCTCGATCAACAGGCATAACAAACATTCGACTTTGTAACTAAACCGATTACACTCTTATAGTTGTATTTTCGCGGATCATTTTGATCATTACGTCATTGAATATTACTGTGAATTTTTCCTTTACTTATGTTATTTGTTTTTTACTTTATCGCTCCTCCAAACTGCAACGATTTCTCATTATACGAAAGGACCAGTGCATGATGTGCCTACAGGACGATTATTCTCTCGGACTGTCCTCTATTGTATTTTCGGTATACCGAAAGAATCGTACAACGTTGTGTTAGAACGTGTATATATGGTACGCGGTGGCTAAATTGCCTGACGGTGGTCGATACATCTTCGTACAATAGTTTCAGATATTATTGACGGGTTCGACGGCACCTGAATTTGGAATCGTATATAGTATATCTCTCAACTAGATACTTAAACGTATCACGTTAATCATAACCAGCGAATTTTTTTTCAAGCATGCTAGTTCAACGATTGCTTTGGTCTATTGACGTTTGTCGTTGTGTTTTCAGTCTCGGAAGGCCGCTTTCAGCTGATCAATTCCTGACTAGTTGGCATATCTTTAAGAATGCCATGAATAAACGCTACTCTCCACAAGAGATTTTAACTGAATCCACAGTAAGGTAGACATGAGTGGATAACGTCGGATAAATAATATCTTTGTTATCAATTGACTTTATTGATGTTTAAGCATAAGATGATACACCGCCGTCTCAGCGATTTTCACTATTAGCGTTCCCAGGTAATGTATGTTTTTCATATCGAGACGGCGGTGCCAGTTGGGTTTCGTCGTCATCGGCGACGTCGATGCTCGGTTCGGGAAGCAAAGGCGGAGGTATACTTGTGACATCGAAGCTAGAGTCGGTGCTCGAGACGATATGGCCATCACGTACGTCGAGATCGACTGCTACGCGGTGACGTCTTTTCCCATTTTGTTGTCTCTTTCGTCTGTACGCTCGTTGACCCCTGTCGGGTGTATGACCTGGACTATCTATGCTCGACGAAGTATCGCCCTCGCTCTGCGGACTTCTGCATGAAGAATATGCCATAGTTTTTGTTCTAATCTGAACTCTGACATGCATAGGCGGACTGGAGGTTGTAGATTCACCGCTCAAGCTCGTGGTCGAGTAATAAGGCGTTGATTTGGCTCTTGTGGGAACAACAACGGGTCTCTCGGTCGATTTAGTTCCATAATAAATATCCTGGCTCGGCTCTGAAAAACCCCTATCGAATCTGTGGCCCGAGTGGTGTTGCGCGCCGCTCTCAAGCTCACCTGCCATACCTCTATGATGTTCATCGAACGACCACTCTTCTTCAACAGCCAGGCGTACTCTCGAGGCAAGGTCGGCATATCTCTCGTGCATGTCCTCCGAGCTATCTCCAGGACTGACCTTCATACGTACTTGATCACTGCTTGAATACTTCATTGCAGGCACATTGTCGTAAAGCTGATCCTCCTCGTTTTCCTCTGGTATCGGACCAGGAATGCTCGCCAGTGGGCCCGCGTACTCGTCGATATCCTCCTCCACCGTCTGGTCGTACTCGTTTTGGAAGGTTATACGAGGAGGCGAGATATCGGTGTAAATGGAGACAGCGTTCTGATCTCCTTCGACCCCTTCATCGAAGCGACGTCGATGCTCGTCGAATTGACTCTCGACGAACTTCCTCGCCTCATCGAACTCATCCGTAGGTCCACCAGTGTCATCGTCGTCCGCGGCGTCTTCGTAAATTCCAGCTAGCTGTATATCGTCGTTTTCATTGTTGTCGTCATCGTCGTCGTCGTCGTCCCTGAAAACCTCCCCATCTCGCGATGCCGGTGAAATTCCAATGTGCTGACACTTGGAATTCGGCCTCATACTAGTCACGCTCTTGTCAGATGTTGTAGTGTCGCTCTGACTCTTTTCAGCCGCTACTGCCGAATAATACTGTTGTGGTATGACTGTCGTACTACCGGACCAGTCAGATATAGAAGCTCCCAATTCCGCCAGGGAATTATCATCGGATTTCGTTCCGGAATACTGACAAAATTGCCGAACGGTGTTATTTGAGCTTGACCACTCGGACATGGATAATCCCATAGAGGTATCTTCGCTATGAGAGGAGCCAGTTATGTATGAATTCGATTTAGGCTTTACAGCGATTGTCACGGTTCCATCAATGGTCGTAGCTGAAGCCGAACTCTGTCCATCTTCGAGGAACGTCGAGTGTAAGTCGTCATGCAATGTTTGATTTTCGTCGCTTGAATCACTGTTTTCATGTGCACAACCCGGTGTATTGTCCGTGCTATCAATTACTGTAACTCTAACCGCTTCTTCGGGCTTGATTTCCATGCAAAATGTTTCTACGTGACTGGCAAGTGGAGTATCGCACAATGGGGAGCTCGGTGGCGAAGGCCAATCCTCCGAGGCTTGCAATTGTAGTCTGGACTTTCTCGCTCTTGGGGATTTCGTTTCGTCCTCTTGAGAACCGAAAATATCGATAGGAATGTCCGGTAGTTCAGAGGAGGTTCTGCGATCGTCGGAAACCGAAGGAAGAGCGGTGCCCGAAGGTGGATCCGATGAGAGGGAAGGCTGGTGATCGCTGGATATAAGAGATTCGTCGTCGAGACTCGGAGACCGTGAACTCGGCTTAAAAGAGTCCTCGAGATCGCTCTTGTCTTGCTCAGAGGTAGTCGAGCGTTCGGATATTCGCGAGAGCGTACGAGACAATGCGAATGCTCCGTAATTAGCAAGTACGTCGGGATTAATTGGATACACAAGTACTGTGGGAAAATCCAAATCTTCCTGAAAACTGTTCTCATTCGGACCATTGCTATCTTCGGACTGAGATTGATGATGATTATTGTCATCTTGTGGAATCCAGCCGTCGTCCCAGCTAGAACTCCCGGAATTTTCGAGCGGAAATGGTTTCCATATCGAACTGAGCTCGGGTAGTCGAGGAGCTGCCTGTGATCCGCTGTAGCTACTCTCGTCCTCGAGAGAATCTTCCTTACGGGTCTCTTTAATCACAGCGATTTCTCTGCGATCAAAGATCGGTTGTATCTGACCGATACCAAGAGGTCGAGCAATCGAGCATGAACTCGAATCGGGATCTTCTCGATCGGGAGTCCATGTGTTCGTTTCTTCGCTCCGCGACCGTTCTGTGCTTAAGCGGTACTTCCTGTCGATTGATAGTTTGCTATTCTCATCATCGTCCTTACATTCCTTCGCTGGTGACTCGTCTTCGGGCAATTCTTCGTTAGTACCTTTCTCATCCCCTTTTCTTATCTCAAGATATTCTGGTGTCAATTCAACTTCAACGAGCGTCTTTTCGTCCATCTTATCCGCACCATAGTCCGGCGACGATAAGTCACTGTCGACCCCTTGCATATGCGTCTGCATCTGACAACTTTCATCAAGAGCGTCCAAAGTGTCTTCACTCGTATCGCCAGAATCCAATCTACATTTTTCCATTTGTTTTGCTTGAAAGATCGCTTGCTTTAGAATTTCATCTTGAACTTCGTTGCTCTGCGTTGCCTCCTCGTCCGAACACTCTTCTATCGATATTTGAATGGGTGACTTGACCATATCCGGAGTATCCTCTGAATCCAAATATTCGAATTCAGAAACAGGAGCTTCGATTATTCCTTCGATGATAGACACAGTGACGCTCGGAACATCCTCCCTGTTGACGAACCCTTTTATAGAGGGAATATCGGCGAAAACAGCAACAACCGGCTCTGCAAGGTCAATCTTGTCATTGGAATCTCGCTTATCTGCATCAGAACTATCGGTCGAACTAGAAACTTTCGTTCTAGACATACCGGTCTCTTTGAATTTTGATGTTTCAACGCTAGATCTACAATTTTCCTTAGATCTACTCGAGAGAGGCCTCTTACCCCACAAACTACTACCACCCGGCCAACTTTTCAGGTCTGCATTGGTGTCTTGATGTACATCAGTTTCAGCGCTAGATTTCACCGAACTTTGATCTATGTACCTCGTAGCTCCTTCGATCTTCGATGCGGTACTCTCAACATTTTCTCTACATGTCGTACGACTGGCCGATTGCAATTGGGTATCGTGCTCGATAAGAAACAAGTCTGGACACGTAGTGATCTCTTGATACTCCGTCAATGTCGATTCCAAGTATTGAATCGAAGTCTCGATCATTGGCAGTGAATCGGTAAAAATTTCCGGATCGGTCGTGTGATCAGTGCTCTTCGATTTGTGGTTTGGCGAAACCTCCATTTGTATCGATTGTTGTTTCAACACCTGATTTGTATCTGTTATATCGGGACAGTCATTTTGTCGATGCTCGTTCTTTTCTAGTATATCTACGGTGTCGTCCTTACTTGAAAAGGCATTAGCAGCCGGTAATATGTGAACACTGATTACCGGAGCATCCAAAGATTTTGCTCTTCTCTGCACCGTAGGTGACTGCATTGCTCCCTGACGCTGAAGAGAGCCAATTGCGCTACCCTCCGAGAGGCCAAGATGCGTTCGAGCAAAGAGCACCGAGTTCTGTCCTGGTTTTCTCGAAGCTACCTGACATTTTGTAGGTACTTGCGAAGTAGACGATTTTTCTTGCGGGTGTTTTGAATTTATATGATAAGCAACTGAGTCAACTCTTACTAGAGCATGCTCAGAACTTTCTTTCGCCACGTTTGATGCTCTGGTCACGTTGCTATACCCTTTTACCAACACCACAAAACTTTGAGGTTCTAAGAGGCTTTCCTCTTCCTGAAGTGAAGCTGCAGATTTTGTGAAAATCTTCGAAGGCGAATGTTTCGGTGTTATAACGCTTTTAACCACATCTGGTATACTCGATACGGATTTTAGCTTGACCGCTTTCTTCGGCGAAA
This sequence comes from Cylloceria caligata, assembly GCA_963942595.1. Taxonomy (NCBI): domain Eukaryota; kingdom Metazoa; phylum Arthropoda; class Insecta; order Hymenoptera; family Ichneumonidae; genus Cylloceria; species Cylloceria caligata. The sequence goes on from OZ012706.1 coordinate 23,472,385, forward strand.
CTTTGTCGACACATTCTCGTTCCGTACTTCCCAGACTCTTTGAGATGAATTCACCCAGTGAATTGGGTCTCTGCTTTTCGAATTTAATATTTGCCGTGCCCTTGATCATATCGTCATGGATCGACGCTGAATTGGCTCGAGGCTTTTTAGTATCGTCATTTTCTTCTCTTGAACCTGAGAACGAACTATCGGGCAATCTAGTAACCGATTTCGACCTTCCTTTTTGCACAATACTCACCTCGGGAACGACGTCAGTAGAATCGATTATTATTATTTCCTGAGGCATTTCACCGAGCTTTAACTTGGACTTGTCGATTTTTGAACTTGCCGGCGATAATCGGGATTCTCTCGAACCGCTCTTTTTCAACGGCGGTTTCTCTCCCTCGAGGGATTTCGATTGTTTCTTAAAGTTTTTCTTCGTCTCAGTCTTGGCTTTCTTACCACGCTTCGGTGAAAAATTCTGTTGAGCAAATATTTTATTCTCGACTTCTGGAGATAATAGAGTATCGATCGGAGCTTTTTCCTCAGCGAGTGATAACGATTTTGATCTCAGTGGTTCCGCGTGAGGTCGCAACATGTATGGATTAAAGTCCGGTACTTTAAGACTGTCGAATTCCAGAGTAGGTTTCACGGGAACCTCGTCAAGAGGTAGGTCCGCGACAGGATCGACAAAATCGTCGAAACCCGTGTCAATGATCTTTGGTCGTGACACTTTGGTCGGTGAATTTTTATTAATTTCTGAAAATCGAGATTCTATGCGGTCCAAAATACGTTTAGTCTTCTCCGGAATACTTGGCTTTTCCAAAGTCCTGGATTTATCGGATGTCTTATCGAGCTCTGTAGAAATTTCGGACTTCAGAGTGACAGCGGAATGCAGCGAGTATTCGAATTTCTTGGGTTCAGTAAAGCTCACATTTATAGTGTCTCTGTTCGTTGAATGTTCAGCCAATTTAATCGTTAAACTTTCTTTCGAAGGAACAATAGGTTTCACGGATGATTCGTAATTTTCAGTAGAAACATTCAGTCGTTTCTCCATTGAACTAACTCTTATGGGCAATGGTGGTTTCTCTTTAGTCCCAACCTTCACTGGTATCTCGGGGAGTGGTATCTTTTCAATGCTGTCCTGTTTCTCGAGACCATCATCGGGAACTTTGAGTTTTTCGCTCTCGCGACGTTCCAATTCTTTCTTTATTTCCATACTAACCACATCAGCGAGATTCAAACCCATTTTTGATTTAATCGATGATCTGCCGGAACCACATGAACTTGAATCCGGTGACCATGACTTCTCTATCACAGAGACAATTGTGACGTTCGGTTCAGTTGGCGATAATTTGGAAGACTTTCGCTCCAAAGTCACGGATTTTGTGCACATTTTATTATCGGCTGTAACGGAAGCCATGGCGGCCGGAAAATTTTTGTAATGATCGAGAGAAGTAGTCTTCGCGGGTGATTTGTCGTGAGCTAAGTGATTCAACATCGAAGAGCCGCCACTGCTACTACTGTTATTGTCTTTTGGCGAAAGGTTACAAACGAAGCTATTGTATTCGGTGGGCAATAACTTCGGGCTTAGACTTATAACATCCTTGGTCTTTTCGGTAAGTATTTGCGACGTTTTGTGCTTGTCGGGACTTACCAATATATTCTTGAGTTTATCAGCAGTAATGGCTTTTGTCGCGGAAACCAATGGTGTCAATTTCGTCAAGTCGATGCATGAAACATCGGTAACCGTTTTAAGCGATGACTTTGGTAAATCTTCTTTAGTCTTCTTGTTTGTTCGAGATCCGCTGTCGGATTCAGATTTCTCATCGGACGCTGTACCATTCATAACGTGACGCTTGTGAAGAGTGTAAGGAATATCGAAATTGGCTTTGTAATTCGATGCACCATCGGAAAATGGATCTTCCTCGCCCGAATCCGCGGGTGTAAGATCAATCGACTTTTGATGCATGAGCATATGACGTTTACTATTAGACCCTATCCTCTGCCTGCCAGGATTTGGATCGCTCTTCGTGCGTTCCACTGGTATATGTCCGGGTAAAATATTGTCGTCAAAACCCACAACGACACCGTCTATAATTTTTGGTTCGTACTCGGTGAATACAGATTTAACTTTGATACTATCTCTCTCGTTGGGCATACCGATCACAGTTTCTATTCGTGAGTCCATCGACAATTTTAACTGCCTCTCACGTTCCCGTCTCTCATCGTCCTTTCGCGCTCGCTCCAGACTTTTCCAGTCATCTCTTTCTCGCGGTTTATCCTCGGATCTGCCTCTTTCAGTTCGATTCTTCACTTTTCTGGATTCCCTCTGATCAAATTTCTCTGTACTTCGTCTCGATTCAAGATCTTCGTGGTCGGGGCACTTGAGGCTTCGTCTTTCCCGAGAATCCAGTCGATCGAAACTCTTGTGCTCGCATGAATCTAATTTACTCAAGCTTCGACGATCAGCTGCGGTGACTTTTCTCTCGGCCTTATCTCGTCGATCATAACTTCTATCCACTGTGACACAATGTTCGAGGGAACTGAGACGCTTCATTGTACAAAGATCGAATTCGAAAGTGGACCTGGTGCTATCTCGCAGGTCCAGCTTATCGACACTCTTTCCTCTGGGACTGGGACGTTCGCGAGGACTTTTGTTGCCCGAATCAAACCGTTCGAGAGTGTGACGTTGATCGAAGTCAATCATACTGCTGAATATTCCGGTACTTTTGCGTGACTCTCCCATGTCGAGTCTCTCGATACTTTGTTCTCTGCGCTCGCGAACCTCGTGATAACGCGTAGCGATTCTTTTCTTCGGACTTCGGTCATGATTTTCTGAGCTCTTCTGTAGCTCTCGTGAGTCCAGACACTCGATGCTTTTAACACGTGGTTCTCTGTGTTCGCGGTGTCGAGCACCGTTGTTACGTTCTCTAGAGTCAAGTCGTTCGCAACTACGTTCGCGCGAATCCAGTCGCTCGATGCTTCTTCGGAATTCACGAGAATCTTGACGATCTATGCTGCCGCATGCACGAGACTCGTGGAATTCGAGATGTTCAATGCTTCGACGTTCACGTGTGTCTATACGTCCAAACGATCTTCTCTCTCGTGAATCAGCTTTTTCCATTCTTCTGATTTCGCGTGAATTGTCCCTTTCGACTCTCTTACGTTCTTCACGCTCCACACTGCTGCGGTCCTTCTCCAAGAATTTCGATATCTTGTCGAATTTTAAATCGGCGTCTCGACATCTTTTGTCACTTGACGCGCGAGCTCTGCCGAGACTACCGGTTTCTACGTAAACTTGAGGTGGATGATCCTCGAGACTAGCTATACTACGGGCCCTCACCGTTCTATATCTCATGGCGACTGGTTCTAACATTGTACTAAGCGGGTCAACGGGACTGAGATTGTCATCAACACGCGACTTTGGTCTCATAATACCCTCGTCACGGAGAACCTCCGAATCAACGTGAGTTATCTTGTGTTTAGGCTTTAAATTCTTAAGTTGATTGAGAACGGTAAGTTTTTGCTTCTGGACCTGAAGAATTACGGGATCTTTTCTAGCTGAATCCTGATGGGGAAGAGGAGGTTTACCTGTCTGATCCAAATAACTGGCGTGTCTAGTCTCAAATTTATGTTCAATCTGGGTACTGATACGCTGTATTCTAGACTCGGTAACGATTAAATTACTGTCAGAAGTTTTTGGCGCGGTTGAGCACCGATCGATGGACTTTGTTTTGGTGGCAACATTCTTGACATCAGCAAGCACGGATTTGAAGAGCTGTTTATCCGAGGATTTAACAGATCTGTGCTTCACGAAAGAATCGGTCTCGGAGTCCATCTGAAACATCTCGTGCTCGATTCCTTCGTCGCTGTTGTCAGACAGCGGTTCATTCTCCCCACGGGGACTTGAATAAGATTCAGGATATTCAAATTCATGTTCGCGTTCCAGCAACTCGTAAGAATCGTGAGATAGATCGTCGTGCGATAGATCGCACGCGGGTACGGACTCCTCGTGGCCCGACTCGGTCGAGAGCGATGAGGTGCCCGGATACGAGCTACTGTACACGCGTTCCGGTACTGAATCATGATCGAGAGATGGCAATTTTGAACTCGCTGCACTATAAGAACGATTACTCTCGTCATAACGCGTCACCGGATTATCAAGCTCGCCTTGCGGAGGCAATTGAAAACTTGCGGCGAGTGCAGACTCGTTGGTTCCAGCCACCGGCGGCTTAGTGTCCCGCGGACGCGCTTTACCCGAATCCTCGAAGCTAGATGCGTACAATTCACGACAACTCGCGGAACGTTGCCAAGGATATCTGGGCATGGGTCGCGGCGGCGGGAATTCAGGGGGACTGCTGTTAGAGGGGCTGATACGACCTGCTGACGAGATCCGATGTTGTTGTTGACTCATAGCAAACTGCTGCTGCTGCTGCTGTAACTGCCGATGTATCGGATGTGCTAGGTTGGGGGTAGCCGGAGAATGTACGTCGATAGAGGTGAGCGTCCGAAAGGACATAACTGTGTCGTCGCGACGGTGACTCGTTCCTCCCATCGAGACACTCGTCACAGTCGTCGGAGAATCCAGTGTCATCGAACCGCATGATAGAGACAGAGCCGGGGTTCCCAGAGCTGTAACAATCGTCGAATAGAGCACTACATCGTAATTTATTTCTAGAATTTTTGTTTCACACAAACACATATAAGAGGGATACTATTCAAGCAATCGCGATTCACGAAGTCACAGCAGTTAAAAGCCTTTCCGTATATGATACCAATTGTTCTTCAGTACTCATTCGGTCATCGTTTTCTCTTTTTTTTTCAAGCTTTCATTCGTATTGCTTTCTTTTCTGGTTTTTCACTTTTTTCTTCTTTTACACAACTCAGTATGCTCTTGATCAATCCGAAATAAGGCAGCTCTCGATAATTCATACTTGAAGCATATCCTACGCAAATATATCATATATAGACACTATTGCTACACTCTACAATAGGACAATTTATATACAAAAAGTAATGGTAACGTAAATTTCAATAAATTGTATAATGAAAATAAGAGAAACAATAAACAATCGCGTCTTTCTGTGTCGTTGGTGGTCGTGGTGGTTGGTTCTGATCGTGGTACATACCGCGGTCGCCGAGGGGCAGGAGGGGGTGGGCCGAGATGCTGGAGCTGCCCATAAGGGAGCTGCTTGGAGTGGCGCCACGATAGCCTCCCCCCTCCGAGCCCTGCAATGCCCTACCACCGCTAGTCTGCCGGAACGAATTGGACCTGCGAGCAAGAGTCAAGTTCAGCATCAGACCTATGCCGCCAGAATGACAGGCTGTATTTTTTTAATTCCTCTTTACGTAACACACTTATTTTTGTTTATTTTCAGTCGACTGGTTTTGTGCTTTTTTTTTTAAAGTTTTTATTTTCAACTTGCTCAACTGGTTGAGCGTTGCTCGAGCGAATGGTCTAACTTTGACTTTCTTGTGAATTATATTTTCTACGACCGGTAGCATATATGCATTGCGTTCATTTTTATATGTGAATACAATAAATACGGTCATTATCTAGTAGGTAAGATAGGATGTTTGCAATGAATGATGAAGTGCACGAGACTCATGATGAAAATTATATTAATAGTGAATATCGACTGATCGATTTACCGCGCACGAATTAATGGCCGACACCTTTTCAACTGTGAAATATATAGATCGATATTGCTGCTAGTATATAATCTTGGAGTTTGCATGCTCAAAGCGAGAAAAAAAGTGAGAAAGGAGAGTTCCTTTTGTGTGATTTCAATAATTGTGCATCCAACGATAATTTTATACAGAAATAACGTTATAATTATTACGGTGACTTGGTGTGTGCCGATAAGTTATTTTCTAATTATATGGATAATAATATATGTGTGCTTACACACACACGCACACATACACAAACTAAATATAAATTATATATATATATATAGTTTTAAAAGTTAGTGGTGGTCCACAGATGAATATCTATCATTTCTACTTGTTATCGACGATTATTACCCGGTTGCTAGATCATGGATTGTGATGTGTGTGATTAAAGTAGTGCGACACGCCTTAACGGGGCATTTCTTTAGATTTTTCAACGACGGAATTCATTGACGAGTTAATCGATAAAGGGTACATCGATCATTCGGGTTTATTGTGCCTGATGGTGATCCTGACTCCCCGCCACCCCTGTCCAAGCAGGCAACTCTAACAAAAGTAAATATAATCAAAGGAACAAAGAGTCGACAGTTTTACTACGGATAAGACTGGAGAGATATGATAAATTCACGTGTAGCCGGATTTATGGCTGGAATTACAAGAGGGGGCGGACAATTTGGTGCGAATGCATATTAATAACAGTGGCAGTAGGAGTAATATATATCGGCTATTGGTTCGGCAATAAGCGAGACACCCTGCAGTATTTCCCACAAAATTGGTGTGCACATTAATCATAATCTCAATTAGTCGAACCAACATCAGGGGCAAAGGGAGGGTGATTGTACGCAATAGTACACATGCACTATCTACCAATTATTAACCAAGTATTTTCTTTCAAATATTCATATTATGGTTTCTTTTAGTAATTTTTTTTTGTGCAGAGCATTCGTTGCCACTCACCTCTGAAACGTTTGTCTTTTCACATAGTTGTCGCGCACAAATTCAACTATTTGTTTTTGTGTCTTGCCACTGTACCTGTAGGTACAAAGGGGGTTATTTAAAAATAATCCATTGATTTTTGTTTGCTATAATTTCTTGTACAAGAATGGGCTACCTGAAGGAAGATCCACGACTGAGTACTCGGGTCTTTTGACGTATCACTCGCTTCACCACAGAGCAACGGAAAAATCCATGATTCTCAACACATTTTTTCCAGAAACTCTTACACTCGTTTCGACCCTCGAAAAAAAATTCCACCGTATCCTTGTAGTAACCCTGAACAATAAATCCATTATGATTATCGTCAGGGACAATAAATGCCAGTATTGTCAAAGACTGGCACTAATTGAATGCACAATATTAATCATCTGAAAACCATAATAGTTCTAATGGTTTCTTTATTACTTGAAAAATTAATCATTTCAATTTTTCGATGACAAATTATTCAGAAGGGATATTCCACATGAAGTGGGCAGCTTTTTGATTGAACCAAAATGGGGCATCTGTTTAATTTCAAAACAGGGGACCAAAAATTAAAACTGAAAAATGGCTCTAAAACTTTATTTTAGGAAGTATTTTTTCGTTGCCATTGTGGATTCCCTCATTTCGAAATTAAATGAATCTCCATATTGCACTCAGCCCAAAAGCGATACATAATTATTTTATGGAAATCTTTTAAATATATTTTTTTTTATTCAGAAGATCTCAAAATATCACTTACATAACCTTCAGGATGCAGTTTTATTAGAAATCGTTTTCTTTTGAAGCTGATTTTACGAATTTTAGCCCAACTAAACGTGTTTATCTTTGTATAGTTCTGAAAAACAACGATGCCCATGTGCGCGACAGCGAGATTCAGCGGTACAGCTTCGTGATCCTGAACGAAAATTAAAAAAGAATTCGTCATTGTGAAATTTCCGTATTTACTTTGTATCTTATATCGGATGAAAATGTTCAATAATTGAGGTGGAATATTGTGCTGACCTTCGCGGGATGCATTTTCATGCCGTACAATTCACACCGCCTTGCAGTTTCCAGGAGATTCAGATCGGCTTCTGCCGGCGATTGCCCTCTGATTATCAAACAATTATTGCTAAAATGTATTTAAAAAAGTAGATTGCGCGTTTTTCGGAATAACAGACTTACGCGTGCTTCTTGTGATTCTCCATGATACGTCGTTCCAATTCTTGATCTTGATGCGGCACAAACTTGTACGTAGATAAATACGTATGATCGGGATAATCGTCTATGACGTAGTCACCGCATTCCGCTAAAAACACAGGAGGACTTACGGTCTGAGCACAGATAGAGCAAGCAATCCGTGAGAAAAACGTTAGTCAAGTTTGCTAGTTCTTTAGCTCCAGCTACTGGGTAACACGAGGGGAATTTATTGGCACTTCAATTGAGCACTCACCCTGTACGATGTAGCTTGCCATCAACGCAGCAGTGTTATCATTACATTGCAGTAAACCGTGGGCCAGGTCACGTTTGATTTGCAAACAAAACAAGTATCTCGTAAACTCCTCTTCCAATTGTGCTGGATCGGGCGTATAAAATTTAACGCAGAATCTCAGTAGTGGGTCGACCAGCGAAAGTCCCACTTGTCTGCATACTGGCTTCTCCAAATCCAACCAGTACTAAAAAATTATCAAGAGCGTCGTTATGTACATAAGGAGAAGCCGCTAACAACGGCTTGCTAATTTGGATTTGCAATTCAGACAATAAAAAATTCTTCTTACTTTCGTTCCATTGGGTTCTTGGTACTCCAGACCAAAATAGTCAGCCTCTAATAGATGCAACTGTTTGCATACTTGATCAAACAGAACTCTTCCTAACGCTTTAGCCTGTGATACCATAACAATAATTTGTAAATGGGATATATTTGTGCCAAGGACTGATATTGAAAATTTTGGATAAAGCGACAAATACATCAAATTATAGAAGAGAAATCTGAATTCTTAATTCAAACGTTTTTCAACTCTTTTAGTTCTATGTTTACAGTATAAAATGTTGCTATTTTATAAGATAAAATAATAATGTGTAGGATGTCTAAAAAGAAAAAACCTGTTGTATAAAATCAATAGGTCATCTCGCATCACTTTTATCTGTGCGCACATAATATCATGTGCATGGTTCGACACATTGTGTGCCCTAATAAATCACCCTGGTAGAAGAATACTATATACTTTATACTATAGAAATGAAGGGAAGTTCCATGGAGAGTTACTCAGCCAATCAGTCATAGATCAATTAGCTATTTCAATGCGGGTTTATTTAATCTCACAAGGTTGGAATTGTGATTAAAGTGTCTTGGTTCTTTTCAGATAAGCTATTAACATGCATGTAAACTTCATTTTACCACATCACAGAGAACTTTTATGTATAAATATATTACGTTTTACACATTTTTCACGTGAAAGTCAAAGCTTATAATATATTATAAACCAAAAAAATGATTATCTATTTCCCAAACAACACTATCGAAATAGCTTGAATATCGATGAATGATGATGTGATTGAATAATAGTATAGTATAGTATAGTAATCTAGTGAGAAAACAACAGGACAAAGAACCCAAGAAGCATTACTGGAGGACTTGTGAGCAATATCCCTTGACCCCAATATTGAGCCATTAACTTAAAGTATGCACACAGCAATCTCAATGGCCAGTAATTACTACTGATATATGTGATACAGTTTTGCTATCATGTGTACCTACTACAGAGAAGAACATTGTAATGCGGATACAATTCTCTAGTGTGTACTGTTTGAGCGATTGTGTAGGTAGTGCTAAGTCAATGAGTACAAATGGTATTGGATACTGAGAAGTGAGATTTGAAAAACTTGTAGAATATAAATTTTTATAAAAATGTCATCCAAATTTAGCAATTTTTATTACAAATTTTGTATAAAATATGAAATGAAACTTTGAAGGTATATTAATTTTACAATTAAATTTATCGCATTTGCAAAGTGATGCATCTTATTCATACCTGCACTTGGAACATTGTAATCGTTTCATCTAGCATCTGCACTCTCACAGCAAGCATCTTTCCAGCTTTGCGTGGAGTAGTAGGTGGCGTTCGACTACCACCATCCACTCCGGCTGGAGTCGAATGACTGTGAGGTATTTTGGAGTTTCCAGTCATGTCTACGTTGTCTATCTCATTCATTTCTTTCTCATATGATGTTTTTTTTTTGTTGAACTTGTCTAGTATACCTAATCTATTGCTTTCTATATTAATTTGGAGGACGAGCGGATTTTCATCAGGTAAACATCTGGGAACAAATATGTAAGCGTCATATTGCACTCCTAGAATATCAACTTGATAAAAAAAACAACTTTAGATTTTTGCCTTCCATTCCTATCATAGTTGTATCATTTGGGCACCCGGCTTTTTATACAATTAAATTGAATGTGTAGCTTTCGTTACAATTTGCATTCAATTGGCCAATGAAATTGGAGTAATTGTAATATTATCTAAGATTTTGAAGCAATCCAATTAAACAACAGCTCAGTTACTGACCAATCACCACAAGGCTGATTGCACCGATATTCAGTGAATTGATTTGCCAACAGCATTTACCACAAATAATTATGTACACATATGATAATAAAAGCAAGAGGAATACACAATTGAACAGTAATTATGACAATTATGTTTATTGATTGTGCAAAATAATTTTCTAATGCAATGCATATATTTCTTGCTACAGAAGTTCTTTTAGAGGAATCCACATGTCAATATTTTAACAATTGTACAACCAGATGCCTTATCTCATGGTTCAGGAATTATTTAGTCATGCATGATATGCAAGGACTTGAGCATTATCAAGTATTATCTTGGAATTATTTTTATTTACTTGTTCAACCCAAGGCACATGCCTGGCTGTTATAGATGAAATGACTAGATAAGTGGTGGAAAAAGGTACACGACTTAATATCTATTATGAAAAAGTATGCTCATAAATGCATATACCCTAACTGCATATAATAAAGAAAAGTGTGGTCTCATTATGAAATTGATGTGAGCAAAGAGCCTGGAGATAAAAAATCCACAAGACAAGGCACGGACAGCCTTGTATATCAATTCTAACTTCATTGATTTTAAATTTGAAATAAATGTCTGATAAATGAAAAAATCATAAAATCTACCTGACATAAATATTAGAATTCCCACGATATTTACGGATTTCATTGCACGAATTAAGTACAATTTATCGAGTGGTCAGCTATAAATAATGCAAATAAACGTGAATGTTTGTCTAACGAGATAAATACTAACCACGTAACGTGACCATCGACGACAAACGTAATCCAGTGATTCTTATTACAGAGAACCGAGACTAATAACGCGATAGATATTATGTCATTCCATCATGACTAATGTAACTGCAATGACAGAAGTAAAACGATGAAGTGCTTTAGGTGCGTGTGGAGATTCGCTCGGTCGTGTACATCGAACAAGCCACGCACGTAATTGCCGCATTGTCGTCGATACATATGGCCATATATCCGTAAAATAAACAACTCTAACGAGACCTCTTTCAAGCGATAAGTAGCCAAAACAAGAAATAAATGTGAACGTGTCAGGTGAAATTTTCAGGCTAAGACAGTACATACACGTATACATCGCCTAACCTATATCTACCCAGCCAAATAGTAAATTCAAATACACGTAGTTGCGCCACCTACATCCTCGTTATGCTGCTGGATGCTTCTTTATTATCGAACAAGTCTAGTGAATAAATAAAAAATTCATCTGATAAAAAGTCGCTTAAAATACGTCAAGGACGAGACGATTTAATGGTTCGTGCGACATTTGGAATTCGCAAACCTTTTCCAGTTTACGTTGAAAATCGTAAAGAGACGATAAGTACAGTGGAGTAAATCACGGGCAGTCCTGCCGCCGCGCCACAGGCAGGCGGCAGCACGCCCCAAAATACCGAGTCGACAGCAGCAGCAGCAGCAGCAGAGTTCATTGATCACCAACTCATTGTCGACTTCGCCGTTATATTCTCCCCTCTTTACCAATTACCCGCGAAGCACCTGATTAATCCACCACTTACGTTTCGTTCGCCACTCCACACGGAGCGTTTCAACGTCGTTTTTAGCGTTAATTTCACGATCGTTGAGCGAAAATAACGTGATGCCAAACACCCACGGACTCCGGATCACTGTTTAGTCTCCACCCTCTGCCGTGCTCTGCGCCTCTGCCGGCTGCTTGGCAGTTGGCGGTCGGCGTCGGCTATGGCTGGCCTATGGCTATATGAATAGCGGTAACAGTGGTTCTCAGTCTTCTGACCTTTTTTACCTGGCTGATACTGCACTAGCGCCCACATGCTATAGTATCTCTGTATTTTACGTAGTTTTCCTTTTTGCGTCTGTGATCTGTGAAAACAGTGCAGAAATGCGCTCGAGTGTAGTGTATAGACTAGTATAGTCTGTGTAAACTCTAAGAAATCAGTCGCAAGTACAGGCATTGTTACTTTTTATGCATTGAAAACATGATAATCGTTTCATGGCCTCGGTAAGATAGACTTATTTCCGAGCACCGAGTCTGCTCGAGTGTCATGACGCGCACAGACTCCTTCATTGTAATTCGTAGCAATGCAATAGTCATAGGTGCACGAACCATATACTGCACTACTTTCATTCGGTAAATATCCCATTACGACTTTCACACTTTAATAATCTAAATTAGATAACATCACGCAACAAGTGCCGTTACATTCCAAGTAGTTATTAGGATAGTAATTTTATTGCACTTTCCACTCTTTTGTAACTCTGCTACTATTGTAACAGGGAATTTTTTTGTTACTGTAATGATTTTCTTTTTCCCGCTCTACCATTCAAATGAAAACTTTTCTGAAACGGTGTTCGAGGACGTGGTCTGAGGGAAATAAAAGAAAACGTTATTATTTTTGTTTGTGGAAGTCACAGAAGGTTCCTTTAATTCCGTTCAGTCTTATTGACACTCTCTATCTTTCATCTCCATCCGTTAACCGCAATAATATTGATATAAATATAACCCTCTTAATATTCCATTCGCTCAATATGTGCATATCATCTGTACATTATTCAACACACTACAAATAAACATAATATAAATGCAACACGCGTAATATTCAATTCTCTTCAATACATACCAACACCTTTTATAGGGCTTGCGCGATGCGTCGCTAACGGTTCAATTTCACGACAAGTATTCGATAACAAGTTCAGGTATTTCTTCCATGACGATTTATATACTACATTAAGAAAAGATCCGACACATTATAGGTACTTAATCATATTCTCATTCATTCTCCTATGGGTATACAAAAACCGTGGCACACTGTCGAATCTCAGGACTTCCTCCTTAATATTTGTTATGATGAGATTTGGAGATATAATAACAAGACGACCAACGAGCACCGACCAAGGCCGCCTGAGTGTACGACCCGACCGGTGTTTACTCGCTCAGAGTATGAACTGATCGTACTTTTAGTGAGAATAATTTGGGGAAACATTGACGGATAACCGTTTTATATTCAAAGGTGATCAGTTGTAGCCAAGCCACCCAAATTATGAGGAGTGGCTCACCCAGAACTTTATTTTGATAAAATCATTTACGAACATTCCCTTTCGTTCAATTAAATAAAATGGTATAACTCACACTCTGTGGCCCGTTTTGAGTCGACTCCTTGCACAAGTGCATACCGGTTTCATCATGTACCTGAATCCGAGTAGCCCATCGATACGATGGAATTAGGACGAAGATGAGCGCTCCCGTACTTGGTCCACCAGAAGGCCGGTTTCTTCTCCAACCTGATGCTGTTAGATCGTAGTTGAGGTCCGTCTTTTTTAACCGAAGTGGCAGGCCCCTCGAGGAGATGTCTTCCTCACGGATGTTTGACTGTGGAGCGGGGCCAAGCAGACTCGGAGCTAATACTACCAGTCAATTCAACGGTACCATGCCGACTAATTACTCGTCGCCCCGCCATCGGGACTCTCGCTCTCGTACGCGTTCACTTACATACGGAGGCGACCCCTATCGCTACTGTACTTCATGGCGCGCAATACAAACGAGAATAATATTCTTATCATTCTTATCTGATACATTACTACATTTCATCTCCTGCTGTAATCAATTTTAATGAATGACGTGTCTATAAAACAGCGATGTTAAAAAAAAAACGAAAAATCGGCGCGCTAATTGGTGCAGTGGCAGTTGATAACAGAATCCGCTACAGCACTGATTCGATCGAATCGAACCGGTTGGTGTAGTCCAGTCGGAATGTACATGACTCCTATTTTGGAATAACATAGGACTAGCAATTTTTTTGTAGACATGTCTGATGCCAAGGAAGGTAACCCTAAGTTGTCGGGAAAAGTTAGGTCCGGGTTTGGGCATTAAAAATTATTAAAAATTGAAAAACGCTATTTTTAAGTTTTTTTTTCTATTAAGTTTAGTAAAAAAAAATTCAGACAAAAGTTGTGTGTCGTGCTGTCCTCTATAAAATAAGTCTTATGAAAAAATCACATATCTTTGTTATTTTAACTGTAAATATCTGCGGAAGACGGAAAATTATAAGTTTTTCATTTCCAACCATTCAACGGCTCGTTGACGGACCGTTTTGAAACTCTTGTAACATATAGATCCATTTGTCCTCCGTCGATCTATTCTACGTTAATCTTATATAATATCTTATAATAATCTCCGAAAGTCCGGCCTTTCTCCATACCTACTCTTATGGTGTCTGACAAAAGGGAAAGAAATCGTGGTTACTAGTTTTGATACAAACTTTCAGAATCTAACCGAAAAAATATTTTTTTTCTGTAAAAATATTTTTTTTTAAGAAATAAATGTTTAGTTTATAAACAAATAGAAATAATTTCGCTAATTATCAACTTATTGCAAATATTCTTCAAATTTCTTACGAGTTATTCTGAGACACGCAATTTAAAAACAACACGCCCCGATATCTTTGTTACAATCAGAGATACAAGGACTTTTACCTTTTTTAAATTTAATATTGTTCTAATTAATATTAAGGCCCGAATCAAAATCGAGAGTATTCTTTACACCTCCAGATATCATTTCAAATTTGTTTCGTAACCCTCGAAGCAATTGTCTCACTGCCCCGAGGTCTTAATAACCATGGCGCGGCTGGAAAATGGGCATCTTTCGAACGAGTCTCGCTGCACGGCGTGGTGGGGGGCGTCGTGGCTCACCGCGTTGGGGGGAGATGCTGCGTAGCTAACAAGTGCGATATCTCCGTTAACAATTGCCATAGAAAGTTTTTTTTTTAAACCATGCTATTTTTCTCTGGACAATCCAAATATACATAACCATGTACATGTCGTGTATAACCAATAACCATGGTTTTACACGACTGCGCTATAAAAATGGTTGTAAATTAGTAATAATTTGTGGGTATCATGGATAAAAATTCATTATGAGATGAAATGTTATATTTTCGACCAAATACTTATAATCTTAACAAACTACAGTAATAAAAACGTGGGTCTTAAAAAATACATAGAATCGAATATATCAAAAATACCTTACAATGGATGTTTAATATCTATGAACTATATTAATTTTAAAAATTTCACCGCAGGTGCAACTTTTGCAGTAAATATTTATTGTGAGGAAAAGGACACGGAGTAACAACCAGGAAACAGATAACTTATGAACCACTTGTTGCTCTTTGTTAGGTATAATTAGGAACTTTAATATACGTCTGTGTTGCGGAAGAGCTGCCATAGCACTACAAGAACCTGCGCTGGCAGCGACAAAAACGCCCTCTCGCATGAGGATACAAAACTACAAATTGAATATAAAGGCGCACACACGAAAAACTTATCCAATACTTCCACCGTTTAAGTGTGTGGTACACTCTTACTCATACTTTCACGCAACATACCGAAACGTTCTTTTGGCAAGGCTTTAGTGAATATATCAGCTTTCTGCTGCTCTGTAGAAACGTATTCGACTTTAATTTCTTTGGCCTCGACTTTCTCTCGAATATAATGATATCGGATATCTATGTGCTTCGTGCGTTTGTGAAACTCCAGGTTTATGACTAATTTTATTGCACTTTGATTGTCGATAAAAAGCACAGTTGCTTCTGCACAGAGACATTCAATTCCCAATAATAGTTTTCTTAACCAAATTGCCTCTCTTGTTGCAGCTGCGGCTGCAACATACTCCGACTCAGTTGTGCTGAGTGTAACCAGTTTTTGACGCTGACTAGACCACGTGATCGGACCACTCGCGAGCTCGAAAAGATATCCGGTCGTTAACCTTCTGGTCTCAACGTCGCCCGCATAATCTGCATCGGAATATCCGATCAATTTTGACACGCTTCCACCGCCGCGATACTCGATACCACACTTCAGTGTTCCTGATAAATACGCCAAGATTCTTTTTACTGCTCGCCAGTGGTCTTCGCTGTGATTATTTAAATATTTGCTCACAGAATTTACAGAGTATGCTAGGTCTGGACACTATTGCCAAGAACATCAGTGAATCGACTGCCTCTCTATACGGTACTCGCTCACATTTTTCTCCTTCATCAGTTACCGGGTGCAGCGCAACATGCGAGTCTGCCGGTGTGCTCACCGATTTTGCCTCACTTTTTCCAAATTTCGCGATTACTCGTTTTGCGTACGCGCTCTGATGCACAAATATCGACCTCTTTTGTCGATCGCGTTCGATTTGCATTCCGACAAACATACTCGCGTCACCGATTGTGATTTTAAATGAATTGCTCAGTAGCTCGAGAACCTTTTTGATTATTGCTGTCGATTCTGATACAATTAGCCCGTCGTCGACGAATAGCGCAAGATACACAACAGATTTCCCGACATTTCCAACGAAAATACACGGATCTGCCGCCGTTTCTTTAAACTCGAATTCTCGCAGACATGCACTAAACTCACGATTCCAAACCCTAGGGGCTTGTTTCAGGCCATATAACGATTTTTCTAATCGACACACGACACTCTTTGGCGCACTTTTCTTCGATGTTTTGATGCCGAGACCCTCCGATACTTCCATGAAGATTTCTTCATCCAGTTTCCCGTACAAGAATGCCGTCTGGACATCGAACTGGGCCAGCTCGAGATCGCGTTCAGCAGCAACAGCTAGAAGCACTCCAATTGAGTCGTATCTTACTACCGGCGCGAATGTTTCTCCGAAATCGACGCCTTTTCGCTGCTTGAAGTCTCGAGCACACAGCCGTGCTTTGAACTTGTAGATGTTTCCTTCGGTGTCCTTCATTAGTCGAAAAACCCACTTGGAGTCGATAAGTTTAATTTCGGGTTTCTTCTTGACCAAAGTCCAGGTACCGTTTTCTTTGTGTGCGATTAGCTCTCGTTCAATCGCCTTGATCCATTCTTCTGACTCCCCACTCGTCATCGCTTCTTCAAGAGTTTCCGGAATGCTCACCTCTGCTACATTTGTTTCGTAGCGCGACGGTCGCCGCAAACTTCCTCGATCTCGAAGCTTCCGTTCTGGAGCGACAGGTTGCTGCTGTACGACCAATTCCTTCCTCTCATTTGCTGCATCATCGATAGGCGGCAGAAAAACTTTGTCGTCATCGTTTTCTTCCTGCAGAATCTCTTCCTGCTCGATTTTTGGCAGCACAACCTCGTCGTCTCGATTTTCGATCAACACCGTCGCCACTTTTCCGATTCTTTCGTAAAACACAACGTCCCGTGACACCGACACTTTCTTAGACACTGGATCGTAGACGCGATAATTTGATGAGTTTCCTTCGTACCCGACTAGTATCATCTTCTTCGCGCGAACGTCGAATTTCGCTGTGAACTGCTTTGGCGTGTTTACGTACGCTTCAGCTCCGAAGATGCGCAAGTGCTTCAGGTTCGGCTTCTTTCCAACCCAGAGCTCATACGGAGTCGCTCCGTTTCTTATCCCTGACGATCCCGATCGATTCATGAGATACACCGCCGTGTTCGCTGCTTCCGCCCACAGAGTAGTTGGGACATTTTTCGAGTGCAACATTGTTCTTGCTTTCTCAATAATTGTTCTGTTATCCCGCTCTGCCTTGCCGTTCTGCTCTGGCGTATATGGCGCCGTGTACTCCCGTTGAATCCCGCGCGACTCGAGGTAGCTGATCATATTTTTATTTTTGAATTCTCCTCCGTTATCTGATCGGAGCACTCGCATGACTCGACCAGACTTGTTCTCGATCAGCTTATCGAACACTTTAAATTTCTCGAACACGTCGCTCTTGTGTCGCAAGAAATATATATATCGGTAACTTGTAGCATCGTCTTTAAACGTTAGTAAATAGCGCGCACCGCCTGGCGTCTCCACAGACATGCGTCCACACACGTCTGTGTGTATCACTTCACCGGGTTCCGTCGCAGCTCGTTCCCGCTCCTTCCGAAACGGACGCCTGTGAGATTTCCCCACCGAGCACGCTTCACAGAACACATCACCGGTTTTCGGCAGTTCGACCCCTTTCACATGTCCTCTCGTGACGAGTTCGCGCAACGCACGACCGTTCATGTGTCCGAGTCGCTCGTGCCACACTCGAAGATTCATTTTCGCTACATTCGCCTCGTCGTCTACTCGCGCACGTTTAACTCGAAAAAACATTCGAAAGATTTCGTTTTCTTGCTTTATCCCGTAAGCTAACACTTTGTTACCGACTTTAATTTTTACGTGCTTTCCGATAAACACCACTTCTTGACCTCTCGAGGTGCACACTCCGACAGAAAATAAGTTCTTTTTCATTTCCGGTACGTGAAGAACTTTCTCGATTCGAGATTTACACCACGCACTATCGACATACTTTTCGATCACGATCGTTCCTTCACCGTCCACTTTGCACTCTTTATTGTCGCCGAGGGAGACCGTACCGCCATCTGTCAACTGTCTATACTCCGCGAACCACTCACGTCTGTACGTTATATGACGCGATGCCCCGCTGTCGGTAATCCACACATCTTCTTTGCCCGCTGTCAGCACCGAGTTTACAACCTCGACGGACGGAGAAGATTCACGCTCTTCTTGTCGCCGATCTCCGCTAAGCGCTTCTCGCTGCTTTTCTCTACGACGAATGCGCAATCATGCCCCGCTTCGCTGCTGTCGTACTCCCCCTTTTTGTTCGGGCGTTTCCGCGCATAATGCCCCTTCCTTTGGCACTTAAAACACTGAACTGAACTTTTTCTTTATCTCTCGGTTTTCTCTTCTTCTTGTCTCTTGAACTCGATTTTTCACTTTTCTCCGCACTTGCTTCTTCATTTTTCTTTTCAGCTCCTCTTCTGTATGCAGAGAAAGCCCCAGGAGTCTCATCGTCCGCGGTTAACCGTGCCTCCTCACGAATGAGTCTTTTTTGCAGATTTGCGAGTGTCTGCATTTCCGGCGCGACATTATCCCACGCGGTCTGAAATGCCGAGTATTTCGTCGATAAACTCCCGAGCACTTTTGCGACTATCGTTAATTCCGACACCTGCTCTCCGATATCAATTAACTGCGAGGCCATATTTTTAATCGTAGACACATGTTTTATTATCGAGTCTCCCGGAGACATTCGATATTCATACAGCTTCGTCATAAGCAGCAATTTGTTTGCAGCTGATTTTTGCTCGAAGACACTAGACAACTGTCCCCACATGTCTTGCGCGGTTAAACACGTCAACAGCGGCTGCAACTGGTCGTACTCCATCGCCGAGGAGATTAGGAACATCGCGCGCGCATTGTCCGACAACCACGTTTTCTTCGCTTCCTCCTGACCGTCTCCCGTCAGCATCACTCTCGTCCCGTCAACCACATCGTGTATTCCACTCGCAATAAATAACATTTTTACTTGGAATTTCCATCCCTGGAAATTCTCACCGTTGAATTTTGTTATGTTTCGCGTTGAGATTGCGTCCGACATTTCAGATTCGTTCGCACTCGCGATCGCGCTTCTATCTCCCGGAGAAAGCACGTGCCAAGATGGCTTCCGTTTCGCGACCGCGTGTTCGTCTTTTCACGCTTCTCGACTCAAACCGCTCGACTTTTCTCACAAATAACGCTCAGTTAGGGTGACTGGGCCCATAACCTTTTGCAGTAAATATTTATTGTGAGGAAAAGGATACGGCGTAACAGCCAGGAAACAGATAACTTATGAACCACTTGTTGCTCCTTGTTAGGTATAATTAGGAACTTTAATATACGTCTGTGTTGCGAAAGAGCTGCCATAGCACTACAAGAACCTGTGCTGGCAGCGACAAAAACGCCCTCTCGCATGAGGATACAAAACTACAAATTGAATATAAAGGCGCACACACGAAAAACTTATCCAATAGTAACAACAGCCCTTTTTTCTATAGAAATTTTTTTTTCCGTCTGTGTCACGTGAGTCTTGTCACCGTCCTCGTTTGTCAATTTTAGTAAATCGTTGTCGATCTCATCGTCAGTCAGGAGAATTTCTGGCTCACGTTCGCGCACGTCTGGCCAAATTTCTTGTTTAAGACAGCGCCTAAACCAATTTTCAGACACACTATAAACCCATGTGGGCGAACACTACTAATAACATGTGCTACGGCCACAATTTTTGATAAAAATTTCTTTACCCTTTTTCGCGGTAATCGGTCAGAATGATATTATTTAAAAATGCGCGCAGTGAGTTTGGAATTACTTCCTCGACGTTTTCGAGAAACGAATTTGGGGATGGATAGTTATCCATATCATATTTCGCCGCACGAATATCTTTGGGGATAATCTTAGCCGCTGCCGTGACGATTTTTAGACGATCCGTCTCTTTGTTATACGAATCTTGAAAATTTGTCAACAAAATTTTGGGAGAAACATCTCGCAAATAAATGACTGGCTAGACACCTGTGTTAGATGTGATAATCCATCACCAATCTTTTCGTAAAGTTTCTTATTAATCTATTGATTAATAGCTACTTTCGCTTCATAAGAATCTACGATTGTTTTTCACGAAAAGTGATGCTCGTGCAGATGATCATTTACGAACTTTTCGATCATCTCAATTACCTGTGGCGTGTTTGACACTGATTGGTCTGTTGAATGTGAGCAACTGAAAAAACGTAAATGACAAAAACTGTGGTAACGGGCATTTACACTGACAGATCAAACGTACTAGCAATACGATTGACAACTTCATTAGTCCATTTATCACAATACTGAAGGCAGTTATTTGAAAAATCGAATTCGTGTTGCGTAAACGACGTAGAAGTAGTTAGACTTCCATTCTTAAAAATATTTTTATCTCTATTAATCTTGCGTATGCCTGAGTAATATGTATAACATTTACCGTGTACGCTAATGTATTCTTTTACTCTTAACTTAAACTTGATATATTTTTTGTCTTCTCGCCTGATGCTAGCGGAGATCTGCTAGTCAACGGCTTTCTGTTGAGTGGTACTGGTTTCGTACTTGTTTAGCGCGTCCTCATAAATGAAACAAATTTAATCGTCCATGCTTACACTATTTAATAGCCATGGGGATTTATAAATAGCGATGCGGACAAGCATGGGCAAAAATCGATAACAAATTCAAATTTCTTAACAGATCAAAAGTCTATAACAGACTCAAATTTCGATATGACTATTTTCATGATACTATACTATATAGTTATGACAAGAAATTCCCTTCGCTTACTTATTCAAATCATGTCGATCGTTCCAAAATTTTACTCCAAATGGATCGTAATTCTCCGGCGTATAGGCGTCCGTAAAAACCTATAATACATTATCCTTGTCATTCCCTTTTTTACATATATTTTTAAAACAAAATGCATACATTTAACTCCATAATATGAGCCACACACTTACTGAAGGAATAGTTCCACAGCATAAAATAATATACGTTTTACTATTTTGCAAACGGTACGGCATTTATATTTTTTCGGCATACAGAGCAATGTGAGCTGACTTATTTCGACCAGGTATTAAGTGTACAAATAAGTTTCCGCCGTTTGTAATAAAAAATTGGAAATTTATTGTGAATGGACGGTACCTAATGTTTTATCCGAAGTATTGTCCATCGCTTGCCAGTACTCTTTCCCATCTTTCTGGTAGCATACGGATACTGCGTCGGAAGAATGCTTCATCTTTTGAGGCTATCCACGAATCGACCCAATTTTTGGTATCTTCATATGATGTGAAGTGTTGCTCACATAGATCATGCGCCATCGACCGAAACAAGTGGAAATCAGAAGGAGCAATGTCTGGTGAATATGGCGGGTGGGGTAAAACTTCCCAATTGAGTGTTTCCAAATAGGTTTTGACTGGCGCCGCAACATGTGGACGAGCATTATCATGCAGGAGAATAACTTTGTCGTGTTTGGAGTAGTAGTGGGCTCGCTTTTCCTTGAGTGCTCGACTCAATCTCATCAATTGTGTTCGGTAGACAGCTCCAGTAATGGTTTCGTTCGGTTTGAGCAACTCATAATACACGACACCAAGCTGATCCCACCAAATACACAACAAGAGTTTTTTTTCCATGAATATTTGGCTTAGCTGTAGATGTTGAAGCATGGCCAGGTGGTCCCCATGATTTCTTCCTCTTTGGATTATCATAGTGGATCCATTTTTCATCACCAGTGACTATACGGTGCACAAAACCCTTTCGTTTATGCCTGGCATTTCACATGTGAAAAATCGGCGTTCAACGTTTCTTGGCGTCAGTTCATATGGAACCCAATTTCCTTGTTTTTTAATCATTCCCAATGATTTCAACCGATGTGAAATTGCTTGTTGAGTCACTCCTAATGTAAGTGCAAGTTCTTCTTGCATTTGGCACGAATCTTGATCCAATAATGCTTCCAATTCCGCGTCTTCGTACACTTTCGGCCTTCCGCTGCGTTCTTTGTCTTCGATGTCAAATTCACCGTTTTTAAACTTTTGAAACCACTCACGACAACTTCTCTCATTTACGGCAGCCTCAGCTGCAGATTTCTTCAAATTGAAGAAGTAAATCAAAAGTTCCCGCAAATGACGCTTATTCGGCTCAAAACTCGACATTTTCGCACACAAAAGAATATATTATACTAATAAAAAATCACTAATATTTTAAGGTTCAAACGGCGGAAACTTATTTGTACACCCAATAAAACACGTTCCTGCAGGTTTAGTGACTGTTTTTAGGACCTCCCACCCCAAGCGCTCTGTAGAAAAGATGAACATCTGTCGTTTGCAGAGTCCCCCAAAAAGGGACTGTTTGCTCGTAATCTTGGAATTTCTGCTACCAAAATATACCTGTGTCGCCCAGGTACATTAGAGCTTTGTATAAAATCTTATGGATATCTGTGGAATGTGGATGCCTAAGGTGAAAATGCATAAAACTAAGTTCACGCATTTAATATTGTTTTACATACTACTATGTAAAACATTTTCATGTGATCCTGTGAATCTAGTCTTTTTTATTTTCGTGTATTGACACCACTGAGCAGATATCTTTTGTACCTAAGTCGTTGCCTACCCTGCTGTGCAATAGTCTGTGTCTAATTAAGTTAGTTAAGCTCTCTTCTTCCGAAGCGACGCCTCGCCATTTATTCTGTTGTAACCGGCTTACATTAATTAAACGTTAACTGATTGCTTAAATAAAGCATATTAATATTTGGTTGTTTGGGTAAGACCACGTAAACATTAACAAATATTATGACAAAATGATTACTAATTTACAGCTATTTTTATGGCGCAGTCGTGTGAAACTATGATTATCGGGTCGAGTATTAAAGACTGAACAATTTAACCGATATATTCAGATCTTCCAGAAAAAAATGGCAGCGCCCAGTACGGCGCGCCAGGACGCCCCCCACCACGCCGCGATACAAAACAAATTTGGAATCATACCTGGAGATGTAAAGAATACTCTCGATTTTAGTTCGGATCTTGATACTAATTAGAACAATATTAAATTTTTAAAAGGTAATAGTCCTGATATCTCTGGTTGTAACAAAGATATTGGGACGTTCTTTGTTTCAAATTACGTGTGTTTGAGAACACACTAGCATTCTGCTGCACGTGGCTGGATAGCTCACCGCGCGCACGTTCTACAACGGCATTGGTGCAAACGGCTGGTTTGAAACCACAGCCATCTTTACTTGCGAAAATCGGTCGGTTCGATACGTCTCACCTCGTGCAGCGTATTTCTCAGCTCATCAATGTTTTCGGTGCTCAATTGTGTTTAATTAGTCTCACAGAACAGCTAAAATCTAATGAACATCGGACTATAAACTAGCTGTGAATTGTTTTCGGTCTACTCATTGGTGCTTCCTCATAAATTGGTCTCACTTGTGTTATAAATATTTTCTTATATATCTTTAATATCGAAGCCCCCTTTTCTTTTTTTTTCTTTCTTGCGCGGCACGTCAGGCGTTGTCGGCCGGAGGCGGAAACTTACCGTTGTAAACTGCGTGTCGTCGATGCCTGTAGGAATTGCCGGGGAGAATAGACAGATATGGATCGTACGGGTATTTGCCAATAGAATAATCGTTTATTAAATAGTAAATAAGTAGTAATTCAGAAAAATAAGCAGTAAAGTAATGTAATGACGTGAAACTCAAATGGTAATATAGAATAATGGTTAGAGGTAGATAATCAATCGTTCACTACGGCCTCTCCGGCCCGCGTCGCGTGGTTCTCGTTAACGTTGTCGTCGGCCGTTGCGCCTTTTTACGTTCCGTGAGTTCGTTGCGGCTACGTCCGATTCTGGCTGAAGCCTCATTCGCACTGCCGTTGCCTGACGGTACGCGGGCTCGCGCCTGCGCCTTACGTGCGCTTTACGCGGTTCGCGTCGTGATGCGTCGTTGCCCGGTCTACGCCGGCCGAGGCCCAAAAAGGCGATTTATAACACCTCGGCCATCCTTAAATTTCCTCGTCCTCGAGGAAACTCGTCTTATAGTCCCGGAATTTTACCGGAATCCTGCGCACTCGGTGCGGATTCACCTTTCTCCCTCGGAGTGCCATCTCTCCGTTCGGCTATCCTCTTAATTTGGTCATCTAGACTCACGGCCGGTTGGCCATGTGTCGACGGTTCTCCCATCGTCTTTCCCGGATCAAACGTCCGTCTCTTGAATCGTGGCTTTCGTGAATCTGTTAGTTGTTGTTGTTGCCTCCTTAATTTTGTGTAGTCGTCTTCTTGATCGTTAACGGTTTTATGATTCGTGCTGTTGTCGTTCTTCTTCCGTTTTTTACTATTATCGTTGTTTCTCGTTGTTTCTTCTTCTTTGTTTCTAATGCCGTTGTTTGGTTTTCTTCTTGTGTTCACGTTGTGTACGGTAACGTTGTTTTCCTCGTCTTTCCAGTTTGCTGCTTCATCGATTTCTTTGTTTTTCAGGTTGGCTGCTTCGTTCTTATTTTCGTTTTGCAGAGTTGCTGCTTCGTTTTCCTCCGTTGTGTCTTCGTTTTCTTCTTCGTTTACGTTTACGGTAACGTCGTTTTCCCCGTTTTTCCAGTTTGCTGCTTCATCGATTTCTTTGTTTTTAAGGTTGGCTGCTTCGTTGTTATTTTCGTTTTGCAGAGTTGCTGCTTCGTTTTCCTCCATTGTGTCTTCGTTTTCTTCTTCGTTTACGTTTACGGTAACGTCGTTTTCCTCGTCTTTCCAGTTTGCTGCTTCATCGATTTCTTTGTTTTTCAGGTTGGCTGCTTCGATGTTATTTTCGTTTTGCAGAGTTGCTGCTTCGATGTTATTTTCGTTTTGCAGAATTGCTGCTTCGTTTTCCTCCGTTGTGTCTTCGTTTTCTTCTTCGTTTACGTTTACGGTAACGTCGTTTTCCTCGTCTTTCCAGTTTGCTGCTTCATCGATTTCTTTGTTTTTCAGGTTGGCTGCCTCATTGTTATTTTCGTTTTGCGGAGTTGCTACTTCGTTTTCCTCCGTTGTGTCTTCGTTTTCTCTCTTCATTTCGTTTTCTTCGTTTAGCGTTTTTCGTTTCGTTTCGTTTTCTTCGTTCTTCGTTTTTCGTTTCGTTTCGTTTTCTTCGTTCTTCGTTTTTCGTTCTATTTCGTTTTCTTTGTTCTTCGTTTCTCGTTTTATTTCGTTTTGCGTTTTTCGTTTCGTTTCGTTTTCGTCGTTCTTCGTTTTTCGTTTCGTTTCGTTTCGTTTCGTTTCGTTTTCTTCGTTTTTCGTTTCATTTCGTTTTCTTCGTTCTTCGTTTTTCGTTCTATTTCGTTTTCTTCGTTCTTCGGTTCTCGTTTTATTTCGTTTTCTTCGTTTTGCGTTTTTCGTTTTGTTTCGTTTTCTTCGTTCTTCGTTTTTCGTTTCGTTTCGTTTTCTTCGTTCTTCGTTTTTCGTTCTATTTCGTTTTCTTCGTTCTTCGGTTCTCGTTTTATTTCGTTTTCTTCGTTTTGCGTTTTTCGTTTTGTTTCGTTTTCTTCGTTCTTCGTTTTTCGTTTCGTTTCGTTTTCTTCGTTCTTCGTTTTTCGTTCTATTTCGTTTTCTTCGTTCTTCGTTTCTCGTTTTATTTCGTTTTCTTCGTTTTGCGTTTTTCGTTTCGTTTCGTTTTCTTCGTTCTTTGTTTTACGTTTCGTTTCGTTTTCTTCGTTCTTCGTTTTTCGTTCTATTTCGTTTTCTTCGTTAATATCACTTTCAACAGATGATTCTTCGTGTTCGTCGTCTTCTTCATATCCTCGTTCTTCGTTGTCGTCAAATTTTTCATTAAACTCGCGTTTTTCGTAATAAACATGTTCTTCGTTGCTCTCGCGCAATTTGTAGTACGCGCCTAGCTCGTACCGTTCGTTACGCGGTTTGTACCGTTCGTCACGCCGTTCGTACCGTTCGTTGCGCCGTTCCTACCGTTCGTTGCGCCGTTCGTACCGTTCGTTGCGCGATTCGTACCGTTCGTTGCGAGGTTTATACCGTTCGTCACGCCGTTCGTAGCGTTCGTTGCGCTGTTCGTACCGTTCGTTGCGCGGTTTGTACCGTTCGTCACGCCGTTCGTACCGTTCGTTGCGCCGTTCGTCACGCCGTTCGTTGCGTGGTTCGTACCGTTCGTCGCGCCGTTCGTTGCGCGGTTTGTACCGTTCGTACCTTCCGTTGCGCGGTTCGTCACTCCGTTTGTTGGTTTGAATTGGATTCACTCGAAATCCTAATCTATCGAGTTCTTCCAATATTCTTTGAACTTCAAGCGACTCGTCATCCGCTTGGCCTTTGCTCTGACGCTCGCGGTCTTTGCGTCTTTGATTTTCGTCGAAGTCGATCTCCATCTCCTCTTCCGTCGTGTCCCCCGTAAGCGGCGTTTTGAACCTCTCCATGTTATCGCGCTGGGACTGCTAAAATTTTTCAGCGTTCGCCATGGTGTGAGGGAGAGCGCGTCACTTCTCCTTTCTCACTCGTACACTGCGAACTCTCGTGCGTGCCGTTCGCGCGCGTTTTGGCACGTGTCGAGGTCGTTACTGTTTTCCTCTGTGACCTCTACCTTTGTTCAGGCTTACTGCGTGCCGGTTTGTCCTTCCGATGTAATACTTCGTCTCCTCGAGACGCACTTCTCTTTATTAAGCGTAAAATTTTCACCGTTCGTTGTTGAAAATTTTTATACGTTGTCCATTTTGCAATTTTATTACACTGTTAGTTCGTTACTTGTTCACTTTTGTTCGATTGCAAAATTTTACATAGTTCGTTAGTTACATTTTACACTTTTAACCGTTGCAAATTTTTACATTTTTCGTTAGTTAAATTTTACACTTTTGTTCGTTAGTTAAATTTACACTTTTGTTCGTTAGTTAAATTTTACACTTTTGTCCGTTTGCAAAATTTTACATCGTTCGTTAGTTAAATTTCACACTTTTGTCCGTTTGCAAAATTTTACATTGTTCGTTAGTTAAATTTTACACTTTTGTCCGTTTCCCTCGGATTCTGCAGGTATCCCACTTCTGATTGTTATAAATATTGTCTTATATATCTTTAATATCGAAGCCCCCTTTTCTTGCGCGGCACGTTTGTCAGGTGTTGTCGGCCGGAGGCGGAAACTTACCGTTGTAAACCGCGTGTCGTCGATGCCTGTAGGAATTGCCGGGGTGAATAGACAGATATGGATCGTACGGGTATTTGCCAATAGAATAATCGTTTATTAAATAGTGAATAAGTAGTAATTTAGAAAGATAAGCAGTAAAGTAATGTAATGACGTGAAACTCAAATGGTAATATAGAATAATGGTTGAAGGTAGATAATCAATCGTTCACTACGGCCTCTCCGGCCCGCGTCGCGTGGTTCTCGTTAACGTTGTCGTCGGCCGTTGCGCCTTTTTACGTTCCGTGAGTTCGTTGCGGCTACGTCCGATTCTGGCTGAAGCCTCGTTCGCACTGCCGTTGCCTAACGGTACGCGGGCTCGCGCCTGCGCCTAACGTGCGCTTTACGCGGTTCGCGTCGTGATGCGTCGTTGCCCGGTCTACGCCGGCCGAGGCCCAAAAAGGCGGTTTATAACACTTGTGTGTCGTGCTCGCGTCAGTGGTGTTACCGCGTGGCGTTAAGACCTTTCGAGGAATTGCTCAACTTAAGCTCACCGATTAATATATAATATATATAATCGAGCCCAGTGTTGGTACCGCTCTTTATAATTTGTTTTTTTTGTGTTTACGATCGTTACCTTTTTGTATATTTTATTTCCTGCTTTATTTTTTAATTCGTACATTAAAGTGGTCAGGTGGAGCAATAAATGCAAATTTCCTAACATCCGTATATCGCTTCTAATTTTATTCTCAATATATTACAGTCCACTTCATCTCCATCAACTGAGTTTTCGAACAACGTGTCTCAGAATGATTCGTAACAATCTTGTAGAATATTTGCAATAAATCGACAATCAGCGAAATTATTTCTATTTGTTTATAAGCCAAACAATTTTTTCTTCAAAAAGTACATTTTCTAAAGAAAAAAATGATGTTTTTTGTTAGATTCTGCAAGTGTATCTAACCTAGTAACCACGATTTTTTTCCCCTTGTCAGACGACCATAAAGTCGGAGAAAGGCCGGATTTTCGGAGATTGTTTATTGCTGCCAAACTATGAGACACAGCTGGATAAACTTGGAACGTATCGTCAGAGGACAAATGGATCTATGTACTTATATGTTATATAAGTTTCAAAACGTCCCGTCAATGAACCGTTGAATCGTTTGCGATAAACATAAGATTTTTCATAAGAGTTACTTTATAGAGAATTTTGTCTGAAACTTTTTTTTAGTAAACTTAATAGAAAAAAAAACTTAAAAATAGCATTTTTTCAATTTTTTATGTTTTTAGCGCCCAAACCCGGAAATAACATTTCCGTAAAACTTAGGGTTACCGTCATTGGCATCAGATCTGCATAGAAAAAAATCGCCAGCCCTGTTATTCCAAAACAGAAGTCGATATATTTTATGTACATCCCGACTAGACTAGTGGGGTAGCATATCCGCTAAACAATTGCAAGTGCATGTATAATGCGTCATGAAAATGGTTGGTGGCACTGAGAGCTCGTTCTATACCGTTTTATTCGTAAAAGGTGCCGAACGGGCATAGCGAGGTACCCGCTGAATGGCTACCATATGTCCCTGATGACGAGATTAAGGCTGCGATCCGAATCGCGCTTACAGTGCACATAGCATACTAACGCACGGCCCGATTCGAGCTTTGAGCGCTCACCGTTTGCGCTGCGAACTTTATGACGTCGTTTTCGAGCGTTCACGATGCTCACGGGTCGGATCGTTAGCACCGTGTTCGTAGCACCTTACTTTTACTGCTCACAAGTGGTCCGAATTATTAGTACCGTAAACAGACGTTAGCGCTCTCACTGAATCGGACCGTACGTAGCAACTTGTGCATTGTAATCGCTGTGAGCGCGATTCAGACCGTAGCCTAAAGCCCATCACACAATGGAAAGGACCGGGGAATAGGAATAGGGAATAACATAGGCAACAGAAATAACTAAATTCCAACTTACTAGAAACTGTGTATCAATGCACAATGGAATATAGAATAGGCAATAGGAACAGAATTTCCGACGCGTTGGATTTCTGTTCCCTATCGCCTGTTCCTGACCAATGACAGTGAGACAGTTTTATGTTTTGACGGGCACATGGGTTCAAGAAGTGTGATGATTATATTTATTCGTTTATATTTTGAAGAAGTGCTAACGTTATGTCACAATTTTTTAATCACGAATATTGTAAACGAAAAGAATTGTACAAATCACAGGACGCTGACGACATGGAAAAAAACGAGTTCGATGATATTAATTTAGAATATTGTACGCAAAGTGCAAAAGCGGGCGACGAATTGTTAATCGATTTAGTCAGATCTCGTCCATTTCTGTATGATAAAAGTATGAGAGATTATCGTGATCAGAGCATGAAGGAAAATGCGTGGAAAGAGATATCTGTTGTTATGAATATGTCAGGTAAATATGTGACCAAATATTGTTTTAGCTATATGTACATGAACAGAGTATGCTTTATTGTCTTTGACAAAAATCTTTATATACATGGAAAAAAAATTCCAAACCAGCATGAGAATGAATTTTCTCTGCTACAATTTCCTTTTGCTTATATCCAATTGTATTCATTGTGTATAGCTTCTGATTGTCAAACACGTTGGGTTCGTCTTCGCCAACGTTTCAGTAAGGAAAAGCAACAACTAGCGTTGGACACAAGAAGTGGAGCAGGCAAACCTACAAGGCAGCAATGGGTTCTATTTGATCACTTAATTTTTTTGGAGAAATTTGTCTTTCAGAGAAAGTAAGTTACATATTGTAACGAGGCAGAATAGTTAGGCTGCGTCCCTCTCGCTCAACGGATGCCTACACGATCCCGCAGGGTTGTAGGGGGTGATTTTCAGGTCTTATTTATTCTTTATTTTTATTTTTTTTTCTTGTCTTATTTTTTTTATATACATAATGCGATTTATACGACCAGAGGGACGATGGGAGAGTACCAAGAAGATGAGAGCTTCGGGATTCGGCCTTTTCTCTATACCGACATTTCACACCTTTCCCGGTCGGGATGTATCATTATCCCACTCGACGTACTAAAGGATACGCGGCTTTCTATTCTCAGCCGCCGTCGGCCCACGGAAATGTATATATCTCAGGGGATCATCTGCTGGACTACGCAACGCGGGTATTGTCTGTCGCTAATTTATACATCGGCCAGCTGAGGCGCTAGTCGCGGTCAGCGTGCGACACCGGTTCCCCCAATTAACCGAGTTTAGCGGGTTAAGTGGGGATCATAGGTTACGGGCACGCGTGCCGGCAGGACCTCGGGGCTTTTTCCCGGTGACCGTTGAGCGAATCAGACCAGCGGGTAGTATATCTTTGTCCCGTTCTGCTCTGCAACCTCAAGCAAACGAACCTCTGCCACTCGACACTGTACGAGAAGGAAAAGAAAACGAAGGACATACAATTTCGAAGTATCCTCGGGATTTCCGGGATCACGAGAATATCGCTCCGTCATCGTCCCGGTGAGCTCTCTTCCCTTCTACGGTCTTTTACTATTGTTTTATTATTTTATCATTCAATTTGTGAACTATAAATTTATTCGTACTTGGTCACCCCTGCGACTCTAGTACACTGCGCGCAGAGTGTAAATTTGTATCGGGAACTGCGGCGTTCGTAGCATGTA
Source organism: Cylloceria caligata (assembly GCA_963942595.1). Lineage (NCBI taxonomy): Eukaryota > Metazoa > Arthropoda > Insecta > Hymenoptera > Ichneumonidae > Cylloceria > Cylloceria caligata. The sequence continues at coordinate 23,503,602 of OZ012706.1, forward strand.
ACCTCGAGATCGTGTCACAGATAAAAGCCGGGGAAAAGTTATTGTATTAATTAATTGTTTCTGTAGTCGGTTAAACCGTGCGCGCGTTAGGCCGTTATCCCGGAGAGTTTGGAATTTGTTAATCGGTAATGTGTGGGATTGGAACGGAATAGACCGTGTCACCGGTTCCGACTAGATTATAGATTTGGATTCGGATAAGTTAACGTGAATTTTCTAGCGTCTCGATTTGGAAGGTCGCGCGCGGGTTAGTACGTCGTCCCGTCGAGAAATGGATATTGAAGAGACTAGCACGTTATAGACTGCGTCGCGTATCCTTCCGATTGATCGGCGGTTCTCCAATTCATTTATTTATTTGTTTATTTATTCACTTAATTATTTAGTTATTTATTCATTTATTTATTTGTTTATTTATTCCTTATTTATTTGTTTCGTTCTTTATTTATTTTCTTTTCCTCGTTATTATTGGTTATATGTCATTTGTTATATTTTATTCGTTATAGTTCATTCGTTATATTTTCTTTGTTATATTTTATTCATTATATCTTATTTATTATATTATATTCGTTTTTTTATCCATTATTCTTTCTTTATCCTCGGTTATATTTTATGGGTTATATTATATTTGTCATATTTTGTTCGTTATATTTTATTCAGGCCACGAGGGGCCGGTCGAGAGTATTACGCTCAGATTGATTACCGTCTCGCGATTATTATTCGGAATTGTAATATTTGGCAAGCCGCGGATCGCTTCGCGTACGTGACCTTCCGACGTCCCGTTGTATGGTTTTTTGGGATGTATTGGGGATTAGCTCGGGGTAGGCCGTATCGCGAACGGTGCGTAGAGACGGCCGAATATTTGATTGTAGTCGATGAATATTATTAGGAATACGTAGCGAGCGAGATAGGCTATACAGTATCTGGAGGCTACCGAAGTATGAGAGTGAGTGAGAAATCGGGATAACTGCTGCTGTTGAAGGAAAGATTAAAACTAGGAACTACCTAACTACAGTTAGAAAATTGTTTGTTTGTTTGTTCGTTATATTTTATCTATCTGGTATCTGGAGGCTACCGAAGTATGAGAGTGAGTGAGAAATCGGGATAGCTGCTGCTGTTGAAGGAAAGATTAAAACTAGGATACCTAACTACAGTTAGAAAATTGTTAACACAGGAGAATAATTTTACGGGACATTTTGGTTAAATTCGGAATTGATGTTCCTTGGAGAAATAAAGAAGTTTGTAAGTCCCGTACCTGCTGTGGTTGTGTGAATTATTTACTATTATTATCTTATTTGTGTATTTAATATTTATTTAGCTGAATCCGGTTTATTAATTGTGTTTAGTATTTATTAACAATATTTTATTATTTGTCCGGGTCCACCGACTCTGATGACTTATTTGAATTAATTGATCTTGTTTATATTTTATCTTGGAATAGTTAGTGACTTGACAGTCCGAACCACCCACTCTGCCTTGAACAGCTGTAGCTGGCCTGGGTCGAGACTGGTCATCCAACTCGGTATTTTTTCCTTCCGGCGCGAAAGCGCCTGGCGCCCATCTCGAAAGAGAAAATAAAAAGGAAGGAAAAAATAACTTGGACCAGTCATAGGTAACGTGGTGCGTTGAGGCACAAATTTATCGTTACAAATTTGGCGCCCAACGTGGGGCCTGGCTGTCAAGTTGTTCATTTTTATTGAAAAAAATATATATAATTTTATTACTTATCAATTTTCTTTTTAATTATTTCGGTTTCTTTTTATATTATTTTTTTTATTATTATTGATGATCGCAACCATAGCAGGTTTTTTTCATTCAGATCGACAGTTCTTCCCCATTAATAATTTTGTTATCTGTTTAACATTTCTATCCGAAATTGTCTGAAATAATTAAGCGGGATAGTATAATTAACGTTTCAGTATTCGGCAGTATAGTTATCCCGCTAAGCACGGTAGCAAGCCTTCGTGAGGTATACGGTAGGCCAAGCTCGCTCGCATGGTCTAGTGCCGCGCTCGAGGCCGGCCGTGTTTACATTTTTTCTGTTGTGTGTCGCCGAGTGAGTAAGAGTCTTCGATGTTGGAAACTGGTACTCCCGGCTAATGTAATATTATTTCTCGCTTATTATACTACTTTGGAAATATTATTTGGATTTATACCGAGTTGAGCGAATTTGCGGGTCCCGAGTCTACGGCGGCAACGATAGAGAAGGAATAATTAGGTAATTTATTAGATCTTGGATTCAGTTATGCGTTAAAAGATTTATAACATTTATAACAATCACTTTTCTTAATTAATCATCTTTATTATCAGGAGTACAAATTGAAAATGCGGGATTTTTTTTCTATTTTTGAACGTTTATTCTGAAAAAATGGTAACAAATGAATTATTCAAAGTATTGTCCATCGCTAGCCACAACTTTTTCCCATCTTTCTGGCAATTTACGGATACCGTCGCGAAAAAATTCGGCCGGCTTGGCTGCTATCCAGTCATCGACCCATTTTTGGGCTTCTTCGTAAGAATGGAAGCGCTGGTCAGCTAGGCCATGTGTCATCGATCGGAAAAGGTGGTAATCGGAAGGAGCAATATCTGGGCTATACGGCGGGTGGGGTAAGACTTCCCATTTCAGCGTTTGTAGGTATGTTTTGACCGGCGCTGCAACATGTGGCCGAGCGTTGTCATGTTGCAAAATTACTTTGTCGTGTCTTTGCTCGTATTGTGGCCGTTTTTCTTTGAGTGCGCGGCTCAAACGCATCAATTGAGTTCGGTATAGTGCTCCTGTGATGGTTTCGTTCGATTTCAATAGCTCATAATACACCACACCCAGCTGGTCCCACCAAATACAGAGCATGAGCTTGGCGCCGTGAATATTTGGTTTGGCCGTCGATGATGATGCATGGCCGGGGTAACCATATGATTTTTTGCGCTTCGGGTTATCGTAATGGATCCACTTTTCATCACCAGTGACAATGCGATGCAAAAAACCCTTCCGTTTTTGCCGTTCGAGCAGCAGTTCGCATGCAAAAAAACGGCGCTCGACGTCTCTCGGCTTCAGCTCATACGGCACCCAATGTCCTTGCTTTTGGATCATTCCGAGGGCTTTTATACGATGGGAAATGGCTTGTTGTGTCACTCCCAATGAATCTGCGAGCTCTTGTTGAGTTTGACACGAGTCTTCATTGAGTATTGCCTCCAATTCAGCATTCTCAAACTTTTTCACTTGGCCCGGCCGCTCTTTGTCCTCAACGTCAAAATCACCACTTCTAAACCGCACAAACCATCTCTCGCACGTTGAAACCGATGGAACATGACTCGGATAAGCCTCGGAGACCAATCGATGTGCTTCAGCAGCACTTTTCTTCAAATTAAAGAAGTAAATTAAAACTTCCCGCAAATGCTGTTTTGTTGGCACGAAACTCGACATATTGAGAGCTCAAAAAAACTATGAATTTGACACTGCGACAAATTGACACATACTGAAAATTAAAGCTATAAGACGTAGCTTTGACATGAACATAGTCACAGTACTGCCTGATGCGTATAGCGTTAGTAACGCCATCTGTTATCAAACCCGCATTTTCAATTTGTACCCCTGATATTATTATTATTATTATTATTATTGAGTTTTTTTATTCATCTCATAATTTTTTTTTCCTTCCTTTATTATTCAGTTAAATTTTTTTTTTGGGTAATCGGTTGTATCATTATTTTTCATCTTTTAATATTTTTTTTTGTGTCATTGGAACGAATCCTGGGGTGGGCCTAGTCCCGTTACTCGACTATAATTTTTTTTTTTTAATTTTCCTTGCCGTGGTCAGCCTTACGTTGCTATCCCGAAGGGACCCGCCGCTCCTCGTCATCGCGCTTTTGTTTTTTTTGTTTTCCTGGTTGATTGAAGTAGTTAAACAATAGTCATTGGTTTATTTATTTATTTTGTTTGTTTTATTTATTCAACTGTCCGTTTTTATTTTATTTTTTTTCTTCCCATTATTTTGTTTATTATTAGTTTCTACAATTTTTGTTATGAGGCTAGTTTGTTTCTAATTAGTGGTTCCGTCCGGATCACTTATTAATTAATCAATCTCCTTTCGTGATTTAGTTGTTCATTGGTTTTTTTTTGGTTTTATTGTTTTATTATTGTTATTATTGGTTTATTCGGTCATCTTTCTTTATATATATATTTTTTTTTCTTTCCCCTCTTTTTTTTTGAAAATTTGATTTGATTTGATTTTATTCTTTCCCTTGAAAAGGATTTTCTGTTAGCGGACCGACAACATTGTTTTTATTTTATTTTATTTTTTTTCTTTCCTCGCTAATTTACATTTTGTTTTTTTATCTTTTGTGTCTTCTTCCAATTCATATTGTGGTAGGATATTTGTTTATTTAATTGGTTTATCTATTTTGGTTTATTTATTTATTTCTGTGTATTTATTTTATTGATGTATTTGTTTATTCTTGTTGATTTATTCGAGTGGTCTAATTGTTTATCTATTTGTTGTTCTTTTCGCTTTTGTTTATTTATTTATTTATTTATTACTTCTTTTTATTTATTTATTTATTTGTTATTTTTTTTCTTACTGGGATTATTTGTTTTTTTGTTTTTTTGTGTTATTCCTTTTTCCCCTTCCACAGGAGATACAAGTTATAGCCGAACAACGATCTTTCAGCTCGTATCCGGGGAAGAGAGAGAGAACCGGGTGATATATTTTTTTGCGGCCTTCCCGGATTCATTCAAATCTTTTTCTTTACCATATTTGTTTAATTAAGGGGTATATTTATTTATTTATTTATTTAATTGATTTATTTAACTTAATTATATTTGTTAATTTAACTTATCTGTTTAACTTATTCATTTCTTTATTTAAGTGATTTATTTATTTTCCGTCCCTTTTCTCACGGGTTAAAAATGGTTCTGTCGAGGACTTCGGGGGAAATAGCCTCGCTTACGGAGGATGAGGTTAAGGCTGAACTGGCCTCTAGGGGGTTGCCGATAGGGGGTACCTCCGCGGCTATGCGGGAGCGGTTGTATTTTTCGGGAATGTTAGCGAACCCCAACGAGTCAACTATCGGCTTAGTCACGGTACCGGAAGATGACCCCCCTCCTGCACCGAATGAGGCCATCCCGTCGGCACCCGGGGAAAATGATCACGCGATGATCACGAATCCCTTCCACCATTCGTCCCCGGTCAGGACGAATCATCCACATTCCCGTCAGTCGACGTCGGCGATCACCGCGTGCGACATTTTGAGGAAGTGGAATGTTTCGTTTTCCGGTAAACCAGACGAGGAGGTGGATGAGTTTCTCGCGCGCGTTGAGGATAGTCGAGGCCTGGTAGCCATTTCGGACTAGGATCTGATGAATTGCCTACCCTTGTTCGTCAAGGGAATAGCATATCATTGGGTAAAGTTGGAACGGTCCCGATGGTCCTCATGGGAACAATGCAAGGAGGCCTTCCAACAGCGTTTTGGGGATCCCGATTTTCAGTTTGCGCTGCGGGAACAAATCCGAACTCGAACGCAGGGGACGGAGGAACGAGTGGCTGACTTTTTCACTTGTATGTGGAATCTTTTCATTAGACTGGTACCACCGTTCACATCGGAGGAGCAGTTGAAGATCACCTTCCGGAATTTACTACCTCGGCTCCAGGTAGCGATAACTCTTACCGACACCATGGACCTGAAGGGTTTGGAACGAATGGCAATCCGGGTGGAGAGTAGCTATTTGGCGGCTAGTGCATATCATGCACCCCCAGCCCCAGAGAGGTCGATGCTCCCGGAGTTCGCGTATCATCCACCGGTAAGGCCAAGGAACCGCGTCACCTTTGGAATGATGGACCCGAGTCCAATACCCACTGGCGAGAACCTTGCTTCCCGGGGGTTTGTCGACCCTTTTGAGGGAGGGCATTCGAGGAATTTTACGTCCGCCCCGCCTCACCGGGCCAACTTTGTGAGTCAGCCCAGAGGAGGGTCGGCAGGGGGTTACCGGGGCCAGTATGTACCACGGCCGTCCCGACCAGCTACACGACCGGAGAGGGCTCCACTACCAGGGGTAACCGCCACCAGCACTAATCCCTTCCTGCAGGAAGCCGCCGTACAGAGAGAGAATCAGGGGTCAGCGTCAGGCGTTCAACCGCTCGACAGGCCGGTCGTCTGTCACAATTGCGGGATCACAGGCCACTTTGCGAAAGGATGTGCGGTACGGAAAGCAGTTCGTTGCTACACATGTGGTAAAGAGGGCGAGACCACCCGAACGGGCCACAACTGCACGGGAAACGCATATGGGAGTCGCCGTTGAGGGGAGAGACGACTTCCTCGATTCAGAGAAATTCCCCAGTAAGGTTACCTACAGTGACCGTCCCGGAATACCTATGTAGTCCGGTCGGAGATCACAGCCAGGCACGACAGGTCCTAGTCATTTGCCTTGAGATTTTTGGGCGACCACTACCCGCATTGGTGGACTGCGGGGCAACTAGCTCCTACATCAGCGCGGAGGGACTGTTGGCGGTGGACAGGTTGGGGTACTCTCGCCGGCCAACACCTGAACGTTATAGTACTATTGCAAACGGGCAGCAGATCACATGCACTGAGGAGGTGGAGTTCGACGTAACGTTGAAGGGTCATTGGAGTAAGCTCACGGCAAGAGTTTATCCCGACCTCCCGGTCCCGTTGCTATTGGGCCTCGACTCTCTTTTGCTACTTGGGATTAGAGTCGATCTTAGGAGGCGCAAATGGTTTTTCAGCGGGGAAGCCACAGAATTCGACTTCGAGCAGGTGGAGGTAATAGAGGATGATAACACCATGATGCCAATTACGGACCTGACGGAGGCCGAAACCGTTCGCTTGGAGGAATTCCTATCCATCCAAGTTCCAAAATTGAGATCAGCTGCCGGGGTCACTAATCTGGTAGTCCACCATATCGATGTTGGTAATGCCAGACCCATCAAACAACGATGGTATCCATTCACTCCCGTTATGAGGGAAGCGATGGATCAGGAAGTTGACCGTATGCTGGAGGCAGATGTCATCGAGCCTTCCACCAGCGAATGGAGCACCCCTATCGTAATGGCTGCCAAACCGAATGGCACCTTCCGGTTCTGCTTGGATTTCCGTAAGGTGAACGAGGTCTCGAAAAAAGACGCATACCCCATGCCATACATGAGCCATATATTGGATTGTTTAAGGTCGGCCAAGTACATTTCTACACTAGACCTGAGTCAGGCCTTCCATCAGATCCCGCTGGACCGGGAGTCTCGAGAAATCACAGCATTTACAGTTCCCCATAGGGGACTATTCCAGTTCAAGAGGATGCCGTACGGGTTGACCACCGCTCCCGCTACATTTCAGAGATTATTAGACCGGGTTATTAGTCCCGATATGCAACCTCACGCGTTTGCCTATCTGGACGATATCGTCATTGCCACCGACACGTTTGAGGAACATCTGGAATGGCTGAGACGTGTTTTCGAGAAGATCATGGCGGCGGGATTGCTGATCAACCCCGAGAAATGTGAATTCTGTCGAAAAGAATTGAAGTACTTAGGCTTCTTGATAGACCGCGAGGGTATGTTGGTTGATCCAAATAAAACATCAGCTATCCTGGAGATCCCAGCCCCGAGGACGGTTAAACAAGTCCGACAGTTCCTGGGAGCTACTTCATGGTACCGACGATTTATTCCCGAGTACGCGAAAGTAGCGGAGCCGATCACCAAGCTCACACGTAAGTGACAAGAATGGTTCTGGGGCCAGGAGAAACAAAGAGCTTTCGACCACCTTAAGAAAGCATTAACTGAGGCGCCGGTATTGGCACGCCCAGACTATACTAAAAAGTTCACGCTGCAGACGGACGCAAGCTTAACCGGGTTGGGAGCGGTGCTCACTCAGGAACCCGATGGGGCAGAACATCCGATTGCCTACGCGAGCCGTAGCTTGACCAGTGCGGAGCGTAACTACGACGTACGGGAGTTGGAGTGCCTGGCGATCCTATGGTCAGTCGAAAAATTTAAACCCTATCTGAATGGGTATCGTTTCACAGTTATCACCGATCACGCGAGTTTGAAGTGGTTGCTGTCCCAGAAGGAACCCAAGGGGAGAGCAGCCTGATGGACATGGAAGCTGATGAATTCAGACTTTGATATGTTACATCGGAAGGGCTCACAAAATCAATTGCCCGATGCTCTGTCCCGAATGTTTGAATCTACTCCTTCTGGAGACGATACCGAAGAAGATGACTGGCCTAATGTGGCAGGGTTGCCACCTCGAGCTTCTGTTAATATGTTACTCACGCTGCCTACGGGGGAGAGAGATCCTTGGTATGAGGCACGAGTCAAGGACGTACGGAAGAATCCAGCACGCTATCACGACTGGAAATTCAGGGATGAGAAATTATTCCTGCGACGGAGAATGTCCCGTCTAGACTCGCTGGACACCGTCTGGAAACTCGTGGTCCCACGACACCAGAGACCAGCCATTCTCTATGAGAACCACGACGTCCCGCAAGCGGGTCATCTTGGGATTGACAAGACCTTCAAGAGAATAATAAATTCATATTACTGGGCTGGTTTGTATCGAGACGTCACTGGATATGTACAACGCTGTGACACCTGTCAGCGTACGAAGTCCCGACAGGGGCCACCGATGGGTTTGATGGGCCTTCGGGTTATTGAAGAGCCTTGGACTGTAGTAGCCGCAGACATCATGGGACCCTTCCCGCCCAGTCGGTCCGGATTCACCTATATCTTGGTAATTCAGGACTTGTTTACCAAATGGGTGGAATGCTGTCCGTTAAGAAAGGCCACGGGAAAGAAGATCAGGGAAGCTTTAGAGGAACTGGTGCTCTCCCGGTGGGGGGTACCGGAGGTGCTCCTGACGGATAACGGGACGGAGTTTGTCAATATCAACTTAAGACAGGTGGTGGCCGAGTATGGGATTTTCCATACGACTACCCCACCGTACCATCCTCAGGCCAACCCCGTGGAGCGGGTGAACCGAGTTCTCAAGACTATGATAGTGGCATTCTTGGAGAACGATCACCGAGAGTGGGACCTGCATTTGGCCGAGTTTCGTTTCGCGTACAACACCGCCTACCACTCCTCTATAGACACGAGTCCCGCGTTTTTGAATTTCGGCAGGATGCCGCGTCCTCATCGGTTCTGTCGGAGGATCCCGGGGGAAAAGGAGGTGAGGGCAACCGACCCCCATAGTTGGTCGGCCCGAATGAACAATTTGCAACCCCTTAGGGACAAGGTGCAGCACGACCTGGAGGAGGCCTACCGGAGGCAGTCTCTTCAGTATAATAAACATCGTAGTCCCGCCACCTTCAAGGTGGGAGATGAGGTACTGCGTCGGCAGCGGGTGCTGTCCTCAGCGTCGCAGAACGTGGCGGCCAAACTGGCTCCCAAGTTTCAGGAGCCATATCGTATCAGTCGAGTTCTGTCACCTAGGGTTTACGAGCTGAAAGATCGTGAGGGGGGTATAATTCGGAAAGTTTCAATTGATGACTTGAAGCCTTACCGGTCCCGTACCTCCTCTGCTATTTTAGATGGAACCCCTACAGCAGCTCCGTCTCCTGGTGGAGGATTTCGAGGGGCGTTGTGTGGGTCTGGCGCCGACGGGAGGCGTAAACCTGTGGCGCTGGGTTCGGGAGTGCCGGGTTCTCTCGAACCTGGTAGCCCTGAACCTGGAGACCGGGGCCTCCCCACCCCCTCTCCTGAAAGAGGAGGTAGAGAGGGCGCTGGGGGTGCTCAAAAAGGTTTGGTGGTGGCTGGCGGTGGAGTTGGCACCGATCGGTTTCACCGCTGGCTACGCCGCCGGCAGGGGGCGCGGGGTAGCGGTTAAGAGAGGGGGATCGGAGACCTTCCCGAGGCCGGGCCCTGTCCCTCTGGGGGAGCACCACCAGCGGGTAGTTAGACGTCCGCCTCCCGTGGACGCGGGCCCGCAAAGAACGTGTCGCCGGTGCGGGCAGAGGAACCACCTGATGGTGATGTGCCGGGAGCCGCCTTCCGCCATGCGACGGTGTTTTTCGTGCGGCCGTCAAGGGGTGACGGTCCGGACGTGTCCCGTATGTGGGCCCCTCTACGCGTCGCCCCAGGGTCAGGTGGACCGGGACCCCAGGAGGGAATGGGCCAAGCTGGCCGCCCTAAGCAAGCTCCAGCGGAGTAAACCGAGCCAATAAAGAGGCCCTCTTTGGAGGAGAAAACTAGGATGGTTGTTTAGATTATTTGATAGGGACTTCCCACTTCCTTGCATGTTTTCCCGGTATCCTGGGTTATGGGAATCCAAGAGCGAAGTGGTGGTGTTAGAATAACGGCGCTAACGGCGGGAGGTGGAAATCAAGAGCGGTTTGCCATTGAAGGAACCCGTGCAAGCCTGCGAGATCGTGGGGTACCAGGGCCGGACGGGTGACCAGAAGGGAATTCATCAAAGACCAAAGGAGGGGAGGATGAGGTTTCCGGCCGAGGACGGCCGTGTCTAAGGGGGGGAGTGTTGTAACGAGGCAGAATAGTTAGGCTGCGTCCCTCTCGCTCAACGGATGCCTACACGATCCCGCAGGGTTGTAGGGGGTGATTTTCAGGTCTTATTTATTCTTTATTTTTATTTTTTTTTCTTGTCTTATTTTTTTTATATACATAATGCGATTTATACGACCAGAGGGACGATGGGAGAGTACCAAGAAGAGGAGAGCTTCGGGATTCGGCCTTTTCTCTATACCGACATTTCACACCTTTCCCGGTCGGGATGTATCATTATCCCACTCGACGTACTAAAGGATACGCGGCTTTCTATTCTCAGCCGCCGTCGGCCCACGGAAATGTATATATCTCAGGGGATCATCTGCTGGACTACGCAACGCGGGTATTGTCTGTCGCTAATTTATACATCGGCCAGCTGAGGCGCTAGTCGCGGTCAGCGTGCGACACCGGTTCCCCCAATTAACCGAGTTTAGCGGGTTAAGTGGGGATCATAGGTTACGGGCACGCGTGCCGGCAGGACCTCGGGGCTTTTTCCCGGTGACCGTTGAGCGAATCAGACCAGCGGGTAGTATATCTTTGTCCCGTTCTGCTCTGCAACCTCAAGCAAACGAACCTCTGCCACTCGACACTGTACGAGAAGGAAAAGAAAACGAAGGACATACAATTTCGAAGTATCCTCGGGATTTCCGGGATCACGAGAATATCGCTCCGTCATCGTCCCGGTGAGCTCTCTTCCCTTCTACGGTCTTTTACTATTGTTTTATTATTTTATCATTCAATTTGTGAACTATAAATTTATTCGTACTTGGTCACCCCTGCGACTCTAGTACACTGCGCGCAGAGTGTAAATTTGTATCGGGAACTGCGGCGTTCGTAGCATGTAACCTCGAGATCGTGTCACAGATAAAAGCCGGGGAAAAGTCATTGTATTAATTAATTGTTTCTGTAGTCGGTTAAACCGTGCGCGCGTTAGGCCGTTATCCCGGAGAGTTTGGAATTTGTTAATCGGTAATGTGTGGGATTGGAACGGAATAGACCGTGTCACCGGTTCCGACTAGATTATAGATTTGGATTCGGATAAGTTAACGTGAATTTTCTAGCGTCTCGATTTGGAAGGTCGCGCGCGGGTTAGTACGTCGTCCCGTCGGGAAATGGATATTGAAGAGACTAGCACGTTATAGACTGCGTCGCGTATCCTTCCGATTGATCGGCGGTTCTCCAATTCATTTATTTATTTGTTTATTTATTCACTTAATTATTTAGTTATTTATTCATTTATTTATTTGTTTATTTATTCCTTATTTATTTGTTTCGTTCTTTATTTATTTTCTTTTCCTCGTTATTATTGGTTATATGTCATTTGTTATATTTTATTCGTTATATTTTCTTTGTTATATTTTATTCATTATATCTTATTTATTATATTATATTCGTTTTTTTATCCATTATTCTTTCTTTATCCTCGGTTATATTTCATGGGTTATATTATATTTGTCATATTTTGTTCGTTATATTTTATCTATCTGGTATCTGGAGGCTACCGAAGTATGAGAGTGAGTGAGAAATCGGGATAACTGCTGCTGTTGAAGGAAAGATTAAAACTAGGATACCTAACTACAGTTAGAAAATTGTTAACACAGGAGAATAATTTTACGGGACATTTTGGTTAAATTCGGAATTGATGTTCCTTGGAGAAATAAAGAAGTTTGTAAGTCCCGTACCTGCTGTGGTTGTGTGAATTATTTACTATTATTATCTTATTTGTGTATTTAATATTTATTTAGCTGAATCCGGTTTATTAATTGTGTTTAGTATTTATTAACAATATTTTATTATTTGTCCGGGTCCACCGACTCTGATGACTTATTTGAATTAATTGATCTTGTTTATATTTTATCTTGGAATAGTTAGTGACTTGACAGTCCGAACCACCCACTCTGCCTTGAACAGCTGTAGCTGGCCTGGGTCGAGACTGGTCATCCAACTCGGTATTTTTTCCTTCCGGCGCGAAAGCGCCTGGCGCCCATCTCGAAAGAGAAAATAAAAAGGAAGGAAAAAATAACTTGGACCAGTCATAGGTAACGTGGTGCGTTGAGGCACAAATTTATCGTTACAATATATTATAAATATGTTTATAGTTCCAGTCGAGACAGTACATCAGTTATATAACGGTTATGTTTTAATTTTGCACTTAACAATATTAATAAAATATAATAGCATTAATTATCTTGCATTTATAATATTGAGTACTGTTTGAGAATCCGCCTGGTGATGTTATTTGACAGATCTGAAATATATTGAAAATGATGAGTCTTCACTCACGACAGGGTGAAATAAAACCAGACGCATAGATGGTAAACAGAGAAAGTGGTTTATTTTAATCTTCCACACAAGTATGTAATAATACACTGTAAAACAATTATCTTGATGCGACGCAAAGAACCAAAATAAGTTAAATTTAGAAAAATATAAAATAATGGAAATAAATGCACCAAAATTCCAAGAATAAGAAAAACGAATTTGATTAATTGAACTGCATTTGATTGTATGAGCTGAGAACCAGCACACAATTAATATAATTGTGTGCTGTGAGTACTGAGAGCGGTGCACGCACCGCAGCCAGTGCTGCGGAGTGTGCAACGCAGTGAGATGTATGAGTGCGTAAGGTGGTATTATAATTCACAGCAAGCTCTCTGCAGCTTAATGCAGAGAGGTTGCAGTGAACAAATGAGAGCACTTGCAATTGAAATTGCTTGAGTGCTCTATACGTCTGAGACAGGCTACGCAGGCAGCACTGCGTAGCACAATACAACACATAATGAGGATGCACAAAATGAGCAGTGTATAGCCGCTGTACTCTTCCAGCAGATATTCTGGGGAAAAGTACAGTGAATATAGTACACCTGCATAATTATATTAATTATACCGGCAAATTATGGTGAGAAAAATGTGGCTTGACATGTGCTGCAATGCCGCCAAAAAGTGAGGCCAGAAATGTAGATGTACCGATGAGCATGCAACTCCTCGTTACCATTGAATTTGCGGTAAATTATAGCAACGTACTCGTACCTGATTTTGAGTCCTGTTGAGAGTGATGAGAGCGTCCAAAGCGAAAAGCCAACGAGAATAGTCCAAGAAAGTGATGCGCTGTTCCTCGATGTCGTAGCAAAAGTGACTGAATTTTCAATATGGCTGCGGAATATGAAATTAACGTTGAGCGCTGAAGTCAGTTGAGCGAGATAGCCGGTGAGCGAAACCGAAGTCAAGCGAGAGAGACATCCTCTCGCTCGACGCGGCGTGCCACCGAGGTACATCCTCGGCTTCGCGAAGCCCTGCCTCGGCTATCTTCGGCTCAACCGAACGACGTGTGCTTGAGCACAGCAACAGGTCGACGCACGGCGAATATCGATCGCCGTGCGCCAGCTGATGATCCAACAAGAACATTATTATAATATAGATTTAAAGTAATTAATGCTCTGTCGAATAAGAAGTGTATTCTTTCAAATGTCCAAAAGACATAGGTATATTCTTTAAAGATATCGCAATATCTGAACCCTTATGATGTATTTTAAACATTACTGCTATGTTGGTGTGAATATATTTGGAATATAATCGTTTTTGGCCGAATAGTAAAATTGCAACGAAGTAGCAAATTATTTATTGTTTTTTAAGTGCGCTAGTCAAATCGATGGTCAACAAACATGACTAATTTCAGGTGACATCAACGAATTTATCAGTGTCTTCCACAGACTTTTCTCTCTCCTGCAACTAATTTCGATGTATTGCCTAATTGTATCATAAAATATTTAATTTTGTATTGTATATATGTTAATATTGTAACTTTCACGATTTCAGAAGTATCTGCAATGTTAACGCCAACATATTAGTAAAGCAGACTCGAAATGACAATTATCAGGGTGACTTCAACTTTGAGGTAGGAGAAGTTATTAGAAAATGTGTTTATTATTTTTTTTATTAAAAAGCATGATAACTGAATTACCAAACTCATCTAGCAATTCATCACACATAAGACGCATGTGTCGGGATATAACCCGGCAGTTAATTCCTGTGGATTCCTAACACAGTGTTATTTTTTAGGTACTTCATTACTGATTTCGCAAAGTCAAGGTATTTCGTTCTTTTGAGCTGTCCAATTATACTGGTGTTGTCCAGCAATTTGCGCATCTCGACTCTTTAATGTTGTTGCAGGCGTTCTTTGTGCCTCTCTGCACTTTTCCTAACTTCCTCACTGACGTATTCCATCTTTAAATCTCTGTGCAGGTTGTCGTTTCTTATATATCAGGGAGCATTGACTATGCTGCGAAGGACTTTATTTTGGAATCTCCGTATAATGTTGAGGTTCGTCTTCTTAGTACCCCCCCCCCCCCCATAGTTGGATACCGTACATCCATATAGGTTTCAGAATTTGTCTATATAGGAGCAATTTATTGTGAACATTTAGCTCGGGGTTTTTCCCTATTAGCCAGTTTAATTGCCTAAGCTTGATGTTCATATCTTCTGTTTTCTTCTTGACGTGCTCTTTCTATTTGATTTCTCTCACCTGCATTCGCCCTTTCATTTTTAAGTTAGTCTCATTATCTCGTTTTTCAATGTTAAGGGCCCTTCTCAGTATTCCGTTCTCTTCTTTTAGCATAATAACTTCTTTGCTTAACAGTATAATGAGAAGTTCTAGTTTACCAATTTTGTTCCGAAGTTCTTCATTTTTCTTTTCGGGAGTATGTGTAACATTTATTACTCTTGCTGAAGTCGATCTTTTTTCCATATTACTCCTTCTAAATCCTTTACAAGCAATAGTTGGATCTCCCCAGAATCCTTACAGCTTGCCTCGTTAGAGGATGGATTTTTTAGTTTATTATCTGGTCTGCTACCTGGGGTAGTGTCTCCGTAGAATATATAATCCGTTGCTTGATTTGACTGTTGGTCCACGGGAGATTTTAGACAAAAATATTCACCCGGGGGATGCGCTTCCTAACAGTTACCCAGTGAGAAATGATACGTCGATCGACGTCGAAACGACGTCGAATCTACGTCAAAAACGTAGAAATAAAGTCAAATCGACTTCATTCCGACGTCGATCGACGTATCATTTCTCATTGGGTACAGCCTCTAGCGAAAGAAATATGTTTATAACAGTACCTATAGGTAGCAAGATGACACGAGACATCTTATTGACGTTTTTAACGTAAAAAAATATCATTAAGACGTCCTGTGATGTCATCTTGCTATCTAGGTATTTGCATCTTTTTCTTCTATTTCATACTCACATTTATGTATGATATAACTGTATGTATTATTTGTATTATTTTATTCATGAATTGAATTGAACTGTTTTTAGCCAATACCACCGTTGGTAATGCAAATTCCATCAGCGTCACCTTTACATGAGTTTAGTCCTTCGCCGTTACAAGGATCTCCTTCGCTGATGCAAAGATCAACTCCTTCGATGTTAGAACAATCAGAGTCGCCGATGCAAAGATCAACTCCGCTGTTCCAACAATCAGGTGCACCGAGACCAACATCAGCTCCTCCGCCGATGTCATGTTCAACTCCTTCGCTATTACAGCCATAAATTTTAGATATCACAGACAATTTTCTAGCAGATACAAAAAACAGCGATACGTTCTAACTGTAACAGCTACATTTTTAGCTGGATCACCAAAACATTTTTCTGAGTGTATGTGTCGAGATTTGAAAGGCTTTGTTGCCAACAAAATAAAAAGATATTTCCTTTTCATTTACGTACACGCATCGCATCGCACAGCTTAGAGAATAGGGCCCCCGGTATTATTCCGATTACCTCGTTTAACATAAATATAAATGCTACTACGTTTATAACATAAGATAATAGTTTACTATTAAGACATATTTTATTGATATATTTCAATCTCAATGATATATATAGTCTACGTACACAATTGTACATGGTGATGGGACTGAGACCGATTTTGATACTATCGATACACATAAAAAACGGACAAAATGAGTCAATACACGGATGTTGTTGTATAATAAAAAACTAACACACAGTGACTGTCCCACAAGGGGAATAGATTTAATAAACCAGACGCGTTTCAGTCATATAAAAGATCCTCTATAGTGGTGTGCAAAATCAGTCTTAATATAAAAAACAGTCATCAAAGTCTCAAAATTAAGATACACGAGTACGCATAATTACCGCACGCCAAGATCCCATACAGCACAAACCAAACAAATACGTTTCAGAGACGTTTATAACGCTTTGTGAACGTTTCTGAAACGTATTTGTTCAGTTTTGTGCTGTGTGGGATGTCAAGGCATAAAGAACAAAGATACGCGTATGTCACCCGTTAAAACGTTGATTACTTTTTTCTTGTTACTGATTTTGTACACCACTGAAGAGGGTCTTTTAAATGACTGAAACGCGTCTGGTTTATTAAAAATTTTCCCCTTGTGGGATAATCACTAACTGTGTGTTACTTTTTTATTACACAACGTCATCCGTGTATTGGCTCATATTTGCCATTTTTTGTGATTATCGATTTGATTATTTGAGCCTTTATTTTTTTTGTTACTATCGATACATTTACGTCTGAAATTGATATTTTGGTATCAATTTGTCCAAAGATATAATCAACATCGACTGTATGAGCGTATAACAGTAGACTGTTAGTCTTGTTCATGTCTCGAGGACTACTTATAACAATTGTATTGATCGATACCACGTGAAATGTCAAGAAATTTGTTACTAATACCAATGACAACTTATTTCGATACCAGTTTGGTACAACACATTGTAATTTCAAGTACAACATAACACTTTGTAATTGATACATATTTATACTAATGAGTACATCTGGAATCGCTCCCATCACAAACAACTGTACGATAGTTTTTTTAAAATATTTTATTTTCGATATGACATAGTCTATGTACGAAATGCGATTTTATTAATGTTTGATTTTCATTAAGAAACAGTCTATGTGCATAAAACGATATTTTATTGCAACATTTTATATTCACAACAAGACAGAAATTACAACATATTGTTCGTTCAAGTATTAATGTTTATTGCCAGTTTAAAATATACCAGTATACAAGTTATCATGTTGTTAGAATTTCTACGACATATCATTATATCGTCCACGTCTTATATATTCATATTGCCACGGAACCTCGCCAGCAGGTGTTAAAAAATAGGATGCAAGAGTGTTGCGCATTGCGTATGCATCTGTAGTAGCTCGATGAGAACATAGATTGTAAATTACTATCTATTCTTTCTCTCCACAAGCCAGCAATTATATTTCCTTCAGTATTTTCCCGATCCACATAATAATTTGGACCATATCTTTGGTTCTGGGGTAGTTGGTCATCATTTTTACTTTTCAAGTAATTGTGCAAACACATTGCTGCTACAACTAATTTCTCAGCAACATCTGGACTTGCTCATATTGACTTCCGGAATATTCTCCATCTAGACACCGTGTTCAGTTTTCGCACCTACCAAGCACACACTCAACTCATGCAAACGCTACACTCACAATCATCTGACGCCTCGCGTCATATGTTATAGCTCGCAAGTATGCTATATCGATTTATCGACCGCGCACTCAAGCACATTGTCCATCAGCTCACATCCTCGATCGAAGCTCACTCAAGGGGCCAACGCTGCTAGCGTGGCCCCAGCGGCAAGACCACTCACAAGGCTCACTTTCCATCGTTGGCGGCGAATCACAACTCAACCAAGCTGGGACGCACGTCCGCCCTCTTGATCCTCTGCCTCGTGGTCGACGGATGTGGCCATTGTTCTCACTAGAGTCGCTCGCACTACACGTTCCCGCGTAAACTCACAGAGATATTCATTCGTTCCACTCACTTTTGTGTGCATTCAGTATTATAGTGTATTACATTCTTGGTCAAATCACCCGTGTGTCAAATCAGTGTCAGTGCAAATCACAGCAAACCAACAGGATTAGTGCAGCACTTACATAAACGTCAACGGCGTGGTTCGTTCGTTGGCAGCAGAGACGCCATTCGGCTTCGCAACGTTCATTGGCGTCAGAACACTCACCAGCCTGCCGTGTGGCTTCACTAGAGCTCTACAATTAGACCTTATCACCAGGATCAACCACACGGAATCAACAAGTCAACTCAGAGGCCTGAGAACCTACTCACCGCCAGTACATAAACACACAGGCCAGAACAAATCAAATTACATTTCTTGTTGTATTCACCAGGTATTTTTTTATGCAATCACTGTTATAAAATTAAAATAAACATTGAATTTATTATTGTTAATTACAGAGTGCATTTAATTATTTATACTTGTCACCAGGATTCTTAATCTTACTATTCGCATCTGTCATTCGACATGCTACATGTGAATGCATCGACTTGCTATCTGTCGACAGATTAAAAATATTTCAAACTCAGTCTCACACTCATTATCATACCATTTTTTGGTCCTTCGAGCCGGATCTAATTTACTCACACTCATTATCATAACACTGCCCAATATCACCGAAAGATTGGACCAGCTGGGACGGGCCCGATACTATACGACCTTGGATCTCGCCTCAGGATTACATCAAATCCCGATGGCAAAGCAAGACAAAAAAAGACCGCATTTTCCACACCACAGGGCCATTTCGAGTACAACCGCATGCCATTTGGACTCAAGAACGCTCCACCGACTTTTCAGAGGTTGGCGAACTCCGCGCTGGCTGGACTGCAGGGAGTTAAATGCTATGTATACTTAGACGACATAGTAATTCACGGCAAGACCTTCAAGGAGCACAATGACAGGCTGTGAGTGGTACTGCAGCGGCTAAGAGAAGCCAGATTAGCAGTGTGACCGAGCAAGTGCCAGTTCGTGCGCAAAGAAACGCAGTACCTCGGCCACATCATATCCGAAGAGGGTGTATGTGCTGATCTGAAGAAGCTGGAAGCGGTAAGGGAATTTCCAGTGCCGAGAGACGTAAAAGGAGTACAATCTTTCCTCGGACTAGCTAGCCACTACCGGAAATTCATCAAAGATTTCTCGAGAACTGCGAAGCCACTCACAGAATTAACCCAAAAAGGGGTTAAATTCGAGTGGACCGCAGTAAAAGATGCTGCCTTCGAAGAACTGAAGACAGCCCTTACCATAGCACCGATACTGCAATATCCAGACTTCACGAAGCCGTTTGTTGTAACGACAGATGCCTCAGACAGGGCGCTCGGCGCAATGTTATCACAAGGTAAGATCGGGGACGATTTGCCCATATGTTTCGCGAGCCGCACCATGTCAAATGCCGAGCTCAATTATACAACAGCGGGAAAAGAGCTACTCGCCATAGTTTGGGCTCTCGCTCAATTTCGACCATATATTTATGGTACACGTTTTACGGTAGTGACGGACCACCAACCGCTCACCTGGATGTTCGGAGCGAAGGACCCAGGTTCGAGACTAATGCGTTGGAAAATAATATTGGCCGAACACGAATTTAACGTTGAATATAAGGTCGGAAAGCGTGATACGAATGCAGATGCGCTAAGCCGTATATTCGCTACTACAAGGACCCAAGCGTGAGCTAAGAACGAAGTCCGTGAGTCGGAAGAGGACAGCATAATTGGGCAACTCGGCACAGCGAATGACCGCACAAAGCGGAGGGCCGAAGATACCCCTTACAGCCGTAGTAGCTCGTCGGAGCGAGAGATCGAGCTCGCCCACGAGATAGAAAAGGACAGCATGCGTCCGGGTACGGACAGCCGCACAAAACGGAGAGCCGAGAATACCCCGGGCCAGCCCAGCAACGAGGCAGAGCGGGAGACAGCGCCTGCCAATGCTACAGACAAGGATAGAGAGATCCGCAGCGTGCATGCAGATCGCTCTACTGAACCCCACAGCCCCGCCGAAAAGCCGTGCGGTCAGGGAAGGGGCAGACCATGCAAGCTAGCAACGCAAGGCACTGGTAAGACTGCGAGCATCGCCGACAAAGACGGAGCGGGCCTAGCACAGCATGGCGGACCCGCGAAGCATGGAAGGCCGCGAAAAGCAAACGTTGCAAGGCCGCTCGAGACAGAGAGCGACCCAACGGCGGAGCTACCGGTGGGCACACCGAGCGACGAAACTCCGGACAGACCACCGCAAAGGCCGCAAAGGAAGCGAGGCACGGCGGGTCCCGTAGCCCACGAACTTCCTGCAGCGCGGACGAAGACAGCGTTATAAAAAAAGTAAAGCGACTGCCGCAGTGGCGTAGCCACTCCTTCTGCCGATGAGCGCCTGCAAATAATTGAAGAATACCACGACACCCCCATAGGAGGGCACCAGGGTATACGGCGTACGTTGCATCGGATTCGGACCAAGTACGACTGGCCGGGCGTAAGAAGGGATTTGGAAAAATACATATCATCCTGCGAATCCTGCCAAAAGAATAAAATCAGGAAAAAGGAACGAGTGCCGATGGTGGTAACGGACACCCCATGAAGGTCATTTAGGAAAGTAGCCGTCGACATTGTAGGACCGCTACACAGAAAGCGCCTCGGGAAAAAGATATATACTTACTATACAGGACGCGCTCACAAAATACAGTGCAGCCATATCACTGCCGAACCAAGAGGCTTCGACAGTCGCTAGAGCCCTAGTAGAAGAATTAATCTGCCGGCACGGAACGCCGGAAATAATACTATCGGATCAGGGGACGAACTTCCTCAGCTCGACCCTCAAAGAAATGTGTCGACTGCTGCGAATCAAGAAAATACAAACGACGGCCTACCATCCGGAATCAAAGGGCGCATTAGAAAGATCGCATCGCACCCTCGCTGAGTACCTAAAAAATTTCATAGATGAGGATCAAGAAAATTGGGACGAGTGGCTGCCGTATGCGATGCTCACGTACAAGACTACTCCACATGCGGGGACCGGACTGTCGCCCCACGTGTTGGTGTACGGACGCGAGGCCTAATTGCCGACCGCCGTGAAATAGGAGCCCCGCAGCACCTATGCCTACAACGACTACGTCCACAAGTTACGCGAGCGATTACGCGCCGCATGGACTGTAGCGCGCAACAACCTAGAAGGCGCGAAAAGATAGTCAAAGAATGCATATGACCACAATGCGCAGGAACAGCAGTACCGCGTCGGCGAACGAGTACTCCTCCGAGATGAGACGGTGCGCAGGGGGTGGTCTGCAAAGCTGACCTCCAAGTGGACGGGGCCCTACGAGATAGTGGAAAGGAGGCCCCCCGTCAACTACGTCGTCCGGAAGGGACGGAAAACTCAGGCGGTACACGCCAACCGCCTGAAGCTCTTTATCGAGCACTAATAGATCAGGAATATATGAAATTATAAAAATTACCTATAGCTAATTAACAGATTAATTAAAGCTAAGATTGAATGTGGGTGAGAACCCCTCAGGGCGCAGGTGGAAACTTTGATAAACCAAACAGAGTAGGTAATAACGCTATATAATTAAGACAAACAAAAAACATTTTTCGATTAAGCATATAATGGTCGACGGCCTTGGAAGCATCAAGGCCATCATAGGAAATATGGACGCTGCCGACGCCCGAAAGCTCCACCACGAGATTGCCAGGATAGAGGCCTCACAGCAGACCCTGCAGGAAGGGTTGAAAACCCGAAAATAACTGGTAAGGACCACCTTCAGCCTATATAATAAAAGCAAGCATCATATAAAGGCCAACGAACGGGCCCTGCTGGCCCAGATACAGCGTATCAATCACACACTCAATGACAACCTGTACTATGTAACGAGGCGCCAACACTTGGAAGAGACGCTCAACGCGATAACTATTGCAGTCGAGGCATTACTTATCGACGTACTGGAGTTAGCGTGGCTGGTAAACGACATAGCTAGTGGTAAGGCCAGAGCAACGTCCCTGCCGCCATGAACGCTCACAAGACACCTCGTCGATGCATTACCACACCTATCGTAACGAAGGCAACGCGGTAGTGCTCGTGCGAGAGATACCGCTGATCGGGCAGCAATAGTACTGTATACAAAAAGTACCGTATACAAAAATACTTTAAAAATTCCAAGGTACTGAACAAATCTTACATTTACCCGTCGACACACCCTACAATTTCGGTTACAAGCAACGGACCCTGCGAAGTCCTAAAATACGCGAAACCGGACACAAATAACTGGAATACTGGCTTTGATAGGCGTATGTATTGTAACCGCCCCAGATTGATAGCGTGAAAAGAACAGGGCGAACATCTCAAATCATCCGTTAAGATTACCTTCCCTGGTACGCCCTAAAATTGGGAAAATTAGAGGCTGAGGCACCTCCGACACGCACCGAGGAGGAAGTTTCACTATCAAGCGTGCTGCGAGATCCGGAGGGGCTACCAAAGCTCGGAGATTCGAGCAGAAGCCTTGGTCGGCTTCCTTCTGTTTAAATGTTATAGGTACCAACGAAACCAAACACCAACAAGGACAAGCGAGGCAACGACCCCGGCAGCAGCCGAGGTAAACATCAACCTCGAGCAGCTTGGACGACAACAGCCACAGGAGCAACTGCGATCCGAGCTGGCCCGAGTATGCACCCGCCCACCCAACCGAGAACGATTCGCTCGGCACGAAAGACGATAAGAAGCAAATAGAAAAACTTCATCGTTAACAAATGAAAAAATAAAAAATGTTATTATATTGTTATATAACATCAAACTATAAAATTGTATCAAATTTAAGAGAAAATACGGGAAACCAATCAAAGAAAAAGAAATTCCTTTTAAGGGGGGAGGGATGTTGTGCCGCGGAATATTCCACTTCGTATTTCGTATATTCGGGAATATTCATAGCAAAGAAACATTGGAATTCGTTCAAGACAGGGAACGAAGTCCAATGCCCGATCGTACGAATGACACCAAGAACGCCGACACAGCATGAGGCGACTCGCTTGGCGTTCGACGATAGGCTAACCCTAAAATTGCGAATTAATGGTTATTTGTGAACACAGTTAACAACTGCTTTACGAAAATCAGTTATAAATTAGACTCAAAAAGAGAACGGGTTGGTTCCTCGTCAAATACTCGAAACAAAATTTTATTGTACACTCTTACATTGACTTTTAAATAGACAACGGAAAGTAACCGTTGCCTATAACAAATACTTCCTTTTATATAAATTTGCGTTTTCATCGATAACTCGAGATTCATCACCTTATCGGCAAACGATCCCAAAAATAATAACTTTTTAATATTATACCGAATACCGAATAACCCAATTACGCGATACCGGCATAACAACTGAGAACTCCATGATCTTCGAGATCCTCAAGAACTTCAAGAACATAGAAATTTCCAAAAATTTTAAGAACTCCGAGAATACCAAGAACTTCAATATCTTCCGAAATTTAATAACTTCGAGAATTTAAAAACTTCAAGAACTTCGAAAGTTTCGAAGCCCTACTAACTTTGAAGGACTTCAAGAACTTCAAACAGTTCAACACTTACTCCGGATCATATGAAACATACTATACATGACCAAACCACCGAGACCATCGAAACCTTCGAGAACCCCAAAAACTTCAATAATCCAAAGAAATTGTACAGCTTTACGAACTTCAGGACTTCAACAACTTCAAGGACATCAAGAGCTTCTTCACGAACAACGATGCACCAAGAACGTATGATAAAATTTATATATGTATATTTATCAATACCCCGGCACCTTTAGAATCCAGTTAACCACACCTGCGAAGTGCCTGCGAAAGAAAAGTATTATATCAAGTAATTTAAAAATAGAATCGCACTACCACTAATAGAAGTAAGTTAAATTTAGGAAAAGACATATAACACCGAAAGCATCTTAGTAACATATAAGTACGCAAATAAGAATTCTGAAACAGAACCAAGCAGTCTAATAATGGAAATAATCCATTAATTTAACATAAAACGAAAATATTCCGGGAAATAGAGCCCTACAAGTGCGTAGTCAATCGATAATTGCAGCAATATCTCAATTTTCGCTCTTAATTTCACACACACTCATGCTCCATATGTAAAACCTGCTTCGCTATAATTTACGGTAATACAATATTTAACCAAAGGGAAAAAATAAAAGAATGGAACCACTCCGGCGATCCTTTTATTTTTGTTGAGCGAATTATTTGTAAATTTGAAATACCGGGCGGTAGCGGTTTGACCGCTATTTTCGGAAAGACGTTGGGGTTTCAGCCGACAGCATGCCGTCGCGACATATCGCTCGGGTTTTCTCAACAAAATTACTGGAGCTAACTCCCACACTCAAACCAGAGACAACCGACGGCCTTACCGAATGGTTGCAATATCAGGATCCTCTCGAGAAATTCTCTCGCAGCGGTCCAGAATCGCGGGGGGTAGGCACCGGTTCTCGTCGATCAGACACGACAGCGTTCCCGATTTACACGTCTTCGTTGTAGAAAATACAGCGCAATGGTCCCCCACAATACGTTGGCTCTCGTTGCTTGAGCCGATAAACTCCCTCCCCCCAAATCATAGCCACCAATAAAATTGAAAGTATGGTAATGGTACTTGCGACTGGGGTTATTATCTGACCCAGCAACGGCTCTAGCGAGAGCTTCGATGCCTCGTACGAAGCAGCAGTCAGAAGCGAACGATAATAGGAAACAAAGACTTCGCAGCGCAGCGAAAATTCAAAGGCCGCTCGAGATCGTTGCATCTTTCGGTCCCGATGAGATGCTGCGGGGATGGTCTCCGCATAGTTCTCGCGGTGAGAGCGCTGACGTCATAAATGAGGCTACGGCTGATGTGCATAACAACGACAAAGACTCGAGATCGCTCTTCTCGCTGTTATCATAGCGTCCTTCAGGTTCTCGCAGCTGACCTTCCTGTTGCTGCTGATAACTTCGTGCTTGGGCCGTCGCCCACTCGGGAGGATTATATCGAAAAAGAAAACAAAAGAAACACGAAATGAATATTAGTCGCTTCGTACGCTATAATTTTGCCCTGCTGTATCGCTTCGGGGAGACCCTCCCCGTATCGTGGTCAGCCCTGCTTGGTCCGACTTTGTAATGGGTTGCTCAAATACCCCATCACAATATATATCAATTGAATTAAGCTGCTTTCAAAAGAAGCCTGTGAAAACCACATGATTCAGTTTTTCAACCAGAAACTACAGAAGTTCTTCACCGATGGCATCATGGCTCCACCCGAAAAACGGTGAAACATTGTTGATAATAATGGAGCATATTTGGTTTCAATAAATTCATTTTCACACGATAAGAAAAACAGTTGAATTTTACTTAAAAAACGCCACGAACTTTTTCCCAGACCCAATATATATATATATATATAATATATAAGCGTCCGCTTGTGACGGCTCACCATCCCTTGTCCACGATCTTTGACGCTTCCGATTGACGTATGTGATCCATTTTTCATCACCGGTTATGACAGAAATGGCTCGATTTCATTGCGTTTCAGCAGCGCATCGCAGATGTTAATTCAGTATATCATGTTTTTCGCGCTCAACTCATGAGGAACGCATCCATCGAGCTTCTTTTTGTAGCCAGCTTTGTGTAAATGGTTCAAAACAGTTTTGTGGTCAATGCCTAGCTCCATACCAATATCGACACTGCTGATATGCTTATCTTGCTGGACTTTTTCAAGAATTTCATCAGCTTTTTCAGTGATTGGACGACCAGAGCGTGACTCATCTTTCACATAAAAATTACCAGAACGAAAGCGAGCGAACCATTTCCGCGCAGCAGATTTTGATAGAGTACCTTCACCGTACACAGCACACATTTTTTCACAAGCCTGCGCAGCGTTCTTCCCTTTGTCGTAATAACATTGCAAAATATAGCGCAATGTTTCATTACTTTTCTCCATTTTCAAACGCAAACAACTTTCCAACCACTACACCAATTTCGATGTGTATACACTCAAAGTAACGCTCGAAGTGTCACCTTTCCAACGAGCGTTTAGTGGTATCGCCGCGATCTGTGTTTCCTGACTTATTTGCAATTGATGCCATCTATCGAAAAAGTTCGTGGCCTTTTTCCCAGACCCAATATTTCTGAGTACTCTTAATCGATGAATAAAATATTTGCTTTCATTAATCATTGAAATTGTTGATCTTTTTATGTGTTTTTCATTAGTATTTGTAAGGAATTCATGACGTAGCGGTTTTTCAGTAAGAGCCGGGAAAATAAATCTTGTAGTGTCAATGGCATGGATACTTAGTAAGACGTATAATATAAATTTTCGATTCTATCTTTTTGTCGCAACAATTCACTTTTCAAAAGTGAATCGTCGCGAAAAAAAAATTACGAATGGACTAGCTCGGGATTCGATTCTCCTATCTTCGGATTGTCAGTCTGGAATGCGACCACCACGTTACCCAGTTTCTCTGGTATCCGATTGTAATAAATTTCGTTTATTAAGCGTAATTAATTTCTATTCAATAATAAAGAACTTTCGATTCATAAAGATACTCAATTTCATACAATACTAGCAAATCCCAATTGTAATAAATTTCGTTTATCAAGCGCAATTAATTTCAATTCAATAATAAAGAACTTTCGATCCATAAAGATACTCAATTTTATACGATAATATAGAACTGTATATTATTAAGCATAATCAGTTTCATTCAATACTAGCAAGTTTTCGATCAATATGCATCACATAGATATTCAGATAAATTCGACATTGGAAGATGTGACAATATCAATCACTGAAACAAGCGATATTGTGATAAATTCGACACATTTAATGGCGTTCTGTGAAATTCCCGACATCACTTATGAATCTATTGTCAAAATAGTTCATTTATTCCAGAAACCTGCTAATCTGTCTCGATAGATCTGGTAGTTACATACATTAGCAAGACGCACTGTTTATCTCACAATAATACCTTTCCAAGGCCTTTCCAAATACACTAGACTCGCAAATGTTGTGCATTCGTTATAAATAATATGCAGTTTTACTCACTTTAACATACCATAAAGCATCTACTCCGAAAAGAAATTCGGAGCCTTCGATATCATTAGAACACAACGACATTCCTTTCCATTTTAAATCGCGGTAAACAGTTCAACGTTCAACCAAACTTATCTTATTTTCGTGAGTTCGTGCTTTGATGCATTACCGCGATTATGGCTTACAGCAGTGGTATTCCTTATCCTTGTGTCGTTGCTATGCCGTTGATTTTATTGAGAATGAAACCAATTTATGATTCCGTTTAGCTCATAATTTGTCATCCTCATAGGGCCTGTATTCTTCAGAAGTTAAGCCCCTTAATTGATGGCCCAGCCACCCTGTGTGTTCTCGTCACGTATATTATACTTATTATACTTATGTTTATGGTGTCACTTTTATATCTCGCCGACTATGCAAATAGTTTTAATAATACTTTTGTTAGCTCAGACTTGTATCCGGTGTGACGAACCACGAATGATTGGGGAGAGCGAGGCGCGGTACGAGGTTAGATTATCTCGTACTTAGCTCGGACACTTACCAGCTAGAGCTCGAATTCGTGTGGCTCCCTCAAGCTCGTAATATAAATGTATATAGTGTAACAGAGTTACACCCATTAGCTTTGAGATTAACGCAGAATAATCGATAATGTAACCGAGTTACATGCGCGGGCATTTATTATGATTCCGAGCGGCTATAGGAGCCAGAATATTATGCCAAGTGTACCGGGACACCTCAGCGACAGCCTCGGTACAAGTGTACCGAGGTTTGCGGGCACTAGGCCATCGCACCCGAGGATGAAAAAGTAGCTACGTCACGTCTCTGGAATTCCCTCGCGGACATAAACAGCAGGTCAGCGACCAGCTGGCTTTGCCGGGCGGCGAGGGGAAGGCGGTGAGCGGGACGACGACTGAGCTACGAAGATAGGAAATGCGTTGAATTTCAAAATTACGATGCAGAGGGGAATGAGGTGAGGGGAGGCCTATAAAAGGCCGCTGCGGGGAGAGAGGAGCTCTCTTGGTGTAAAAGCATAGACAGTGGAGAATAGAAATTGATTACGAAAGAATTCTAGCTAAAAGTAAAAAAATTCAAGAGTTATTTTCAATGTTACATATCGTAGAGTCTGTGGTCATCCAGGAAACAAAACAAGTGTGTGATACGCAGAGGCCAGCGAAAAAGAAAAAGGACAGGCGAGAAAAACTTATATAATAAGCGATAACCAGTTATAGAGTAGGTAAATTCTAAAATAATCAAAATTAAGCTAGTTCATAAGGTGAACAGAGTAGATGCATAGGATTAAGTGATACGATTAGGCGAGTAGTTTAAGAGAATAGGATTAAGGGGATAAGTTTAGGCATAGAGACTAAGTGCATCGAATTAAGCAAATAGTACGTAAGGAAATAAGTAAAATAATGTGGATTCTAAACCAGCAGTATGAACAGAAAATTGCCCGATTCTGCGAGTGTAAGCGAGAAAGAGCAAAAAGTGAAACAAGGGTGAAAGAGAAAGCATTGTAAACAGAGTTTATACACTCTGTCAAGGAGTAAGTCTGACGCGAGTGGCTGTGTGTGTGCATGTTAGAAGCTACTGGGTCAATACCAACTCATTTACACGTAACAGACATTCGAGCCCGAAAATACCGAGAATTTGAACGCGAATAAGACGAAATAATATTAAAATAATCGTCGGAATTCCCAATTTCGAATGCACCATCCTAGATATTAGAGGCCGGGAACTGTAAAATAACTTGTCATGGAATAATTTCTTTTATTAATAAACCCTATTCTCACTCACCTCGTAGTCTAATATTAATTAGTCCTGTGTTCGAGCCCGAATTCCCACGATAAATAAAAATTATTGTTAACGATAAAAATTACCGTTACAATAGATTTATTAAATTTATTGAATTCAGTGTACGCACGGTTAGTTACCGTGCGTACCCGAGAAATGATAACGTCATATTACACGATGTCGCCCTATTAATATCGCTTATTCGTGCTGACGTTAATATCGTTAATCATGTGCATTTTTCCACATCAGCGTATAACTGCTTTATGGCAGTATAACCGTTCATTTTTTAGATTCTATTTTGCTGGAAAAGATCTTCCAGTACTATAACGGCACCCTCACCCGTGATCGAAGTTTACACTGAGAAAAGAATTTATTTAATATTAACAAATCTTGAGTTGGATATAGCGAAATAAATGTATAATCATTATAACTAAATTAAAGTCGAGCGTTGAGTATTCCTGTGGTGTTGTTGGAATTCAACCTGAAAGATATTGAAAAAGAATGAGTTTTCACTCAAGGCAGGTGGGAAATAACCAGACTAAAAGATGTAGGTAGAGAAAGTGGTTTATTCTACCGTCGACTTTTAAACTACAAATAAATATATAAAAAAATAATACAAATAAATTGAAAGTGAATTTTGATTCAATATTTGGTGAGAAGCACACAATTATATTAATTGTGTGCTGTTATTTGTGAGGTGAAACGTGGTGCAGCCCACGCTGCAGAGCACGCCACACGATGAGACTTTATGAGGATGCACAAATGTGTTTAACTCTCCTCACCAACATTGAATTTCGATAAATTATAAAGGTGTACGTTTACCGTTTATTTTGAGTCGTGTAGAGCACGAATATGATGAGTAGATCCGGTGTGTTATAAGCACTGTAATTTAATTCGTGATATTATTAATGATCGGTCGAGAGCAGATTCGTCTTCTATTCCGAACACCTTTCGTGATTTCACGTTCTCGCTGTCAGGCGTCTGCCGGTCATGAACGGCCACTTACCGTTGTTAGTCCGCGTGTTGCCGATCCTCGGAGAATATTAGTCGAGAGTAAATAACAGTCAGCGTTCCGAGATAACTCGTCGTAGTTACAAGGGTTAATGAATGCGTTTATTTTATCAGGTTATTATAAAAATAGAAGGGTAAGCGAATAACAGTAGAATGGTTTAGAAAATGATAAATGATGAACAGTTGTAAAGAAAACACTTGATACTCTTGGTAATATAGTTCGTATGGCCACACAGGTCCACGATCGCGTTTTTCTTGTCTCGTTATACGTTGTTTCGGGTCTGGGCCGTCGCGCCTTTTCCCTCCGCGTGAGTCTCTTGTTCGTCGTTTTGCTAGCGTCGTTAGCCACGCTCGAACTGGAACTCTCTTTTCCAGGCGGTTGCCTCGGGGTACGCGGGCTCGCGCCTGCGCCGTACGTGCGCATGATGTAGCTCGCGTCGTGTCTCTAGGTTCGCTCGGTTGACGTCGGTAAACTCGGGTAGGCGTTTATAACAGGTGTGATGGTGAAAAATTTCTGAGGTGAGTACAGAAGAATGTGCTGTCCAAGCGGGTTTTCACAGAAGTGTCTAAATTTCTGAAGATGGCTGTGCTTTACAAAAGCGTCGTTGTGCGACGCTGAAGTCAAGCAAGAAAGACAGCCTCTCGCTTAAGCAGCATGCCTGCAAGGCACTGCCTCGGCTGCCTTCGTAATAGCTGAACGCGGCAGACCACCCAGCAGCAACAGGTTGACGCACGGAAAATATCAATCGCCGTGCGTCAGCTGATTTTCCAACATCGAGCCAAATAAGGTTTTTTAATTATTAGCAAATGTTTTCTAGCTTTGTTTGGCCCAAACCAATATTCCTTGGTATTTAAGTGTGCGGCTATGCTTCGGCTATCTCCATAACAATTGGAGCAATAAAACTCATATTTAACGTTTCGGTCCAAGCTGCAGACCCTCTTCAGAAAATTTTATTGAAACTGTAATTCATAGTACATAATATGTCAAAAATTGAAAAAACACAAAGAAATTGATACTAATTATCATAGATATTAAAACATATATCTTTCGAATATAAATTTTTTTCCATTTATAAAATACCTATAAATTTCAATAAATACAACTATTAATAACTAAGACAACAACAAACCTGTGTCAGTAGTTTCATTTTTCAACTTAGTCCTCAGAGACACTTAACATTTGTTACAAACAATTTATCAATTTATTTAAACCTCATTATTATGACAGATGTTCAATTGTCATTAAGTAAATGAGTAATATTTATTAAGTCCATTATGAAGTGAAATTATTCACATAGTTGGTAGGCATATGTCAACTGTATTGGTCAATGTCCAAAAAACATAATATTAAAGTCAATAAAGTTAATAACATTAATGATAGAATTTCGTTTTTCTTATAAAAGATAATTACCATTTCTCATCATAAATAATAAAATTTAAATATTAATTAAAGCATTGCAATCCAAACTTAAGTGAAATCTTCTTTGGTCAGAGTTTAATGTAACCGTGAAATTCTAATGGCTACATGTTCGTAGCTCACCAGACGAGAACTGACTAAAGAGACACCTTCAAAGGACGAACGAAGACCGTTATATATTGTGATATTATAATATGACATTCCGATCTCAAACACCACTGCTGTTACGAAAACATTATTCTGTATTGTTTCAAATAAGTATAGTTAGTATAATTATGTGGATGCTCGTTAAACCATTTTTCTAACTTTAGATTACTGAATTATAGATAACACTTAAATTGTCAATATCAGTCCTAAAATTCACAGATTTCTCATGTTTTTTAATTTGAATCATTTCTAAAATTAATCTTTTGTATAAATTCTGTTCTAGATTTAAAATTTTAACCTCATTAAATCTAAAATTATGATAATAATCCATAACATGTGTTGCTAGAGCAGTGTGCTGTGTGTCAAGGTGTTTCAAACTATTTTTATGTTCATATATTCTAGTTTTTAAATATCTTTTGGTTTGTCCAATATATAAAGAGTCACAATCTTCACAACTTATAGAATACACCAACCCTGATTTCAGATCTATTGTTATATCATCTTTTGTGGAACCTATAATTGAGGCAATGTTGTGTTTATTATTCGTTACCAGTGACACATTAAATTCTTTACATAGAGCAAAAAGTCGATGATATAAAGATTGAATGTACGGCAAATTTAAAAGTCTGCTCATGTCAAAGACAGCCTTTTCTCTTGTTTTATTCACTGAGCCAGTGATCCGTGATATTCTTTTGCATATAAGTTTTTCTATTAGCTGAGGTGGATAACAATTCATTATCAATGTTTTTTTAATCAGGACTAAATTTTGTTTGTGAAACGATTGATGAGAAAGCTTAATAGCCCTATCAACCAGCATGTATACCAGTGCCTTTTTTTGGTGTAGCGGATGATGTGAGAAAAAATTTATGAATCTTCCAGACCACGTCGGTTTTCTGTACCAATTTGTAATTATCGAATTTTTATTGTGAATTAGTAAAATGTCTAAAAAGGGTATTCTACCTTCACTCTCTTCCTCAACAGTGAATTTCAATTTTGGGTGATAACTATTGAAAATATTTAAAGTAGATTGAATACAGGTGACTGGCAACGCAATAATGATATCATCTACGTATCTTTTATATATGGGAATGTCAAAATTCAATTGACTTTGTTAGACAAGTTTCCTCTAAATCAACCATCACTAAATTTGATAATATTGGTGCTAAGGGAGAACCCATTGGCAATCCAAAAATCTGTTTATAAATTTCATTTTTAAAAGTGAAATATGTTGAAGACATAATAAATTTAATAACTTCAATCATCTCAGTTATAGGAAACGTATCAGTAAACAAATGTGCTCTCTTCTGTAAGCTATTTATGACTAATTCTACTGGAACATTTGTGTATAAAGATACCACGTCAAATGACACTGAACAATAGTCTTGTGGCAATGTTATGTTACATAAATAATCTTTGAGTGAAAAACTGTCTTTTACATATGATTTGCAATTTGGTATAATCTTCGATAAATGTAATAAAATAAAGTCTGCCAGCTTGTGCGTTGGACTGTTTATTGATGAGACTATAGGTCGGACAGGAACATTTTGTTTATGAATTTTAGGTAAAGTATATAGCCTTGCCAAATTACAATTTTCAGCTTTAAGGCTTTTAAATGTCAAATCATTCATGAGACATTTATTTTTCCATCTAATTAGAATCAAATTTACTTTATCTTGTAGTATTTTAATAGGATTTTTCCTTTCTACTTTATAAGTGTCATTGTCATTTAATAAAGATATTGTCTTATTTATGTAGTCATTTTTTGTCATAATGACAGTTGAATTACCTTTATCAGCCCTAGTTACCAATATGTCAGAATGTTGCTTTAAGAATAATTTCGTGTCTTTTATTAATTTCTTAATTTTCGAATTTATTGTTGGAAATTTTTAATTCTGTAGAATGTGAGTGAATTTACCCCTGAGGTTGTCTCGTTTCTTCGCATCCACTAAGCTTACAATCTTTGATTCTAATTCACAAATGTTATCGTGTATGCATTTTGATATCTCATTTTTATAAGAGCATGGAAAGCAAAATTTTCGTCCTAAGGATAAAAAAGTCTTGATGTCAGGTGGAATGATAATGTCAGTTAAATTTATAAGCCAATTATTATATTTTATGGGTTCTAATTTTCTTTCCATACTTTCACGCATAATAGAACAATTATTGTTATCATTGATAATTCTATTGTATGGATATTGGACATTTAGCATATTGTTCTGTTTTTCTACTAATGGCCTATGAAAATTACTGGATTAAATACTAAGATTATTTTGTAAGTTCGCTTGTGAGGAAACAGTCATTAAGAATTCACTTGGGTTGAATATATGATCATGTGGTACATTATTCCTTATTAATCTAAGATATTGTAATTTTGATTTGTAAGTGTTATACAGTTTTTTTGAATTGCAATTTAATTCAGTAAATTCATATTCAAAAAATTTTTTGTGTAGATTCGCTGAAGTTTTTTCAATAACCATATTATGTTGATTTATTGTAAATGTTAATCTTTTAATGCGATAATTACATTCATCTATTTCTAAGTTTAAAATCTTTTTGTGTAAATTATGTAAAACTTTTAAAAATTTGAATTTACATTTTTTATTATGAAAGAGTATATTATTAAACTTCATATAATATATATGTTTTGGTATTAAGCCTTCCTTTCTGCATTTTAATAAAAACCGCAATTGTTGTCTGTATCGGTTTCTAGTAGCACTGTCCCTTTTCCAAACCAATATTATTTAGCCCAACTAAAATTTGGTTATGATAACTAAACATTTATTTTATTACATTAAATTAAACATTAAATAAATTGTTTTCTCAGTGTATTTGCGTTAATGATGCAATCACAGTTCAAGTATTGTTTCGTATGCGCCTAGCAGGAGTCAAACGAATCTTTGTTGACGGCTGCATAATTAGTGAGCGTTTTATATATTTCTTCAATTTAATTATTAATTTATTTATATAATATTACATATTATTTATATATATTCATTAAATAATCTTTCATAACTCATTTCATAAAAGCTCGTGCAGTGGCTGTTGTGAGGTGGGTGGGGCCAAACAGCGTAAAGCGCAATCGAGACGAGATTTGTTACGAGCAGCGCAAGCCTTCCCCTAACGCGCTTAGCGCGGACAGCGTGATAGGGGCAGTGAGAGAATACGCCTACCTCGTCGGCTGGCATCACTGCCGTCACGCCATGTTGCCTCGTGTCGCCGCCTTATAATCCTCGTGTCGTCACATTTCTATATGGGTCACTACTGTACATCTATTTACAGAACGGTTGGATTAAAATGGTGATTCGAATATCATTATCAAAGCAATTGCCTGAATACTGTTGCCAGAACCGCGGCATTAACACTTTTGATGATGATGATGATAATGAATTGATCCCTCTTGTCTAGAAGCACTTATTGGAAGCCGCCTCGCGAGATCTGTCGGCCAGAACACCGTGACTGAGATCATTTTATGTGGAGCACTTTCAAGACCAGGCCTGAATGCAGTAATCACCTCTGCAATTCCTGCGTTGTAATTTCGCACGACTGCGAGGAGAATCAGAGTCAGCATTTTGGAGTCTCAGGCGCGGCATCGTTCCTGCCGTTGACATTGTCATCGTTAATGCGCGAGTCGCCTAATGTTTCTTCGAGTCTACACTACCATGAAGTCTAGTACAGGAGTACGAACAGGCCTCTAAAACACCAGAGGGGTGTTTTCGCATTTGAGCACAGCTCGACATATTGCGATACTGTGTCCAGCATCGACTGTTCCAACTACGGCACTCTGCAGTACGCTTGAACCCAGCGAATTGTTGAGTCCAAGCCTGCTGTGCTGCCAGGGGTACCAACAATTCGAGTAATTTTTTTTCTTTCTAAAAGTGGCATCATTGAGGTATTTTATTCTTTTTGAGTTCTGTTTCAAAAGGTTATGTTAAAATCAGAGACGAACTCACAACAGTCACTACAATTCACAAGAAGTTATGGAAAAATTCATTCACTTTGACTCGATGTTTGGGCTTTTTCTCAGAGTCCTAACTGTCCTAAACCTAAACAGCGTAAGAATCGAAACTTCTCGTGCAATACGTTCTGAGCACAATATGGTGGAGATTTTAGGATACAAATTGCGTTCCAACAAGCACTATATCGCAAGGTCGCACCATGCCGCACATTGCGGTACAGTTTTATCACCAGCGCAGCTCGACAATCAAGGATTTTTCAGCAATCATTTTTCTCTGCATGATTTTTAAAGCCATGGTATAAAAGGTAAGCGGACACTAAAAAAATCTTCGATCCCCATTAGCAGCTCCAAGATTAGTCCTCCAACTACCGGCATCGATGATTCGCTGCAGCAATCATGTATTTCTATATGCTCCCAATCATCTTCTCGTATGGACACGGTCGTTAACGACCCCGCATCTATTGATCCTGTAATCTAGAATTGCAGTAGTTCATCGGTAAATCGCCCGCAAGCGAAGGGTTTCAGAACGATCACGTTGAATGCAGTTCGGCTAGGCCGCGTAATAAAATCACTCCGGGAAGAAATAAAAATGTATACACAAGATTGAGCGGCTCCAAGCTGCAGCTAGAAATGAGTTTAATAACTGCTGGAAAATCAGTACATTTATTAAATGACGAGCAGCAAGCTTTTTTTAACATGCAAATAAAACACATAAAATAAGTACGCTGGTCCAAACAAGAACAAGAATTTGCATTATCTTTGTATTACATATCGCCCAAGGCATACGTCTATCTCCGAGATAAAAAGCAGTTTGCTTTACCATGTTTTTCTTTTATAAGGCTGTGGATCAATCAATTAAATTTAACTCCTGGCATAAGTGTCGGAATATTTAACCGACTAGCAACGAAGACCAAGACGATGACAGAACCGGACCGACAGTGCGTTCTAATGTAGAACGAGATGAGCATAAAGCGGCTTTTGGAGTACAATCCTAAAGCCGACCTGGTAGAAGGATTTCAAGAGCTTGGTGCCTTTGGCAGAACTAACGGCGTAGCTAATTACGCTCTAGTGTTTATGCTGAGAGGCCTAAAGAACCCGTGGAAGCAGTCGATAGGTTTCGTTACATCGCGCGGAAACGTGTGCAATGAAAACTTAAAATCACTGATTGAAAGCGTAATAGATAAAGTCCATCAAATCGAATTAATAATTAAAGTAGCGGTCTGCGATCGGAGGTCAGCAAATCGGGCCGTCGTAACTGTGTTAGGTGTGGCTGTCGAGGAACCTTGTTTTCATCGCGGGGAATGAAAAATATTCTTCACGTTCGACATTCCTCATTTGTGAAAAATTTGCTTGCCAAAGATATCGTGATCAATGGTGAAAAAATTCGCGGCAGGTCTTTATCGAGTTATTAGAACTCATGCGAAATAGCGTTAGTTAAGCAGCTCCAAAAATAAGCGATTGACATATTGTACCAAATAATTTTCAACGGATGACGGTCAGCCTCGCGATGTATACTTTCAGTGCATCTGTCTCATCAGGACTCGTTACCGGCGAATAAAAACATCTCGCTTGTACAGCACACCGCGAATTTTTGTAATAAAATGAATAATCTCTTTGATTGTTTGAAGAGCCACGGGCCAAGTAATCTAAATCCTTTCAACCGTGCTTTATCATCTCAGCAGCCACAAGTAGAACAGTACTTAAGAGATAGTTTCTTATGGATTAAGCAGTGGACTATTCGCACTGCCAGAACGATGCCTCTGTGTATCGAAGGGTTGTTGATGTCGATTAACTGCAATTTTCAATTGTGGGAAGATATGCGAGGCTCAGGATCACATTATCTCATTACATCGAGATTGAATCAAGACCCCATACAGAATTTGTTCGCTATCTTGAGAAGTCGCGGAAGAGAGAACACCAATCCTTCTGCAATCACCTTCCGTAGAAATTTGTAATACGCTATGACCGCAAACTTGATGAAACCCTCGTTCGGGACAAATTGCAAGGCTGACGATTCGACAGCCGTCCTTATGGTTTCGGAAACCACTCCTCGAACTCAAGATTCTATCATAGATGAGGCGGGTGATTTGGCAGAAGAAATCGACCCATGGGCCAAAGAAGATCAAGAACCAATTGTCGACAGCTTGATGGCATGGCCGTTGCAGATAATCGGATCGAGAAAGAATGTAACGTAGAGTCAGACACATCTTTCGACAGTTCAGTTACCCTTGAAAAGTCCTCTATGAAGTATGTGGCTGGGTATCTTGCCAACAAGTGCCTTAAAAAACTCAATTCTTCTGAATGTCAAGTTATTTTAACAAAAAATAATCGGGATTATGAATAAACGGACGAGCTTTTGATATTTTGGAAGGCCTGTAAATGTAAAGATAACCACGAGCTCGGCAATTTAAAAGTCCCTTCGAATGAATTTAATAGTGTCATATCCACCATATATACCAGGTCTATAAATATGAAACCGGAATTTTTGTATAGAAAATACACGTTTATTGTATGAAAATGATAAAAAATATTTTATTCGAAGTATTGCCCATCGCTAGCTATACATTTTTCCCACCTGTCTGACAATTTGTGGATGCCACGCCAAAAAAACTGTTGCTCTTTTGAGGCAAACCAGTCATCGAGTCATTTTCGTACATTTTCGTAAGAAGTAAAGCGCTGCTCGGCAAGTGCGTGTCCCATCGATGCAAATAACTAGTAATCGGACGGAGCCAAGTCTGGTGAGTAAGCCGCATGCGAAAGTATTTCCCAACTAAACGCCTCAATCGTTTCCTTGACCAGTTTGACCTGTGTGCGATGGTGCATTATCATGAAGCAAAATCACTTTGTGTTGCCTTTTTTGATATTCTGGTCGTTTTTCACGCAAAGCTTGATATTTACTTTTCATCGCCAGTCACAATTCGATGGAGAAATGACTTTCTTTTGTACCTGTGCGAGCAGCATTTCGCAAGTGGTTTTTCGGTTTTCCTGCTGTCTTTCATTCAGTTCATGTGCAACCCATTTTTCCATCTTTTGGATCTTTCTCATGGCTTTCAAACGTATGGAGACGGCTTCTTGTGTCACATTTAATTGACAACTCGCGGAGTTGTTATTGCGTTTGAGCGTCATCCTCATCTAACAATGCTTGCAATTCGCTGTCTTCAAACTTTTTCGGTGGTCTTCCACGTTCTTCGTTTCTCACGTCAAAATCGCCACTTTTGAATTATTTAAACCACTCAAAGCAATGTGATTTACCAAGAGCATGCTCACCGTAAGCTTTGACAAGCATTCGATGCGATTCTGCAGCAGTTTTTTTCAATTGGTAACAGAAAATCAATGCTGTCCGCAAATCGTAGTTTCCAGGCACAACATTCGACATGTTCAACGCTATTACAAACTATGCTGTTGTATGAAACTTGTATTGTTGTGAGTTGAAAATCTTTGTCAGAGATGTCAACAAGGAAGTGGCGTCAATGACGCGGTTTGACGGTAACTACATTGACAGCTAGGGTCATCTATGGACAAATTCCGGTTTCATATTTATAGACCTGGTACAGTTTTCACCACCTCAGCTTTTGAATCCCAGTCACACAAATTTTTTTTTAAACAAACGCCTCTAAACCTGTATCCACGACGCCTTGTTGAAAGAGCACGCTGGCTATTGGTCCAATATATTATCCAACTTTTCATACGAACACAGATTTTTAACAAACTGAAGTAGATGTCTCGAGATATTTGAGATCGGTGCAACTTAAAAAGGGGAGCCCCTGAAAATGTCTCAAATTGTAATAAGCCACACCGGAAACCGATGAAAGTGACTCATCAATCGGTGTTTCTGGGCTATTGATAGTGTTATCTACTGTGGAACTCGATGCAGATTTTTGCATACGAGTAAGTGAGGCAGAACTTGTTCTTGTTAGAAAAACTGGAATCGGTGCACCAGTGGAAACGCCATTAGTCTTCCTCATTGTTCTTCTTTATTGATAAGTGGAAGGTTTGTCAATTATAGTATTATTCCTCATTCGTTTGTCTTCCATAAGATACTATTGTATCATCGTATCGTAGATTATTTTCGTTCGAGTAAATCGTCATATTTCGGCAATATTTGCATTCTCCAACCTATCCTCAAACATATTCCCTTCTCCTTCACGGGGACAGTGCAGCTTAGTATTCTTTCAAACTAAAAAATATAAATTGTTGATGGTAGTTTTTCAGGATTTACATTTAAAGTGAAACGTTTTTTTCATTACAGGTTGGTTCCATTTATTTGGTGTTAAGAGCAGGCCACATTTGTTCATTTATAAATTCATTTTAAGAACTAGCAAAATGTCACATTATAATATTTTGGAATTAACATTTAGAGCTTTCCATTTTCTTATTGTTTCAATTTGAAAGCCGGCCGCGTCTGATCATTTGTTCTTTAATTTCGTGTAATAGCAAAATGGGTAATTACAGTTTTTTGTTTATTAATTACAAGAGTTAGACTCTCTGGATAATTCCAGTGCTAATGCACTGTCCTCATTCCGATCCACCACGTTCACGTGGTTTCCATCGAATAATCGTTGTTTACGTTTTCCAGTTTGTCCTGTTAAACCTATTATTTCGCGCACCAGAACTATTATACTATCTAATAATAGTTTGCAATAATAATAATAATTGTGATCCCGTCATTAGTAATTTTTACATGTCTTATGGCATAAAAAAATATTTTATGTTAACGGTAACCAAGATTAGCTAAGAGTGGACATACATATGTGTGTTTACTGACTGTATTGGTTTCAACTGCAATGAAAATTTATTTTGTTTTATTTAATGAATTTCATGTATTTAATTCATATTCATAATTTTATTCATAACTCATTTTTTACTTTGTTTATTGGCTTCATTTTTTAAATTGTATTTATGTAGTTTATAAAATGTATAAAATTTATAAAGTTTATTATGCCATTCATTTATTTTTTGTTTGTTTGGGTTATTTTGGGTGTGTTCGGGTCGTTTGTTTGTTCGTTTGTTTGGGTTGGGTTTGTATTCAGGTTTGTGTGCGTGGTTGTGTGCTTCTTGCATATATTTTATTATTTTTTATGTAATCCTTGGATTTATTTCGTTCATTTATTTATTGTATTCATTTTCTTGTTTGTAATCTAATTTTTTTTCTTTATAACGATAAAAAATACATTTTGTAAAAAATCAATCAACGAATATTTTTTTGCCAAAGTTTATAACTTTGCTTCCGCCGTTTTTTCCCGAAATTCGAGACTTTATTGTAAAAAACTGGTCATACATTTATGATTCTCAGTATTGTCCATCGCTGAGCACTACTTTCTCCCATCTTTCGGGCAGCGTACGTGTTGAAAAATTACCTGACGCACGGCGATCGATATTCGCCGTGCGTCGACCTGTTGCTGCTGGATGGTGTGGTGCGATCGGCTGTCGCGGAGATAGCCGACGTAGCGCCTCGCAGGCATGCTACTCAAGCGACAGGCTGTCTCTCTCGCTTGATTTCAGCGTCTCACAGCGACGATTTTGTACTACTCAGCCATCTTAAAGATTTTGACTTCTCGTGAAAACCGCTTGGACAGCTCGAACACTCTGCTCTCACCTCGGACAATTTTCACCGATTTCTCAGGTTCTACTCAACGTATTCGTACTCAACAGGATTCCAAATACGGTAACAGTGCACCGTTACAATTTACATTAATTCAATGGTGGTGAGATGGGGAAATCTCAATTGTGCATCCTCATAAGTCTCATCTCGTGACGTGCTCTGCAGCCCGGGCTGCACCACGTTCATTTGTGCTATTTTTTATATATTTTTTTTGTAGTGTGACAGTCGACGGTAGAATAAATCATTTTTTCTACTTACATCTTTTGGTCTGGTTATTTCACACCTGCCTTGAGTGAAAACTCATCCTTTTTCGATATCTTGCTGATTCAACAACACCAGGAATTCTTAACATTTTGGTCCTTCGAGCCGGATTTCGACTCACGCGCAGGAGAAGACCAGGGTTTATCTACCTTCGGCATGCATGTCGGCTCATCTCGACGTGCTTTTACCACGCAGATTTGGTAAAATACACCTCTGCGGAGTATCTTCGTTCTTTTATATCAGGAGTACAAATTGAAAATGCGGGATTTTTTTCTATTTTTGAACGTTTATTCTGAAAAAATGGTAACAAATGAATTATTCAAAGTATTGTCCATCGCTAGCCACAACTTTTTCCCATCTTTCTGGCAATTTACGGATACCGTCGCGAAAAAATTCGGCCGGCTTGGCTGCTATCCAGTCATCGACCCATTTTTGGGCTTCTTCGTAAGAATGGAAGCGCTGGTCAGCTAGGCCATGTGTCATCGATCGGAAAAGGTGGTAATCGGAAGGAGCAATATCTGGGCTATACGGCGGGTGGGGTAAGACTTCCCATTTCAGCGTTTGTAGGTATGTTTTGACCGGCGCTGCAACATGTGGCCGAGCGTTGTCATGTTGCAAAATTACTTTGTCGTGTCTTTGCTCGT
The DNA here is from genome assembly GCA_963942595.1 of Cylloceria caligata. Classification (NCBI taxonomy): domain Eukaryota; kingdom Metazoa; phylum Arthropoda; class Insecta; order Hymenoptera; family Ichneumonidae; genus Cylloceria; species Cylloceria caligata. The sequence continues at coordinate 23,545,814 of OZ012706.1, forward strand.
ATTGTGGCCGTTTTTCTTTGAGTGCGCGGCTCAAACGCATCAATTGAGTTCGGTATATTCTCCTGTGATGGTTTCGTTCGATTTCAATAGCTCATAATACACCACACCCAGCTGGTCCCACCAAATACAGAGCATGAGCTTGGCGCCGTGAATATTTGGTTTGGCCGTCGATGATGATGCATGGCCGGGGTAACCATATGATTTTTTGCGCTTCGGGTTATCGTAATGGATCCACTTTTCATCACCAGTGACAATGCGATGCAAAAAACCCTTCCGTTTTTGCCGTTCGAGCAGCAGTTCGCATGCAAAAAAACGGCGCTCGACGTCTCTCGGCTTCAGCTCATACGGCACCCAATGTCCTTGCTTTTGGATCATTCCGAGGGCTTTTATACGATGGGAAATGGCTTGTTGTGTCACTCCCAATGAATCTGCGAGCTCTTGTTGAGTTTGACACGAGTCTTCATTGAGTATTGCCTCCAATTCAGCATTCTCAAACTTTTTCACTTGGCCCGGCCGCTCTTTGTCCTCAACGTCAAAATCACCACTTCTAAACCGCACAAACCATCTCTCGCACGTTGAAACCGATGGAACATGACTCGGATAAGCCTCGGAGACCAATCGATGTGCTTCAGCAGCACTTTTCTTCAAATTAAAGAAGTAAATTAAAACTTCCCGCAAATGCTGTTTTGTTGGCACGAAACTCGACATATTGAGAGCTCAAAAAAACTATGAATTTGACACTGCGACAAATTGACACATACTGAAAATTAAAGCTATAAGACGAAGCTTTGACATGAACATAGTCACAGTACTGCCTGATGCGTATAGCGTTAGTAACGCCATCTGTTATCAAACCCGCATTTTCAATTTGTACCCCTGATATCATTTCTGTGTCACATTATCATCCTTGCGCACCATGTCTAAACGTAACCCGCCAGATGGAACGACACCGGGCGCTCTCACCAAGCGAACAAGTTCCACCAGCTCACCTCGTCAGAGCACGATCCGGAAGCTTGACGAGCTCTAGAACTCACAACGGAGCCCGCCAGCCTAGTTCCGCAGTATTAACGCTGCACATTGATCGGCTCCTCGCAGTACTACATCTGCATCGTGGGATATCGTACAGCTCTGCGGTGTTTTATTTTGCTTATTTCTCTATTTTCGCATTAACAGTGCTCAAACGTGTATCTCCTATTTGCAAAGATGTATTGCACATATTAATTAGTACACTCTCTCGTAGTATCATGGCAGATGAAGCCAAGCGAGCTCAGGTCAATGACGGAGTCGAGTGGGCTTTTGGTAAGAAGCCGCTGGTGTCACTACCTACCATCGATGCACCACCTACGCAATCAAGTCCTCGCTCACCAGTGAATCGTCCACCAAACCTGGTGACTGCTGCTCGTTGGTCTGACCGACAATGTACTTCGCGCCTGTCATACTCTTGGATCGTCTCCTCGTGTAACATGATCGTTACGCCACATTCAATACTTATTTGTTATTTTCATCTCTCTTAATTTATTTTCAATTCAATCTGCCGCGCGATCGTCATTTTTAGCTTTTGCTTTTCGATTTTACGAAACATCGTAATAACGAGTAATTGCAATTATTCAGTGGCACAGTGTAATTTGCCAGAATCAATACGACGAATCATCATATAGTTTTCGAAATAAAAAGTTGAAGACAAGAACACGAAGACAAAATACGGTATTGGTGCAGTCGTTCTCTCATCGGTTCAACTCACACGGAAATGCTCAATAATACTAGCTACCGCACTCGCACACATTCACTCATCGGCATTGAATCACCAGGCACGTCTTCTCATCGATTCAGCGTTGGAATTAACTTTTATTACGGAAAAGCTCTTCCGTAAACTCAATACACCACGCAAGCACTCATCAATTTCGATCATGGGGATTGGCGGAAGACACTCAACGCAGACACGTGGCTCGGTTAAATTTACCATGTGCTCAACTCACACCAAGAAGAAAGTCACGATACTGGCTCACATACTCAACATTTTCACAACTCATTTACCATCATTTGAGTCATCAGCACGGACGTGGTCTCACATAGTGAAACTGAAGATGGCGGATCCGGACTTTTTCAAACCACGCTCGATTGATATCATAATTGGTGCAGATATTTATGGACAGGTTATCAAGAATAACATCATCAAGGGCACTCCATCATCGCCTATCGCGCATTATCAATATCTCTATGGCTCATCATTTGACCAATCAACTCATGCAAGCTGAAGCACTTACTGTTCATCATGCTGCCGTGCAGCACGATGATCAGGCATTAGAAGAGGTGCTCACAAAATTCTGGATTCAAGAAGAGCCACCAAAGAACAAAGTCGATCAACTCACACCAGTAGAGCAGGCTTGCGAGGATCATTTTCGCAACACGCATCAGCATGATACTACTGGCCGGTACATTATTCGGCTTCCTCTTACTTCTTCGCCTGCAAATGTGGGAAACTCATATTCAGAAGCGCATCGGTGACTGCAGCACATTATAAGGAAATTCATAAAGGATGCTGAATACGGTCAGGTCAGCTCTATTCACAATTCATGGACGAATATGAACAACTTGGTTACATGGTAAAAGCTTCATCATCATCTGCAAAAGAAATACAATATTAGCTGCCTCAACACGGTATTCTCAGGCCATCAGAGTCACCACCAACTTACGAGTACGTGTGGTATTTAATGGCTCTAGCTCCACATCATTTGGAAAGTCTCTCAATGACATCATGCACACTGGCCCTAATCTGTTGCTCAATATTTCGGACGTGCTCATCTGGATCCGTCACCATAGACACATCTTTGCCGCTGACGTTACGAAAATGTGTCGAGAAATTCGAATTCATCAAGAAGACATAGCTGGCAGGTACGTGGATGACATCTTCGGAGGGGCGGATACCACTCATCAACTCATTGAAATTGCTCAACAACTTAAGGACTTGTGCATGGCGGGCGGGTATCCACTCGCCAAGTGGCACTCGTCGGACCTCAAGGTCCTTGCTAGTATCTCAACATTACCGTCAAGCTCAGCTATCTCAATGGACGACTGCGAGACGAAAATTCTTGGTTTCACTTGGTCGCCTCACGAAGACAAGTGCACATTCGCATCAAGGTTCAGCTCAATTCAAAGAAATCTCACCAAACACCTCGTTTTTTCAGACGTGGCTCACCTCTTTAATCCACTCGGTTTTTTCTCACCTGTTGTGATCAGAGCCAAGATTCTCTTACAAGAGCTCTGGCTTCACAATATCAAATGGGATGATCTACTGCCATCCCAAGTCTCATCTCATTGGATTGCCATCAGAGCAGATCTCTCCAGATTGGCCAAGCTCTCAATTCTACGGTGGGTTAATACATGGGACGACTCAACAGTGGAACTTCACAGCTTCTCTGATGCATCTCAACTAGCCATGGTTGCAGTGATTTATATCACTGTTAACTCATCATCCACAGGAAAGGTGGCTTCGCTTGTCTGCTCAAAAACACGCGTGGCACCGCTCAAGAAGCTCACCATACCACGGCTTGAACTGATAGCTGCACTGTTACTTGCTAAATTCTTTGCATACGTTCGAGTCACCCTCAAGGTCAAAATCTCATCAACTCACCTGTGGACGGACTCGTCGGTAATTCTCACGTGGATCAAAGCTCATTTAGCTCGATGGAAAGACTATGTCCGAAACAGAGTAGCTCACATTCGGGAACTCACTCCCAATGCTCAATGGCGTCACGTCTCAAGCACAAGTAATCCAGCAGATTTTGCCTCACGTGGTATCTCAACATCTCAACTGGCTTCTCCTCAGCTGTGGTGGTCAGGTCCATCACGGATGGTGAAACCTGTTGATTTTTGGCCAACAACATCTACTGCGCATGAAGATTTGAGCATATGGAACCCCGACTGGGGGTAGCTCTCCTCGCTGCAACTCTGACGCCTGAGTGTCATTGGGATCTCATTTATCGGTTCTCAACTGTCATTATTGATCAAGCTCATCTGTGGACTCTTCACAGAGGCACTCAGCTTACATTAGCTCAAATACGGCTAACTCATTGGATCGTCGGCGGAAGAGCTCCTGTGAAAACTCAAATCTTACATTGCGTTCTGTGTGTTCGGCAGAGAGCAATTCGGGCTCAACAATTGATGGGTCAGCTACCTCTATCACGAGTCACACCAACGCGCGCATTTACTCACACAGGAGTTGACTACGCCGGCCCTCTCACACTCAAAACTTGGAAGGGGTGAGGAAACAAAACATACAAAGGCTGGATCTGCGATTTTGTGTGTCTCGCCAATTCAGCTCTTCATCTAGAGGTAGTCAGTGACTACTCAATGGATGGCTTTCTATCAATGTTCAGGCACTTTTCACCTCTGCGCGGCATTCCTCATGTCCTGTACTATGGCACCAATTTTGTTGACGCTCACAAAGCCATACGTCAGTTGTTCAGGAAAGCCTCTCAAGAACATCACATCATCGCATCCACACTCGCAAATCACCAAATTGCTTGGAAGTTTAATCCTCCTGCTGCTCCACACATGGGTGGCAAATGGGAAGCCGCAGTAAAATCTGTATTATTCCATCTGCGTCGAGCAGTGAGCGTTACAACACTCACATTTGAGGAGCTCACGACACCGCTGGCTCAAATCGAGGCTATACTCAACTCACGGCCTCTGGAACCACTCAGCGATGATCCTGATAACTCATCAGCTCTCACACCTGGACATTTTCTCATTAGTGAAGCACTCACAACTGTCCCAGAGCCAAATCTGGGGGATTTAGCAATCTCACAGCTCTCAAGATGGCCATTATTGCAGCAAAAGGTGCAACAATTTTAGCGTCAATGGTCTGCTCATTATTTACAATGGCAGCAGTCAATCTCAAGGTGGCATCACCCTAACAACATCATCAAAATCGGCTCTTTGGTTCTGCTCACGGATAAGCGCTTTCCCCCGTTAAAGTGGCCACTCGTACGAGTCACAGCGTTGCATCCAGGCAAAGATGGACTCACCAGGGTAGTGACACTCCGGACTGCTACCACTACTCTCACCAGGCCAATTGCAAAATTAGCTGTCTTGCCCGTCTCACCCAACGCACAACGTCAAGAAAATTAATCATCAACCCCGTTGCTGATGGCGGGCAGAAATGTTCGAAAATCAGCTGACGCACGATGGTCGATATTCACCGTGCATCGACCAGTTGCTGCTGGGTAGTGTGCTGCGCTCGGCTATCATGAAGGTAGCCGAGACAGTGCCTCGCAGGCATGCTGCTTAATCGAGAGGCTGTCTCTCTCGCTTGACTTTTGTGAAGCACAGTCATCTTGAGAATTTTAGACACTTCTGTGAAAACCCGTTGGCACGGCACAATCCTCTCCTCTCACCCCCGACAATTTCATCGACTTCACCGGATCTACTCATCGTATTCGTGCTCAACAGGACTCAAAAACACGGTAAGAGTGCATCGTTACAATTTATCTAAATTCAATGACGGTGAGGTGTGGAAATCTCATTAGTGCATCCTCATAAGTCTCATACCGTGGCGTGCTCGGCAGCGCGGGCTGCACCACGTTTCACTTTAAAACCTACAGCACATAATTAATATAATTGTATGTGCTTTCCACTCATACCCTCTGAAGTAAATTCACGCAGAGTTTATTTGTACTATTACTTCTCATTTGTGCATCTTCATAATTCTCATCTCGGGGCGTGCTCTGCAGCACGGGATGCACCACGTCCACCTCACAAACTAAGCACACAATTAATACAATTGTGTGATTCTTAACAAATTTTTAACCTAAATTCTTTTGTGCTATTTTTATATATATATTTTTTGTAGTGTAATAGTCGAAGTTGGAATAAAACCATTTCTTCTATGGATATCTTTTGGTCTGGTTATTTTACACCTGCCTTGAG